>OZ020508.1:114813456-114823456 GCA_963971375.1 Platycheirus rosarum
TTGTTGTTGTTGTTGTTGTTGTTGTTGTTGTTGTTGTTGTTGTTGTTGTTGTTGTTGTTGTTGTTGTTGTTGTTGTTGTTGTTGTTGTTGTTGTTGTTGTTGTTGTTGTTGTTGTTGTTGTTGTTGTTGTTGTTGTTGTTGTTGTTGTTGTTGTTGTTGTTGTTGTTGTTGTTGTTGTTGTTGTTGTTGTTGTTGTTGTTGTTGTTGTTGTTGTTGTTGTTGTTGTTGTTGTTGTTGTTGTTGTTGTTGTTGTTGTTGTTGTTGTTGTTGTTGTTGTTGTTGTTGTTGTTGTTGTTGTTGTTGTTGTTGTTGTTGTTGTTGTTGTTGTTGTTGTTGTTGTTGTTGTTGTTGTTGTTGTTGTTGTTGTTGTTGTTGTTGTTGTTGTTGTTGTTGTTGTTGTTGTTGTTGTTGTTGTTGTTGTTGTTGTTGTTGTTGTTGTTGTTGTTGTTGTTGTTGTTGTTGTTGTTGTTGTTGTTGTTGTTGTTGTTGTTGTTGTTGTTGTTGTTGTTGTTGTTGTTGTTGTTGTTGTTGTTGTTGTTGTTGTTGTTGTTGTTGTTGTTGTTGTTGTTGTTGTTGTTGTTGTTGTTGTTGTTGTTGTTGTTGTTGTTGTTGTTGTTGTTGTTGTTGTTGTTGTTGTTGTTGTTGTTGTTGTTGTTGTTGTTGTTGTTGTTGTTGTTGTTGTTGTTGTTGTTGTTGTTGTTGTTGTTGTTGTTGTTGTTGTTGTTGTTGTTGTTGTTGTTGTTGTTGTTGTTGTTGTTGTTGTTGTTGTTGTTGTTGTTGTTGTTGTTGTTGTTGTTGTTGTTGTTGTTGTTGTTGTTGTTGTTGTTGTTGTTGTTGTTGTTGTTGTTGTTGTTGTTGTTGTTGTTGTTGTTGTTGTTGTTGTTGTTGTTGTTGTTGTTGTTGTTGTTGTTGTTGTTGTTGTTGTTGTTGTTGTTGTTGTTGTTGTTGTTGTTGTTGTTGTTGTTGTTGTTGTTGTTGTTGTTGTTGTTGTTGTTGTTGTTGTTGTTGTTGTTGTTGTTGTTGTTGTTGTTGTTGTTGTTGTTGTTGTTGTTGTTGTTGTTGTTGTTGTTGTTGTTGTTGTTGTTGTTGTTGTTGTTGTTGTTGTTGTTGTTGTTGTTGTTGTTGTTGTTGTTGTTGTTGTTGTTGTTGTTGTTGTTGTTGTTGTTGTAATTACGGATTTCAGATCCGTGTTTGATAAAAAAATTAATTTTTGAGAACCTTCCACTGGTTCTTAATTAAAACAACAGTATTAACGTTATAACATAAGTTTTATTTTATGACCTACAACTTTGAGTGCACGACCGAGAGTGAGTACACCTTAATTTGTTAGTTATAATTTCAGTTAAGTCTAAACTGCAGAATTGCAGTTCCCACAAAGTTAATATTCTTAATATACTAAACTGCAGAATTGCAGTTCCCACAGAATGGGTAGCCTTGAACAATCCCATGCATGCTCGCTGGGTCATCGCGCTTATGCTGGGTGTTGGGTATCGGAAGGCAGGAAGCGCGTGGAGTTCGTTGTTTATTTTTATGCTGTGTAGCATTTCCGATCGTGGTAACTGCCGCCCCTTCAAATATCTGCGTCCCGCAGATTACTTCCTTGAACAGGATGAGGAGCTGGTCTTCGACGTAGGGATTGGCGTATTTCTGGAATGTTGAGCCTTCCGTAAACCTTTTTCCAGAACAATGATATGGTGGCTAATATTAAGAAAATGATGAAAATCTCTGTAAGTATAGAGGAGTTAAGATTTTTCTTTAAAAATCGGATATTCTTCATGCTTAGTTCATGCACGTATTCCAAACTAGGTTTGATCCTGTTAGTTGTAATGTTTGCCAAGACCGGGGGAAGCGCCTGGGGACTGAAAACCATCTTACTGCGGTACGTCTTTTCCTTGATGTGGACCGTATCGTTGTTCAACTGGAGCAAGTAGGTACCTTCTAGGGGAATAGTTAAATTTTTATTTAAAATTGTTCCATTAAAATTAGTTAGGAAAATTGTATTTTCCCCAATCAGTTCAACTATTTCTTCGTTTGTCGTCCTGTAGTCACAAAGTGCATTTCCGCCTTTAAGGATTCGCGGTAAACAAGAGTCTTCGGATATTTTTTTGAGAGTGTCCTCTTTACACACAGATGTGTTACCAATGTTAAGACATTTTCCGATTAGTCCGTACGTTTCGTCGTGGCTTATTAAAAGTCTTTCATATCCTAAGTCAATTTGTCTGTTATTTTTAATTGTTGCACGAGCTGTTACTAAGTGATAAACCCTTGGGTCAATTTTAGGTATAGACAGGACATAGAGCATTAACGTTCCGTTGCAGTAAACTGAGGGTCGGCTATATTCGACAGCTTCTACAAAGTTTTGGTAGGGCAATGTCTCGAGTTCGTTAATGATAGTGTTAACTTCTTCCTTGTCCAAAAGGTTACTGTTAACTATACCGTTTTTAGCCATTTGGCAAGCTCTAACAATTTCGTTTACACCTTCTTTTAAAATAAGTACCTTATTCAGTAAATCATTCCCAAGTTTGTCAGTCTCCCCTTTTTGGATAGCATTGTTGTAATGTTCAATCACCTTATTAATTTTTTCAGTAATTTCACGGGTTGTGTCAAACAGTTTTTCGTTAATAATGTATTGCCTGTTATTATTCTCGTCTATGTTCCTTTGTTTTTCCAAAAGATTGTCCCAGTCAGTTGCATCAGGGGAACCACCAACCCATTTCCAGGCAGTCCCTATCCAGTTAATCGACCTAGCTTTCCTCTTTCTTGAGTCTTTTAATTCGGCGAGACGATCCTTGATCTGATCTATATGATAGCTCAAAACAAGTCGCATCTCTTTATCTTTGATAGATTTAGACATTAATTGTTCAGTGTCATGAATGAGTGCGTCATACTTCGTCATGTTAATAACATGTACCATTTTAAAAAAACCATTCGTTACCCAAGCATTTCCTTCTTTGATTGTCACAATCGAAGATTCATAGCGGAAAACATGTAGAGCCCGCATGGGAGTGAAAAGAACTACCAATCTGTAATACAATCAAATTTTATTAGATATACGAAATACAAAATTAAATTTTTACATATTTAACAACGTTTTTTAATTTTACAAATTTAGTGTGCTGTATTAGCACCTTTATTTCTTTTTGATTATCATTTCATTTATATATATATTTCATATATATTTCCTTTTTAATATTTCTTTTTAATCTTTCAGTTTCAGTTTTTATTCTTGATTTTAATTCTACGTTTCGTTTTGTAGAACTACATATATATTTCTGTTTTTGTTTTTTTTTTAAATAAATGCTTGTTGAATTAGCTCTCCATTAAATTTTCAGGGTAGTCACTGCGAATCGGAAGATTCGTATTTTTCCACTTCGGCTACAAGGTTAAACTTTCAAGTGAACCTACTGGGGTACGAGATTCAACACGACCGCAATTACGATTAAGTAATTTTTTAAGTGAGCCGGCCCTTTGTTTCTTGAGAGCCAATTTCAAATCATTAAGCATTGCATTCGATTGACATTGGTTTGTGATTTTTGGTGAAACCATTTTCCCCCTTTTTTTTTTTTGTTTTTTTGTTTAGGAAAAGAAAAACCAATAATTTACTTAATCAATATTTAATAATAATTTAATTAGTATTTTTTCCATTTATTCAATTAATATTTTTTAAATGACATTTATGAATTCTCTTTCCGCTTACCGTTGTTATGGTTACACGATTATCCCTGGCCACAATTTCTTTTCTAAATAAAGGTTTATTTTTGCTTTTTATTCCCTTAATTGCAACATAGACAACATCACCTTGAATATACTTCTTTGGGACCAACCTTTTCAAATTATGTCGGGTGTTCCTGGCCATCATATTTTTCCTAATTATCCCCCTTAAATCTTGGTTGATTTTTGAGCGAATGTTCAAGAGATTCTGATAGTTAACTCTTTGCGACCTATTGAAGAAGACATCTGATGGTTTCCTGTTGGTGACTGAATGAACGGTATTGTTGTACCTATCAACTGCCACATAAACAAGTTCCTTACTCTTCATGTCAGAATGTTCTGCTCTAAGACATCTATAAATTTCCAGAATGGTAGAGTGGACTCTCTCAATCTGGCCATTGACCTCGCTCCTATGGGATGGTGTTAAGTACAACTTTATTCCTAAGTTCCTTATAAGGTTTAAAACAATAGGGCTAAGAAATCCTCTTTCATTGTCTGTAACTAGGATGAGAGGTACCGTAAAGTAGTGAAGGATTTTAATTATTTTAGTTCTCATGTAAAGTGCCGATCTATCTTTAATGTGGAAAAACTTACTAAATTTGGAGAATTTGTCTATTACGGTTAAATATTTTTCATTTTGAATTTCCATAATATCCATATGAATAATTTCACACGGATACTTGGGAATAGGTGTAGCTTGCAGTTGGGGTTTGTGTGGGCGTCTATCATATTTGTTGGTTTTGCATATGTCGCAAGAAGCAACTAATTTCCTTATACAAGACATCATTTTAGGAAAGTAATACCGTTCAAGGATCTGTTCTTTGTTTTCTCTAGGAGCACGATGAGCTCTTCTATGCTCCTCTTCAATGATGGAAATCTTTCGTTCTTCATTAGCCACATCTTCTACTACCCTCTGAGTAACCCTTATTTTATATTTGTTAAAGGACTCCAAATATAAATTTTGGAGCAACCCAAGATAATCTTCAGGAATTTTTATTCCATTAATTACATTCGGATTTAGGTTTTCCCTGAGAGCTTCGAAAAGTTTCACTTGGTCTAAATTTTTCATAGAAATATAGTGGCGATGGTAGCCAACATGAGGTTCCTCATGGGAATAAAGATCAATGCCGATTTTAAAAATTATTTGACTCTTAAAAACATTTATGGGTGCTTCTACGTGTGGTATCAAGTCTGAGCTATCTTGTTCAGCACTGTGCATTGTGTCGGTATCTTCATCAAAGGATCTTTCACATAATCCCTCGTCAGCAGTACCAGTTTCAACTTCGTTTGTGCTTATGCTTTGTCGTTCATCTACAGTGTCTGTCGATGTGTCCGTTTGTTTTTCGTTTGCAGTATTTGTCTGTGAGGAAAAGGAACTAGAATCCGTAAGATGGTTTACCTCAGTCCGGAGTCGTGAGAGGGCGTCAGCCACAGAGTTTGATTTACCAGGTGTGTAAATCAGCTCGTAGTTATACTCTTCGATCCTTGATTTCCAACGCTTTAGCTTCGCATTGTAATTTCTATTACTTAATGCGAAGGCCAAAGGTTGGTGATCAGTGTATATTTTTATTAGTTTTGCACCGTAGAGGTAAGTTCTAAGATTGTCAAGAGCCCAAACTATGGCTCGAAGTTCCTTCTCGTTTGTTGCATATCCTTCCTCTGTTTTATTCAAAGAACGGGATATGAACGAAATTGGTCTGTCCTTTCCGTATTCACCTTGAGACAATACAGCCCCAATGGCGTAGTCAGAGGCGTCCGTCGTTAGATTGAAAGGCTTGTTAAAATCAGGAAATGCCAACACTTCTGCTGAGGTTAGAAGCTGTTTAAGTGCTTCGAAGACCCTCATTCCCTCATCATTGAGTTCAATTACAACTTTTTTCGACTGATTGGCTCTTACCTGAGAAAACTCCCCACGGGTCATGTTAGTTAAGGGTTTTGCGATTTTGGCATAATCTCTGATAAATCTTCTATAATAAGAAGTAAGCCCAAGGAAACTCTTCAGTTCCTTCAACGTGGTTGGAGGAATAATATTTTGAATAGCCTTAACCTTGTCAGGGTTTGGGAGTATCCCGTCTGAGGTTACCAAATACCCCAGGAATTCAACACTTGTATCCAAGAAGTGAGTTTTTTCGAGATTAACTTTTAATCCAGCTTGATGTAACTTTAGAAATACCGTCTCTATATCTTTAAGGTGGTCCTCTTCGGTTTTGCTGTAGATGATTATATCATATCAATATACACATAGCAAATTTTCCCGATGAGTTCCTTGAGGACGTCATCAATCATACGCTGAAAGATGGCCGGGGCGTTCTTAAGGCCGAAAGGTAACCTAACATACTCAAATTTCCCATTCATTGTAGAAAAGGCAGTTTTAGCAATGTCCTTTTCATTCATGGCAATTTGGTGGAAACCCGAGGTTAGATCGAGAGTCGTGAAAAGTTTTGCGTTCCCAAGGCTCGCGAGGGTGTGGTTTATGTCCGGTATGGGGTATGTATCGAAATGGTGACAGAGTTTAGACGTTTATAGTCTATGACCATCCGATACTGTTTCTCCCCATTCGGTTTGGGCTTCTTCGGAACAACCCATATAGGGGAATTGTAGGGACTATTTGAAGGTCGAATTATGTTTTCTTCTAGGAGTTCGTTAATTTGTCTTTCAACTTCTTCCCTCATGCAAGCAGGATACGGATAGCTCTTCGTATAAATGTTGGTTCTTATTTCCGCTCTTACATTTGTTTTAACCATTTCATTCTTTACTGGACCAAACAAATCGATGAATTTGTTGCAGAGCGTTTCAAGTTTTTGCTTAGATTGTTCTGATGTATTTTTGCTAAGGATAATGAGGTTGTTGGCTGTTTCAGAGGTTTTATTCTTTAAGGTTATTTTTATATTGGGTTTTATGACTAGTTCGTTTTTTTCTCTGTCAATCAAGGCTCTTAATTCCTTCAGCGTATCATCGCCGATTATTCCATCAAACGATTCTAAGCTTGGAAGGAGGAAAAAGGTGACCTCTAAGTCACAGCCAACGAAGGAGAAAAATTTGCCGCATATTTTATTTGTTATTAAAATGCGTCCAGCAGGACTATTTATGTAAAATGGGGTTTTGACAGGGTAGGGCACTGGTGCAAGCCTAGGTTTAATGAAATTTTTATTCGCACCAGCGTCAATGAGGAAATGTAAGATTTCCCCTTCCCGCGTAGCATACTCTATGTATGGTACGCTGGAAACGAGGCACCTAACATAAAATTCTCTTCCCTTTCTGGTTCCGCCACTTCAGTATTGCTTACCGGTTCATTGATTTGTTCAGCTACAGTATGAAAAAGCCGCTGTTGCTTATTCCGGTAGTTGTCAGAACTTGCCTCCCTTTTAAACGGGTTGTTGACGGGACGATTTGTATAGCTCACATTTTTGGTTTGTATCGAATTGTCCACTTCCATTTTAATTGGAGGCTTAGGACCTGTTGGCCTCGGTGGTGACTGGTACTGTCTATTATTGTAGCTAGCATTCCACGATGGATTCTGGCGTTGACCAAATCCGTTTCTGTTATTAATAAATCTCCCTTGGTTTCTGGGCGATTGAGAAGATACCCTGTCGGTTCTAAAATCGTAGTAAACAGGGGCAGAAATTGTATTCTGTGCCTGTACATGCACTGAATTGTTCCTAAAATTAAGATTCTGCATTTCGAGGCATGCAGAATACGCCTCGGGGAGAGTCTTCGGCTTCTGAATTATGAGAAGCCTCGAAAGGTCTCCACTCAATCCCCTTACGAAAACGTCTAATGCCCTGTCACGGTAGGTTCCTACTAAAGCATCTGCAGTTTCAGAAGAATATGTTTCCGCTCGAATTTTATTAATTATTAAGGAAAACTGATGATTTACCCTGGCATAAAAATCATCAACTCTCAAATTTCCTTGTTTGAGTTGATTCAGTTGATGCTCGAGAGTTCTAATATCCCTCTTATCCGCGTAATGTAGAGACAGCACCCTTTTGACTTCCTTCCAGTCAGCGTCAAAGATGTTGTAGGATATAAGAGCAGAATCAGCCTTCCCTCTAATTTTCTGCCTAATGTGTTGAAGTATTGCCCTGTAAAGGGGTTTGCTACGAACTATTTCGTAGTCCTTCAAAATTGTCTCGACACTATGAACCCATGAGACATAATTAATCGGGTTCCCATCGAAAACCTGCAGCTCTTTTACGCAGTCAGAGAGTTTGGAAATAGCACTTAACTCCGCCTCACTACTTGGTCCTCTTAGTGGTTCTGGGCTTTCAGTACGTGGTATTGCAATACCAGGCAAATCCGAGCCTTCCACCATCGTGATTCTACTCTCGATAGAATTTAACCTTTCCACCAATGTTTCGATGGATTGTGCAGGACTGTTTCGTTCGACTTGAGCGATGCGGTTTTCCATAGACCTAAGTTGTTCAAGAACAGAGTTAACTGCTCCTGTAAGTTGGGTAACCGAATTTTGGATAGCGTCCATTTTGATATTTTTCCTGTCTTAATTTTAGAAAAGTGGCCACAGGGTTAGGTGTTAGCGGAAAAAGAACACGAACAAAATTTATTGGAAATGACTTCAGTTAATATTAAGGTTTAAGTAAATAAATGTTTTAACCTCTCCCTATATTTTAATTTTTTTTTTTTTTTGGGATTTAGTAATGAAATGTCAATGCATGTAAAATAAAATTCTTATCTTATTTCAAAAAGGAAAATTATTATTTTTGTTTCGTATATAACTTGTTGAGTTGTTTTACTCTTTTATTTTTAAGTGTCAATGCATGTAAAATAAAATTCTTATCTTATTTCAAAAAAGGAAAATTATATAATTATTTTTGTTTCGTATATAACTTGTTGAGTTGTTTTACTCTTTTATTTTTTAAATATATTTTTTGTTTTCAATTTTTCATTTTAATATATTTTTTATTTATTTTTTTTTTAATAATTTTAATTTTAAATAATTTGGTTATCTTACAATAATATTCGGCTCATCATTTTGAAGTTTCCTTGTCTTTCTCACATCCGTATCACAGCCACTGGTTTGTTGAGTTTGGATTTCGCTTCCTTTCTTTCCTTTTTACTTGCGACTTATTTGTTCCACAATGCAATTCATTCTTTAATTATGATTCACAATTTTTTAGTTTACTGCTTTCTTTCCTTTTTTACTTGCGACTTATTTGTTTCACAATGCAATTTATTCTTTAATTATGATTCACAATTTTTTAGTTCACTGCTTTATTTCCTTTTTTACTTGCGACTTATTTGTTTCACAATGCAATTTATTTTTTGTTAGGATTTACAATATTTTGTTCACTCTCTTTTACCATTTTTTGTCCACAATACAATTCGTTATTTTATTTCAAAAGTTTAATAAATTACTGTTTTTTTATTCTTTTTCACAACTTTTAAGATTCACAAATTTTATTTCTTTTTTCGAGAGGACCTTTTTTTAGGTCCCTGCTCGGGCGCCAATTACGGATTTCAGATCCGTGTTTGATAAAAAAATTAATTTTTGAGAACCTTCCACTGGTTCTTAATTAAAACAACAGTATTAACGTTATAACATAAGTTTTATTTTATGACCTACAACTTTGAGTGCACGACCGAGAGTGAGTACACCTTAATTTGTTAGTTATAATTTCAGTTAAGTCTAAACTGCAGAATTGCAGTTTCCACAAAGTTAATATTCTTAATATACTAAACTGCAGAATTGCAGTTCCCACAGAATGGGTAGCCTTGAACAATCCCATGCATGCTCGCTGGGTCATCGCGCTTATGCTGGGTGTTGGGTATCGGAAGGCAGGAAGCGCGTGGAGTTCGTTGTTTATTTTTATGCTGTGTAGCATTTCCGATCGTGGTAACTGCCGCCCCTTCAAATATCTGCGTCCCGCAGATTACTTCCTTGAACAGGATGAGGAGCTGGTCTTCGACGTAGGGATTGGCGTATTTCTGGAATGTTGAGCCTTCCTCTTCTGATTATGGAGGCTGTGGCACCCGTGTCGATAGTGGCCACACATTTTCTGTTTCTGATGACTGTCTCCACTGTCAAGCTCTTGCTGCAGCGTGTAGTTTGCGAAACTTGGATGATGGTCCTGCGGGCGTCGATTCCATCATCCAACTTCAGCCCCGCGAAGTTGGTTCTTAGGCGTTTCCCGCCTGCTGTTGATCAGAAGCTTGTCCAGCAGTGTGAGTGTTATTCCTGCCAGATGCTTCGTCATTCTGCCTCCTCCTTGCGCAATGTGGGCAGCTTACCTGTCTAGGTGGAGATCTGCATTTTCGCTGTAGGTGTCCTAGC
>OZ020508.1:114830956-114833456 GCA_963971375.1 Platycheirus rosarum
TTGTTGTTGTTGTTGTTGTTGTTGTTGTTGTTGTTGTTGTTGTTGTTGTTGTTGTTGTTGTTGTTGTTGTTGTTGTTGTTGTTGTTGTTGTTGTTGTTGTTGTTGTTGTTGTTGTTGTTGTTGTTGTTGTTGTTGTTGTTGTTGTTGTTGTTGTTGTTGTTGTTGTTGTTGTTGTTGTTGTTGTTGTTGTTGTTGTTGTTGTTGTTGTTGTTGTTGTTGTTGTTGTTGTTGTTGTTGTTGTTGTTGTTGTTGTTGTTGTTGTTGTTGTTGTTGTTGTTGTTGTTGTTGTTGTTGTTGTTGTTGTTGTTGTTGTTGTTGTTGTTGTTGTTGTTGTTGTTGTTGTTGTTGTTGTTGTTGTTGTTGTTGTTGTTGTTGTTGTTGTTGTTGTTGTTGTTGTTGTTGTTGTTGTTGTTGTTGTTGTTGTTGTTGTTGTTGTTGTTGTTGTTGTTGTTGTTGTTGTTGTTGTTGTTGTTGTTGTTGTTGTTGTTGTTGTTGTTGTTGTTGTTGTTGTTGTTGTTGTTGTTGTTGTTGTTGTTGTTGTTGTTGTTGTTGTTGTTGTTGTTGTTGTTGTTGTTGTTGTTGTTGTTGTTGTTGTTGTTGTTGTTGTTGTTGTTGTTGTTGTTGTTGTTGTTGTTGTTGTTGTTGTTGTTGTTGTTGTTGTTGTTGTTGTTGTTGTTGTTGTTGTTGTTGTTGTTGTTGTTGTTGTTGTTGTTGTTGTTGTTGTTGTTGTTGTTGTTGTTGTTGTTGTTGTTGTTGTTGTTGTTGTTGTTGTTGTTGTTGTTGTTGTTGTTGTTGTTGTTGTTGTTGTTGTTGTTGTTGTTGTTGTTGTTGTTGTTGTTGTTGTTGTTGTTGTTGTTGTTGTTGTTGTTGTTGTTGTTGTTGTTGTTGTTGTTGTTGTTGTTGTTGTTGTTGTTGTTGTTGTTGTTGTTGTTGTTGTTGTTGTTGTTGTTGTTGTTGTTGTTGTTGTTGTTGTTGTTGTTGTTGTTGTTGTTGTTGTTGTTGTTGTTGTTGTTGTTGTTGTTGTTGTTGTTGTTGTTGTTGTTGTTGTTGTTGTTGTTGTTGTTGTTGTTGTTGTTGTTGTTGTTGTTGTTGTTGTTGTTGTTGTTGTTGTTGTTGTTGTTGTTGTTGTTGTTGTTGTTGTTGTTGTTGTTGTTGTTGTTGTTGTTGTTGTTGTTGTTGTTGTTGTTGTTGTTGTTGTTGTTGTTGTTGTTGTTGTTGTTGTTGTTGTTGTTGTTGTTGTTGTTGTTGTTGTTGTTGTTGTTGTTGTTGTTGTTGTTGTTGTTGTTGTTGTTGTTGTTGTTGTTGTTGTTGTTGTTGTTGTTGTTGTTGTTGTTGTTGTTGTTGTTGTTGTTGTTGTTGTTGTTGTTGTTGTTGTTGTTGTTGTTGTTGTTGTTGTTGTTGTTGTTGTTGTTGTTGTTGTTGTTGTTGTTGTTGTTGTTGTTGTTGTTGTTGTTGTTGTTGTTGTTGTTGTTGTTGTTGTTGTTGTTGTTGTTGTTGTTGTTGTTGTTGTTGTTGTTGTTGTTGTTGTTGTTGTTGTTGTTGTTGTTGTTGTTGTTGTTGTTGTTGTTGTTGTTGTTGTTGTTGTTGTTGTTGTTGTTGTTGTTGTTGTTGTTGTTGTTGTTGTTGTTGTTGTTGTTGTTGTTGTTGTTGTTGTTGTTGTTGTTGTTGTTGTTGTTGTTGTTGTTGTTGTTGTTGTTGTTGTTGTTGTTGTTGTTGTTGTTGTTGTTGTTGTTGTTGTTGTTGTTGTTGTTGTTGTTGTTGTTGTTGTTGTTGTTGTTGTTGTTGTTGTTGTTGTTGTTGTTGTTGTTGTTGTTGTTGTTGTTGTTGTTGTTGTTGTTGTTGTTGTTGTTGTTGTTGTTGTTGTTGTTGTTGTTGTTGTTGTTGTTGTTGTTGTTGTTGTTGTTGTTGTTGTTGTTGTTGTTGTTGTTGTTGTTGTTGTTGTTGTTGTTGTTGTTGTTGTTGTTGTTGTTGTTGTTGTTGTTGTTGTTGTTGTTGTTGTTGTTGTTGTTGTTGTTGTTGTTGTTGTTGTTGTTGTTGTTGTTGTTGTTGTTGTTGTTGTTGTTGTTGTTGTTGTTGTTGTTGTTGTTGTTGTTGTTGTTGTTGTTGTTGTTGTTGTTGTTGTTGTTGTTGTTGTTGTTGTTGTTGTTGTTGTTGTTGTTGTTGTTGTTGTTGTTGTTGTTGTTGTTGTTGTTGTTGTTGTTGTTGTTGTTGTTGTTGTTGTTGTTGTTGTTGTTGTTGTTGTTGTTGTTGTTGTTGTTGTTGTTGTTGTTGTTGTTGTTGTTGTTGTTGTTGTTGTTGTTGTTGTTGTTGTTGTTGTTGTTGTTGTTGTTGTTGTTGTTGTTGTTGTTGTTGTTGTTGTTGTTGTTGTTGTTGTTGTTGTTGTTGTTGTTGTTGTTGTTGTTGTTGTTGTTGTTGTTGTTGTTGTTGTTGTTGTTGTTGTTGTTGTTGTTGTTGTTGTTGTTGTTGTTGTTGTTGTTGTTGTTGTTGTTGTTGTTGTTGT
>OZ020508.1:114845956-114853456 GCA_963971375.1 Platycheirus rosarum
TTTGTCTGTTATTTTTAATTGTTGCACGAGCTGTTACTAAGTGATAAACCCTTGGGTCAATTTTAGGTATAGACAGGACATAGAGCATTAACGTTCCGTTGCAGTAAACTGAGGGTCGGCTATATTCGACAGCTTCTAAAAAGTTTTGGTAGGGCAATGTCTCGAGTTCGTTAATGATAGTGTTAACTTCTTCCTTGTCCAAAAGGTTACTGTTAACTATACCGTTTTTAGCCATTTGGCAAGCTCTAACAATTTCGTTTACACCTTCTTTTAAAATAAGTACCTTATTCAGTAAATCATTCCCAAGTTTGTCAGTCTCCCCTTTTTGGATAGCATTGTTGTAATGTTCAATCACCTTATTAATTTTTTCAGTAATTTCACGGGTTGTGTCAAACAGTTTTTCGTTAATAATGTATTGCCTGTTATTATTCTCGTCTACGTTTTTTTGTTTTTCCAAGAGATTGTCCCAGTCAGTTGCATCAGGGGAACCACCAACCCATTTCCAGGCAGTCCCTATCCAGTTAATCGACCTAGCTTTCCTCTTTCTTGAGTCTTTTAATTCGGCGAGACGATCCTTGATCTGATCTATATGATAGCTCAAAACAAGTCGCATCTCTTTATCTTTGATAGATTTAGACATTAATTGTTCAGTGTCATGAATGAGTGCGTCATACTTCGTCATGTTAATAACATGTACCATTTTAAACAAACCATTCGTTACCCAAGCATTTCCTTCTTTGATTGTCACAATCGAAGATTCATAGCGGAAAACATGTAGAGCCCGCATGGGAGTGAAAAGAACTACCAATCTGTAATACAATCAAATTTTATTAGATATACGAAATACAAAATTAAATTTTTACATATTTAACTACGTTTTTTAATTTTACAAATTTAGTGTGCTGTATTAGCACCTTTATTTCTTTTTGATTATCATTTCATTTATAAATATATTTCATATATATTTCCTTTTTAATATTTCTTTTTAATCTTTCAGTTTCAGTTTTTATTCTTGATTTTAATTCTACGTTTCGTTTTGTAGAACTACATATATATTTCTTGTTTTTGTTTTTTTTTAAATAAATGCTTGTTGAATTAGCTCTCCATTAAATTTTCAGGGTAGTCACTGCGAATCGGAAGATTCGTATTTTTCCACTTCGGCTACAAGGTTAAACTTTCAAGTGAACCTACTGGGGTACGAGATTCAACACGACCGCAATTACGATTAAGTAATTTTTTAAGTGAGCCGGCCCTTTGTTTCTTGAGAGCCAATTTCAAATCATTAAGCATTGCATTCGATTGACATTGGTTTGTGATTTTTGGTGAAACCATTTTCCCCTTTTTTTTTTGTTTTTTTTGTTTAGGAAAAGAAAAACCAATAATTTACTTAATCAATATTTAATAATAATTTAATTGGTATTTTTCCATTTATTCAATTAATATTTTTTAAATGACATTTATGAATTCTCTTTCCGCTTACCGTTGTTATGGTTACACGATTATCCCTGGCCACAATTTCTTTTCTAAATAAAGGTTTATTTTTGCTTTTTATTCCCTTAATTGCAACATAGACAACATCACCTTGAATATACTTCTTTGGGACCAACCTTTTCAAATTATGTCGGGTGTTCCTGGCCATCATATTTTTCCTAATTATCCCCCTTAAATCTTGATTGATTTTTGAGCGAATGTTCAAGAGATTCTGATAGTTAACTCTTTGCGACCTATTGAAGAAGACATCTGATGGTTTCCTGTTGGTGACTGAATGAACGGTATTGTTGTACCTATCAACTGCCACATAAACAAGTTCCTTACTCTTCATGTCAGAATGTTCTGCTCTAAGACATCTATAAATTTCCAGAATGGTAGAGTGGACTCTCTCAATCTGGCCATTGACCTCGCTCCTATGGGATGGTGTTAAGTACAACTTTATTCCTAAGTTCCTTATAAGGTTTAAAACAATAGGGCTAAGAAATCCTCTTTCATTGTCTGTAACTAGGATGAGAGGTACAGTAAAGTAGTGAAGGATTTTAATTATTTTAGTTCTCATGTAAAGTGCCGATCTATCTTTAATGTGGAAAAACTTACTAAATTTGGAGAATTTGTCTATTACGGTTAAATATTTTTCATTTTGAATTTCCATAATATCCATATGAATAATTTCACACGGATACTTTTGAATAGGTGTAGCTTGCAGTTGGGGTTTGTGTGGGCGTCTATCATATTTGTTGGTTTTGCATATGTCGCAAGAAGCAACTAATTTCCTTATACAAGACATCATTTTAGGAAAGTAATACCGTTCAAGGATCTGTTCTTTGTTTTCTTTAGGAGCACGATGAGCTCTTCTATGCTCCTCTTCAATGATGGAAATCTTTCGTTCTTCATTAGCCACATCTTCTACTACCCTCTGAGTAACCCTTATTTTATATTTGTTAAAGGACTCCAAATATAAATTTTGGAGCAACCCAAGATAATCTTCAGGAATTTTTATTCCATTAATTACATTCGGATTTAGGTTTTCCCTGAGAGCTTCGAAAAGTTTTACTTGGTCTAAATTTTTCATAGAAATATAGTGGCGATGGTAGCCAACATGAGGTTCCTCATGGGAATAAAGATCAATGCCGATTTTAAAAATTATTTGACTCTTAAAAACATTTATGGGTGCTTCTACGTGTGGTATCAAGTCTGAGCTATCTTGTTCAGCACTGTGCATTGTGTCGGTATCTTCATCAAAGGATCTTTCACATAATCCCTCGTCAGCAGTACCAGTTTCAACTTCGTTTGTGCTTATGCTTTGTCGTTCATCTACAGTGTCTGTCGATGTGTCCGTTTGTTTTTCGTTTGCAGTATTTGTCTGTGAGGAAAAGGAACTAGAATCCGTAAGATGGTTTACCTCAGTCCGGAGTCGTGAGAGGGCGTCAGCCACAGAGTTTGATTTACCAGGTGTGTAAATCAGCTCGTAGTTATACTCTTCGATCCTTGATTTCCAACGCTTTAGCTTCGCATTGTAATTTCTATTACTTAATGCGAAGGTCAAAGGTTGGTGATCAGTGTATATTTTTATTAGTTTTGCACCGTAGAGGTAAGTTCTAAGATTGTCAAGAGCCCAAACTATGGCTCGAAGTTCCTTCTCGTTTGTTGCATATCCTTCCTCTGTTTTATTCAAAGAACGGGATATGAACGAAATTGGTCTGTCCTTTCCGTATTCACCTTGAGACAATACAGCCCCAATGGCGTAGTCAGAGGCGTCCGTCGTTAGATTGAAAGGCTTGTTAAAATCAGGAAATGCCAACACTTCTGCTGAGGTTAGAAGCTGTTTAAGTGCTTCGAAGGCCCTCATTCCCTCATCATTGAGTTCAATTACAACTTTTTTCGACTGATTGGCTCTTACCTGAGAAAACTCCCCACGTGTCATGTTAGTTAAGGGTTTTGCGATTTTGGCATAATCTCTGATAAATCTTCTATAATAAGAAGTAAGCCCAAGGAAACTCTTCAGTTCCTTCAACGTGGTTGGAGGAATAATATTTTGAATAGCCTTAACCTTGTCAGGGTTTGGGAGTATCCCGTCTGAGGTTACCAAATACCCCAGGAATTCAACACTTGTATCCAAGAAGTGAGTTTTTTCGAGATTAACTTTTAATCCAGCTTGATGTAACTTTAGAAATACCGTCTCTATATCTTTAAGGTGGTCCTCTTCGGTTTTGCTGTAGATGATTATATCATCAATATACACATAGCAAATTTTCCCGATGAGTTCCTTGAGGACGTCATCAATCATACGCTGAAAGATGGCCGGGGCGTTCTTAAGGCCGAAAGGTAACCTAACATACTCAAATTTCCCATTCATTGTAGAAAAGGCAGTTTTAGCAATGTCCTTTTCATTCATGGCAATTTGGTGGAAACCCGAGGTTAGATCGAGAGTCGTGAAAAGTTTTGCGTTCCCAAGGCTCGCGAGGGTGTGGTTTATGTCCGGAATGGGGTATGTATCGGAAATGGTGACAGAGTTTAGACGTTTATAGTCTATGACCATCCGATACTGTTTCTCCCCATTCGGTTTGGGCTTCTTCGGAACAACCCATATAGGGGAATTGTAGGGACTATTTGAAGGTCGAATTATGTTTTCTTCTAGGAGTTCGTTAATTTGTCTTTCAACTTCTTCCCTCATGCAAGCAGGATACGGATAGCTCTTCGTATAAATAGGTTCGTCAATGTTGGTTCTTATTTCCGCTCTTACATTTGTTTTAACCATTTCATTCTTTACTGGACCAAACAAATCGATGAATTTGCTGCAGAGCGTTTCAAGTTTTTGCTTAGATTGTTCTGATGTATTTTTGCTAAGGATAATGAGGTTGTTGGCTGTTTCAGAGGTTTTATTCTTTAAGGTTATTTTTATATTGGGTTTTATGACTAGTTCGTTTTTTTCTCTGTCAATCAAGGCTCTTAATTCCTTCAGCGTATCATCGCCGATTATTCCATCAAACGATTCTAAGCTTGGAAGGAGGAAAAAGGTGACCTCTAAGTCACAGCCAACGAAGGAGAAAAATTTGCCGCATATTTTATTTGTTATTAAAATGCGTCCAGCAGGACTATTTATGTAAAATGGGGTTTTGACAGGGTAGGGCACTGGTGCAAGCCTAGGTTTAATGAAATTTTTATTCGCACCAGTGTCAATGAGGAAATGTAAGATTTCCCCTTCCCGCGTAGCATACTCTATGTATGGTACGCTGGAAACGAGGCACCTAACATAAAATTCTCTTCCCTTTCCGGTTCCGCCACTTCAGTATTGCTTACCGGTTCATTGATTTGTTCAGCTACAGTATGAAAAAGCCGCTGTTGCTTATTCCGGTAGTTGTCAGAACTTGCCTCCCTTTTAAACGGGTTGTTGACGGGACGATTTGTATAGCTCACATTTTTGGTTTGTATCGAATTGTCCACTTCCATTTTAATTGGAGGCTTAGGACCTGTTGGCCTCGGTGGTGACTGGTACTGTCTATTATTGTAGCTAGCATTCCACGATGGATTCTGGCGTTGACCAAATCCGTTTCTGTTATTAATAAATCTCCCTTGGTTTCTGGGCGATTGAGAAGATACCCTGTCGGTTCTAAAATCGTAGTAAACAGGGGCAGAAATTGTATTCTGTGCCTGTACATGCACTGAATTGTTCCTAAAATTAAGATTCTGCATTTCGAGGCATGCAGAATACGCCTCGGGGAGAGTCTTCGGCTTCTGAATTATGAGAAGCCTCGAAAGGTCTCCACTCAATCCCCTTACGAAAACGTCTAATGCCCTGTCACGGTAGGTTCCTACTAAAGCATCTGCAGTTTCAGAAGAATATGTTTCCGCTCGAATTTTATTAATTATTAAGGAAAACTGATGATTTACCCTGGCATAAAAATCATCAACTCTCAAATTTCCTTGTTTGAGTTGATTCAGTTGATGCTCGAGAGTTCTAATATCCCTCTTATCCGCGTAATGTAGAGACAGCACCCTTTTGACTTCCTTCCAGTCAGCGTCAAAGATGTTGTAGGATATAAGAGCAGAATCAGCCTTCCCTCTAATTTTCTGCCTAATGTGTTGAAGTATTGCCCTGTAAAGGGGTTTGCTACGAACTATTTCGTAGTCCTTCAAAATTGTCTCGACACTATGAACCCATGAGACATAATTAATCGGGTTCCCATCGAAAACCTGCAGCTCTTTTACGCAGTCAGGGAGTTTGGAAATAGCACTTAACTCCGCCTCACTACTTGGTCCTCTTAGTGGTTCTGGGCTTTCAGTACGTGGTATTGCAATACCAGGCAAATCCGAGCCTTCCACCATCGTGATTCTACTCTCGATAGAATTTAACCTTTCCACCAATGTTTCGATGGATTGTGCAGGACTGTTTCGTTCGACTTGAGCGATGCGGTTTTCCATAGACCTAAGTTGTTCAAGAACAGAGTTAACTGCTCCTGTAAGTTGGGTAACCGAATTTTGGATAGCGTCCATTTTGATATTTTTCCTGTCTTAATTTTAGAAAAGTGGCCACAGGGTTAGGTGTTAGCGGAAAAAGAACACGAACAAAATTTATTGGAAATGACTTCAGTTAATATTAAGGTTTAAGTAAATAAATGTTTTAACCTCTCCCTATATTTAAATTTTTTTTTTTTTTGGGATTTAGTAATGAAATGTCAATGCATGTAAAATAAAATTCTTATCTTATTTCAAAAAGGAAAATTATTATTTTTGTTTCGTATATAACTTGTTGAGTTGTTTTACTCTTTTATTTTTAAGTGTCAATGCATGTAAAATAAAATTCTTATCTTATTTCAAAAAGGAAAATTATATAATTATTTTTGTTTCGTATATAACTTGTTGAGTTGTTTTACTCTTTTATTTTTTAAATATATTTTTTGTTTTCAATTTTTCATTTTAATATATTTTTTATTTTTTTTAATAATTTTAATTTTAAATAATTTGGTTATCTTACAATAATATTCGGCTCATCATTTTGAAGTTTCCTTGTCTTTCTCACATCCGTATCACAGCCACTGGTTTGTTGAGTTTGGATTTCGCTTCCTTTCTTTCCTTTTTACTTGCGACTTATTTGTTCCACAATGCAATTCATTCTTTAATTATGATTCACAATTTTTTAGTTCACTGCTTTCTTTCCTTTTTTACTTGCGACTTATTTGTTTCACAATGCAATTTATTCTTTAATTATGATTCACAATTTTTTAGTTCACTGCTTTATTTCTTTTACCATTTTTTGTCCACAATACAATTCGTTATTTTATTTCAAAAGTTTAATAAATTACTGTTTTTTTATTCTTTTTCACAACTTTTAAGATTCACAAATTTTATTTCTTTTTTCGAGAGGACCTTTTTTCAGGTCCCTGCTCGGGCGCCAATTACGGATTTCAGATCCGTGTTTGATAAAAAAATTAATTTTTGAGAACCTTCCACTGGTTCTTAATTAAAACAACAGTATTAACGTTATAACATAAGTTTTATTTTATGACCTACAACTTTGAGTGCACGACCGAGAGTGAGTACACCTTAATTTGTTAGTTATAATTTCAGTTAAGTCTAAACTGCAGAATTGCAGTTCCCACAAAGTTAATATTCTTAATATACTAAACTGCAGAATTGCAGTTCCCACAGAATGGGTAGCCTTGAACAATCCCATGCATGCTCGCTGGGTCATCGCGCTTATGCTGGGTGTTGGGTGTCGGAAGGCAGGAAGCGCGTGGAGTTCGTTGTTTATTTTTATGCTGTGTAGCATTTCCGATCGTGGTAACTTTGTTGTTGTTGTTGTTGTTGTTGTTGTTGTTGTTGTTGTTGTTGTTGTTGTTGTTGTTGTTGTTGTTGTTGTTGTTGTTGTTGTTGTTGTTGTTGTTGTTGTTGTTGTTGTTGTTGTTGTTGTTGTTGTTGTTGTTGTTGTTGTTGTTGTTGTTGTTGTTGTTGTTGTTGTTGTTGTTGTTGTTGTTGTTGTTGTTGTTGTTGTTGTTGTTGTTGTTGTTG
>OZ020508.1:116672489-117027489 GCA_963971375.1 Platycheirus rosarum
TAAGATACGTGTTCCAACTACTGCTAAGCGAGTAGGTATACAGACAATATTAAAAGTTAACAGAGTGGTTTTGTTTATTTATAGGAAGGTGTAAACTTTTGTTTTCTCGATTGAAATTTTTCCATTCAGTAGTAATCGAATAGTTTTTTTTATATGTTAGTTGTTTTTGTGTGTTTATCAAAGGCTTCCTTATTTATTCTGTGCTTTTATGATGATGAAAAATACTTTAAAATACGTAAGTATGTATGTAATGTAGGTTGTCACTTTCTTTTATTTGACTAATGGCTTGGCTAGGGCTTAGCCGAGCAATATGAAATAAAATGTTGGGGAAAAAAATTTATGAATTCAAAAAAACACTACTCATAACGTTTTTTGGAAAAATGTTGTAAGCCATCTTATTTCTTTTGCTGTTTTCTATTTTATGAATTTTTCATTTCAAAATCGTTCAACCAGTTTTTTAAAAAAAATGTTTTTTTTGAAAAACTTTTCGAAAACATATTTTAAATTTTTTTTTAGTATGTCAATTTTAAGAAATCTATAGTTTATACTAGGAGAAAAAATTAAAAAAAAATCTATAGATCCGTTTTCAAAATATTCAAAAAACAAAATATTTTTTAAAAAAAATTATTAAAATTTAAAAAAAAATGTTTTTGAAAATTTTGATAAGCAATATTATTTAAATCATAAAACACTACATATTTTGAAAATTTCATCAAAATCCGTCTATTAGTTAACGAGAAAGTCTGATTTTAAAAAACCGGTCATATGGGAGGTACCGTTATAAAACTTTTTTCTGAAAAATCCATTAAAAATAAAAGATAGATTTTGCACAGAAAACATCATTCTGAAAGTTTAATCAAAATCGTAGGAGCCGTTTTCGAGAAAAATAAGTTTTTTAATAAAAGTTATATGGCAGGTACCGTTAGTTTTGGAGCTAGAATGCCAATTCCAAAAACTGTCGGGTAGAGCACTCTAAAAATACTATATACCAAGTTTGAATCAAATCGGCCCAACCGTTTAGGCTGTAGATATCGATACGGACAGACAGACAGACAGACAGACAGACGGACGGAATTTCCGGACCCACTTTTTTTGACTTCTCTATCATCGTAATATCATGTTTGATTGTTAGAATTTTTTTTTTTTTTTTACGAATGCATAACTTGCCTTATAGTCCCTATAATCGCAAGTAAAAATCCCGAACAGTTATGAACTACATATGTATTGGTATATCGTTAAGGTAACACATTTTTTAGATCACTTCTAAGGTAAACCGTAATTCATTTGTATCTATAGAATAGATTCCATTTGAAGATAGAACTCCCAAAAAAAATATTTCTCCTTACATATATGGATCTATATTTATAATTTTGTATTACTTTTCCTTAATTTAGATACCACAATCTATAGCAAATCTGGAAATCTTGAAATTGCTGTATGTACTCCATACCGCACAGTAGACGAAGTAGTTGCATACTACGGTTTCGAAGACTACGAACAAAACATCATCGGAAGATCAAAAAACTGGACAATCAAATCTTCAAACATCATTCGCAATGGATTTGCGTTGACGGGTCGCAACTTTCTACGCCAACAGACCGAATCCATTGAAGGCGTATTTCAGCCACTCTACCAAAGTTATGAGTATACGGTCTCAACATGGGTGCGTTTCCAAAACAATTCTACAGTTCCAGACATTGGACAGATAACGCCATGTTTGCAAGCTGTAGTTGGCACAACATCTGGAGGTGTGCTATCGACTTTGTTAAGTGTTGTCAAATTTAGACTTGACGATTGGGTTTATTTGGAGCTAATAGCAGATCTAGCTTTCTTACGAGGTAAGATGGACAAAGAAACGACAGAAAATCTACAACTTAATGTTCGTATTGGACCAATGACGGGAACATCTATCGATATCGATCACATACGATTTGCACCTTTAGTTGCGGATTTTAGTGTCAAAGTTTTCGATTCAGAAACGGAACTAAATACAGCTATTATTTCTTCGACCGGATCAATAACACGTACGTTTTATGATCATTATGATACCGCTATCAGCGAAATCAATGAAGACAATCAAATTGAAGAGCTCATAACTTATACTAAGGCTACGGTGCCGGCGGCGCTAATATCACCTAGCTGCTCGGTTCATATCAAACCGGATTCAGGCTTCTACGAGCAATTTGATCCTTTTTCATTTGTTAAGACTTGGAAGATCACAAAGCCCAATGATTGGTCTATAGAACCGTTCATCTTAGAGCACAACGGAAATGGCTATGATAGTTTGGAGCTTATCACAAATGACATCTCGTTGGAATCCTATGGGTTTCGTTTACTGTATGCCTTGGTCAGCGATAATGCTATCCTCTCTATTATAGACAAAGTAGAGCTTTTTAAAACGAAAAATCAAGGAACTCTAAGAGCTAATAGACTTTTATATAAAATTCCCAAAACTGGAGAAATTTTGATGATTAAAGAAAAAACCCGTCTTTTGGTTTGGATAGATGGAGTTCTTTACGCAGATAAGGCTTTGGAGATATCTGACAAACCATTGCGATTTGTTATGCATGGAAAGGTGAACATTCGAAATACAATGATATTTAGTAAAGGTCAAGTTAAGGTCACATACCGAAACAGTTTAGGTGAACCAACTCAAGAGATCTCCTTAGAATCGGCTGAGTCTATGATTGTCAAGGAAATGCTTTATGATGAACTAGGACGACAGCGGATGACCACTATGGATGTACGTCTCGTACGTTATACGTTCGAAAGCCTCTTGCAATTTTTATCAAACTTCGTGACCAATGATGGCCTGGATGACTCTGACTCCGTTTGGAAAACTGGCCTTTTGAACGGATTGGCAACAAAAATCACTGAAAATCCATATTGCTTTACTGAAACTAAATTCAATAATAACCCAATCAATGAAAAAATTGTTGTTGGCTTACCAGGAAGAAATTTTTCTTCAAACGGAAAATTCGCTCAACGGTTTGCATATAAAACTTCTAATATTTTCATTAAAAAACACTTTTCTGAAGGTCAAAACGTAAGTTTTCATGTTAAAATAAAAAATTATGGAGCCGAAGACATAAATGTTCTTGATAACCGAAACAGACTGATTGCTCAATTGATTCATATACCTGGGAATAAGGATCTCTTCAGTACTTATAAATGGAACGAAGACGGAAATCCAACTCAGGTTTTGCCACCGTTGTATTTTGAAAAAGTTGGATATTTTCACAAAATAAATTCAGATCTTCTAGAAGTCAACAAGGAAGACCTAGTATTGCAAAAGAAACTCGGTACTCACACTGAATACAATAAAAACGGCAAACCAATTCGAAAAACCACTGCAGATGCTGGACCATCCGAGAGCATTTATGATAGCCATTCTCGTTTAAGATTCGTTTTATATTATTCATATTCAAAACCAAGCTTATTAGAAACAATCATATACTTTAACTATGATCCGCTTGGAAGAATAATAAGCTCCGGAGAGTTTCTGGACTTAAAGATTTCTAAAGACGACTTATTAAAAACACCCCTAACCGAAGGAAATTCTGTGGAATACCAAAAATTTGACTATGCTAATTTCGAGCGAAACCCAAACCTTCGCGGCCGACTAATGCGAACAATTACTAGAAATGGTGATGAGCCCTTTGCCGAAGTACTATACGCCAGTAAAAGAGGGAGCGCTCTAGAAAAACGCATTATTTTACCAAGCTTGACCGCGAAGACACTAGAAATCGCCATCAAAAAAACTTATTCCAATGGACGTCTCCGATCAATATCCTACCCGGCTGATTTTTTGCAAGAGCCCTTTATCATTGTTTATGGATATGACAGACTAGGACGTGTAAATTCTATCGGAACTCCAGGTGAACCAAACCGATTCCTGAAAACTACTCATAATGCAGCTGGCCAATTGCTCGAAGAAAATTTTGTGTCTACATCAATGTACAGCTTCAAAAACCAACGGGAGTACAATGAGCCTGGGTTTTTGGAAAAACTTAAAAATCCTTTCCAAGCTGAAGAAATCTCTTACACAGATTTCAGTTATGGTGGCACGACCCGCAGTGATGGTTCTGTGGCAAGAATTAAATACCATTCAAATTGGCACGATAATAATTCTCCAAAAAAAATAGGCCTTCATCCTAATTCATTTGTGTCTACCTCAATGTCTCTTAGGGACTCCGAAATGTGTTTCGAAGCACTAAAGAAATCAGGTTATTTGGATAAACAAAATCGACAAGTTAGGCAATTCTATCCATTTTTGGAAGTTGAGTTTCCAATTGTTTGCACTTCTGGGACTACCGGGCGTCATGTTTCAAATATCCTTGGTCAGCAAGGATTTCCCAGCGAGCATGGCTACCGATTAGACTATGGTGCTCATGAAGATCTCACAAAGGCTAAATATTTTGTTGGTTCAAATGAACCGGATCCTTTGCAACCAGATACTTTCTCGAAATATATAAGTGCTATTGATCCAAAGTCCTCAAATCGTATATGGACATCGTTGAAAAAGGCAGGTTTTCTAGTTGAAGATCCCGATAAAATGAATCTTAAAACTTCGCATGGCAAGCAGGGTCCTAGGAGTATTATCAATTCAAAATTATTTTTAGATTTGAAACTGCTTAATGTCGAGTATTCAACATTTGTCGGACCAGTCAAAAATCTTTTGACATCTCGTTACACCAAACGCCTAGAGAACATAAGCCTATTACAAATGCAAGACATTTTTCAAAAGTGGCTTGGAAATTCATCGGTAAATTTTGCCAAACGAGCTGCCGCTGATATTCATGAAATGCTACGACAGAAACAATATCGAACAAGGCCCTTAGATCCGGAATTTGAAAATATTTTACGGGATTTCAAAAATTACCTTCCACAAATTGTGGGCATCTTATTTAAGCACTTTGGAACACAGCTAGGACGATCAGAATTCGATGTGGAGTCATACAAAATTGATTCCAATGGAAATCATAGAAATTTCAACACCGGATTTAGCCACTACAGCCTTGATTATGAATCAGATTCTAACCGCGTCAATTGTGTTTGGGTTAAATCTTTTGATTCTCACCAACCTGAGAAGACACTAAAAATGAAACATGACTCACGGGGCAATGTCATTCAAGCTTTGCATAAAAGAATAGATTCCATGAAGTATCATCCGGTTTCAAATCTTCTAGAGCAGGTCAATATGGTAGATGGTAGTGTAATAACTTTCTTTTATGACAGCAATGGTAAGCGGGTTTTAAAAAGACTTACCGGCTCTGATGGAAAAATTCGATCAGAGATGCACTACGTTCGTGACGATCTCGGTCGAACATTAGTAGAAAGGAAATTAAATTTTATTGAAGAAAATCAACCTCCCTTGGTGACGGTTACAATGTACGTCTTTGGTGAAAATGGCCTTGTTGGCTTTGTTAGACGTGATCAGTTTTACAGTGTCTTAACGGATCATCAGGGGTCAGTTAAGCTGATTGTTCGTAATGGAGAAGTGGTAGCTGCATATGATTATCTCCCTTATGGAGAAATGATGAGAACATATGGTCCAGATCCTGAAGCACACATTCCATATCGTTATACTGGCCAAGAATGGGACCCTGAGATTGGGCTCTACAATTTTCATGCCCGTTTATACGACCCTTGCATTGGTCGCTTTTATCAAATCGATCGAAAGGAACAATACTTCAGTCCGTACAAGTATGCTGGAAATTCTCCTATATCTATGATTGATCCAACAGGTGAATTTGCTTTCATTGCAATATTCTTGGGAGTGATTGGAGCTTGGTCAGGTGGAGCTGCAGTAAATGACTCATTCAATCCTTTTGACTGGAAATTTAATTGGAAGACAATATCAGCTGTAGGCTTTGGTTTTTTGACGGGATATTTGACTCCACCTGGCTTTTCAGCATCTGTCGCAGCTGTTGGCAGCACTCTGGGTATTGGTTATGTTTCATCAGTAGCAGTAGTGTCTGCTTCTGGAGTCTTTATGGCATATTGGAGTACAGCTTCTGCTACTGACAAATGGAATCCCCTCGATTGGGATTTAAGAGATCCGAAAACAATAAATGCTATTTTCAATGGTTATGCACAAGGTACAGGCATATTCGCAGGTATAAATAATGCTGTACACTTTTACAAAGGCCTCCAATCGACTCTTCGTAAGGTATTATTTATTGGAGGATCCGCTGGCACATTCGGTGCATTTTTTACTATAGGAGGTATAGCTTCAGAATGGAAAATTAACAGGCCACAATTCTGGTACAGCTTTTTTTCAAGCGCACAAATAGCACCAGATGTTACTGTGTTCGGAGTTCACACTTCTCAGACAGTGTCTGTAGGAATAAAAAATACTTTTTTTGATACAAAAGAAGTCATCAGAAAATGGAGAGATTACCGAGCTATCTTTACGAATACAATGGAAGAAGGAAACACGTGGAAAACAGCCATCAGGGAGGTATTTAAAATTAATCCAGAACTAGGATCTATAGCAAAAAATATTGGAAAGGCTACTGGAGCAGGTTTATCAACTTATATACTTTCGAGTGCCCTTAATAATGGCTTTTCTAACTGGAACATGACTGACATAAGTACATATCAAAATATATTGACTAGCATTCAATTAAGCGGTCAATTTACTATGACGCAAGAAGACAAGTTATCGGCGGAAAGAAGCAAATTGCGCTTAGAGAAGTCCGAAGAAGCTTTAAAACTTACAAATGAAATTGCCAGGAAGGCTAAACAAGTATATTTGAAATATATGGAGGGTTTGGAAGTTACTTTAAAGATGAAAGGTGATCAAGAAGATGTAAAACGTGTGTTTCATTTATTTGATCCTGCTAACCCGAATTATCCACCAAAGGTAAGAACAAAACTGTCGCTAAAAGAAGTTCCAAACACGGCCATGTCAATTGCGGTGATGGAGGATAATGTCTTAGTGGCATTTTCATCAAATCCAGCACCCACATTGTATTTAGTTTACAGTCATGATAATCTACAGAACCCAGAGTTTCGAAACCGTCACATTGAACAAAATAATGGTCAAATTAACGGTGTCGATGTAAGACTAAGTGATAATAATCTCCTAAACAGAGTAATAACCGATAGCATCAATTATGGCCAAGAAACTATAAAGCTAAACAATTTAAATGAATTCCAGAACGAAGTTAAGGAAAGGTTTATAGAACTGGCAAACACAAATACGGCGGAAAATTCTGCTAGAAATATTGTAAATGCAGTAGAAAATCAAATTCGAGAAACAGGTTATGTTGAGATGGCTTTTATAAGAGGTAGAATTAATGAATTCGAATTTAATAATGCAAATATTCAAAACATTAGAGACCGAATCGATTTGGAAAGGATACAGATCAGAGAGCTGGAAGATCCAGAGCGGGCCAAAAGGTTGCGGAATGTACTTTGGGACGAAAAAAATCTCGAACAAAAATTAATACCAAAAGAACGAAATGAATACGCAAATAGTTTGTTTCAGCTGGTTAAACATTACAAGTCGGAACTTACGTTTTGGGTAGACACTAATTGTGCTGAAGCTCATATCTTGATAATGCTAGAGAGACACGAAGGAGTATTTAAACAGGTCTATTTCCCGAGAAAATCGTATGACGTCCGAGCAGATATTCAATTCCTTTCGACCTACAAAGTTGGGAGTCTGGAACCTTTTAACCGATGTGATAAATGCTTACAGAGTACTTCTATAGTGCAAAATGTTCTGACAGAAGATGATTTTATGGCTAAACTTAGAAGGGAAACGAGTGAACTTGAATCAAGGGCAAAATTTAACCAGCAAAAGTGGCAATATTTTATGGCACCAACAATGGGATATCAAAGAAGCATCACAGAAGCGCAGGAGAAGAAAGAGCACCAAGACAGGAGGAAGAGATCGGAAAAACTACCAAAATGGTATCGAAATCCCATGCAATGGATACGAAGTTCAGGTGTCGGCAAGCAAAAGCAAATCAATTTTGATACCTTCAATTCTACTGCAAACAAAACAACTGTAGAACTTGGTGATGAATTTCTTTCGAAAGCTAATCTGAATGGAATGCTACTGTTGGCTGATGTGGCTTTAGCGAAATATCAACATCGTAAGTTGCATCAAAAAACATCAAATAGCTCAGCAGACTCTTTGAACCAAGTGTCTTTAATGTGCAATATCGTGCACATGTTTGAAAAAAGCGTTGAGGAAGCTGCAGAAACTTGTGGAATTGATGCAAGTCAGTACAATATAGATTCATATTTAATGCAACAAGAGGTTCTCCCGATGTTAAGAAAGCACAACTTTCATAGAATGGCTCAGATTTTGTTGAACTATGCTGTGGGGTCCTTGGAAAGAGAATTGCCTCAACGGACAGTTGATAAATTTTCTCAAGTTTTTGAGAGCTTGAGGGTTAATAAATCCATGGAAGAGATGTTTTTTAGACAAGGACAGATTCCTGAAATTATACGCAAAAAAACTGACTTGCCTTTTGAGTCATCCCGGGGAGAAGAAGCTATGACAAATTTGCTAAGCAACATTGGTTTACCAAATTATCGCAAATGCCTACTAGAATAACTTAACAGATAAAATCAGGAGATATTGCAATAGTGTTTTAGATTTAGAGAATTGCCTCAACGGACAGTTGATAAATTTTCTCAAGTTTTTGAGAGCTTGAGGGTTAATAAATCCTTGGAAGAGATGTTTTTTAGACAAGGACAGATTCCTGAAACTATACGCAAAAAAACTGACTTGCCTTTTGAGTCATCCCGGGGAGAAAAAGCTATGACAAATTTGCTAAGCAACATTGGTTTACCAAATTATCGCAAATGTCTACTAGAATAACTTGACAGATAAAATCAGGAGATATTGCAATAGTCTTTTAGTTCCTATAAATAAATTAATAAAGAAACAGATAGTGTTTTGGATTTTTCACATATGTCTATAAAGAGGAAACACCACCAAGTTCGTGTGGCTATTTCTGCTGGTAACAAGGTAAGCTATTTTTAAATACTTTGATGTAAAATAACTAATTGGATAGCTAGGAATCCTGAAAAGATGTTTTAATTTGGGGGTGATTTTAGCACCCAGTTAAAAATAATTCTTAAGAACTTCCAGAAACACTGTTAGGCAACGGTACATTTAAAAGAAGAATCTGTGCTGGTCAATGGTGCGCTACAGGGGGATGGGTGGACCAGGGCCTCAACTAATAAACTTTTTCAGCCAGCTCGATCCCTAGATAGTATTTGACGTGAAGTTGCTCGAGGTCCTCTTCAACTTGCCTGCCGTGCCATGTCGTACCACCGTAATGGAATAGAAGTTTTTCTATCCAGAGACGTTGGACTTTTACTCTTTTAGCTAGGTCTATGTCGCTGTAGAGCCCGCATAGTTCTCCGTTGTATCTCCTTCTCTACTCACCGTGTAATCATAGCAAACAATTTTTCTCTCCAAGCAACCTAATGCTAAACCTAAACAATGAAAAATATCTAGGATGATGAGGGTCTTATAAAGGGACACTTTAATTGCCCGGAGAGGGCTTTGCTACTCTTTCCTTTATCATTTGATCTCAGCGCTGGCCTTGTTCTCTAAGTTAATAACGGAGTCTAGGTCGAGGATTCCCTAAGTACCTCATTGTTATAGCTGTCTATCGTGATGTAGGGTGTCTCTTCTTGACTACAGTATATCCTTGGTTTTGCCCTAAGTGACTGCTAAGCCAATCTTCGCCGCGTCATTCTAAACAGACGGACGAGTTTGGAAAGGATGCCAAAACTGCACCTTGCTCTATATAGCTCGTCTCTATAAGTAGTGTTGTTATGTATATATACGCGGCTTTTAAATCAATGAAAAGGTGCTGGGTATCGATTTGAGGTTTCTGGGTTCTTTCCAAGATCTGCCACTATGTGAATATGTCGTTGATGGTTAGTGCAGAATTAGCCTTATACGCAACATTGGCAGCTACTTATGGCGGCAGATTTTAAGGGGTGGTGAATTTATAACGCTCACGCTAGATATATTGTTACTTGGGTTATTGAAAATATAACATTTTATTTGAAATCTTCCTAGAGCAGTATCAATCAATAAAACAAACAAACTATCTCTATTTCAGTTTCGGTTTCGAACGACACTGAACAAAACAAAAAAATGGGCAGGACTGGGTCGCACGTACCTGCTCTTATGTGCCTAATTACATTGGAAAGCTTGATAAGAACAAATAACATTTACGTTGAAAGTAACACAGTTTGAACTAATAAGAACTATCAAAACCACAATACTTAACGGTTTTTAGTAAAAATGAAGTACGCCACCACACGTCTTAAATAACAAAGAATTTATGAAAAAAGTATAATTTTTTAATTTTGGTAAGCAGTTTTTTAGAGTTAACATGTGATTATAAAATTTAGAATCATTTTTTTTTATTAGTTTTAAAAATATTCATTTTAATTAGAAAAAAAAGTTGTTCAAAATTTTGATATGCAAAATTAATTTGGCTATCTAGATCTTTTCAAAAAAAAATTTACCGAAACCGTTATATGAAAGATCCCGTTAATAGACTTTCCCGTATATGTGGTTCTGATCAAATGATAGTCAATACCAACAAAAAACTCAACAAATTTCATCAAAATCGTTGCAGCCGTTTTCGAGAAAAATAAGCTTTTCCAAAACGGTCGTATGGCCCGTTATTTCTAGCCCTAAAAATAAAATTTCAATTTCCCCTCTGAGGAATGCCAAAAGAATCACACATACCAAATATGAAGGTAATCGCTTGACCCGTTTAGGCTGCAGCTCGATATACACCCGGACAGACAGACAGACAGACGGACATTTTTTGGCAATGACTTTTAGGCTTCTCTATGATCGTAATGTCATGTCTGATTATTATCTAATTTTTTTTATATTCACGAATCCTAAACTTGCCTTATAGTCTCTATAATCGCAAGTAAAAAGTTGTGGAAGGGTGGCATATATCCTAATCCGCCACGGTCGATTTTTTGACTTCCCTGGCCTAAGACCGCACTGATATAAATCTATCAGGTTGTTGACAAATGGTTTTAAACGTTCACACACAACAGCAGAGAAGATCTTGTAGGCGACGTAGACAAGACTGATGCCTCTGGAGTTCAGAGCGTCTTCTTCCTTATGGATCGGGCAGACAACGCTGGGATTCCATTCATCGGGCATGATTTATACTAACCATATCTGGGTTATTAGTCGGTGCATATACTTCTAACCAAATCATCGCCTGCAGCTTTACCGAGTTCGGCAGCAAGGCCATCAGCTTAATTTGTCTTAAGCTCAGATATAGCAAACTTACTTCGTCCAGATCGGCAAGGCGGAATTTATTCTTTTTTAATTTTTTTAAGCTCAAATATGAACGGTATCTGCGATATAACCGTAGTTTTTTTTTGCGATAATACCACACATATTAGCAAGTATGTGCGAACCAGTCGTGGAATTTATTTTCCTTCTTAGATGTCGGTGTTCCTCTTTCCTTTTCTCCTCGTAGAACCCGCGAGCAGTTCTAGTCCTTCTGAGTTTTCTTCAAAGCTGCAAGTGATTGCCGGTACTCATCGTTAAACCATGGGTTTGCGTTTTTGAGATTTTTTTTGTTGGCAGTAGCTTTTAGCTAATTAGAACCAAATTTACCGGGAAAGTCTATTAACGGTACCTTTCATATAACGGTTTTTTTAATTTTCTCGGTAATGGCTCAATGGATTTCAATAAAGTTTTATATTTGAAAAGATTAAAGTATCCAAACTAATTCTACATACACACATTTTGAATAATTATTTTTTTCTATTTTTAATTAATTTTTGAAAATTCAATATTTTTAAAACTTATCAAAAAAATATTTAAAATTTTAAAATCAGGTGTAAATTAATAAATTCTAAAAAAAAACTGTATAACAAAATTACAAACAAAAAATGTTTTCCAAAAACTAAAAATAAAAAACAGGATCTTATCAACACCAGTCCTGCAATTTTCGAAATATTTTTTTTCTTAAATTCTTTGTTATTTAAGACGTGTGATCGCATACTTTATTTTTTACTAAAAACCGTTAAGTATAATTTTTATAAGTTCAAACTGTGTTATATTCAACGTAAATGTTAATTGTTTTTTGTCAAAGATGTGATTGGGCACATAAGAGCAAGTACGCGCGACCCAGTCGTGCCCATTTTTTAAACAAACGTGACATATGAAGCTACTTTGCTTTTAATCTTCAATGCTAAGTTTAAGTCTTCACTAAAGAAATAAAAAAAAATAGTAAAAGATTATAGTGAAGTCAGGAAATACCAAGAGGGCGATTTTTATGCATACCTGCATACCCGGTATTTCTGTGTACCATTGTATTTCACTTGAAAATATAACTCTTGGAGACACGGTGTTAGGCCCGGTGCACACTTGCGTCATTTTTACGCGGCGGCGCCGCAGAGGTGACGCTTTTGCTCTTATAGTACTCACAAATAAATAGAGTGGTGATCACACTCGTCAGATGCCGTCGCGTCATTTGTGAGTAATTTAAGGCGCAAAAGCGTCACCGCTGCGTCAAAATGACGCAAGTGTGCACCGAGTCTTAATGTAGCTTAAAATAAAAGTTACAATACCTGCTCTGTTTTAGAGTAGAAGTTCGCAACAACCGTGTATGCCGTGTATTAAAAAAAAAAAAAAAAAAAAAAGACATATATACGTGATGTGATAAGCAAATCCTTTTCTTTGGCCTGTTGCGGCCCAGTTGGACACTGGTATTAATTAGATATATAAAAAAAGAGATAGACCCGAAACCAGAGTGGAAAAAGCAAAGGTGCGCGCACGTGCTATTCATCCATCCGACAACGAATGCGGCTCCGACACGATCGAAAGGAAAACGATGGAGATTCTGGGTAGGGGGCAGGGAATGGTTAACACGCACTTCACTTGTTTTTATTTTTGTGGCACACAATTATCACATAGTTTTATGTCAAATTTGTTTTTAAATTCTCCGCTTTGAGATTTTTCTTGTAAAAACGAATACCTATAAAACAGAATAGATTTTTTTTGCGGTAGCGCATTTTCACAACTTTCTGTGCTGACTTTTGACGCTAAAATAAAAATTAACACAAATTACCACCGGGAGACGACGACGACGTAAATATTTTGCTTGAGGTGGACACTATTAATTGTTCAATATTTTTTTTTATTATTCCTGATGTTTTTTTTTTGGTGATCGACAATGTATTAAAAATCCGAAACCCAATAATAAACACGAAACGAAAACAAATCAACATGCGATTGCGATCGAAATTCATAATGGCCGCCGGTCCCGGTAGACAGGTTAATACGCTGAATAAGATGAGGTAGGTTAGGGTCGATAAAGCGCCAAAGTTGTGAGTTAGAGAAAGGAGGGTAGGGATATTGAGTTTTGGTAAGTTCAGTGCTCCCACTCCGAATTATATACTTGAGTGAGTCAACACATGATTTCTCAAGTATATAAATGGGTTAAATGAGACAATGAACTCTGAGGTTTAAATAAGAGGCAGCGAGCGGTATATATTAGCAAATAATAAATAGAAAAAAAAACCGAAACATAAGATGCTCTAAAGCAAATTTGATTTCATTTTCTAATTACCGACGGCCCTAAGCAGAGCTCAGAGAAATAAAAGAAAATTTCTGTGAAAAAAAAGTTAGTGTAGAGTGTTAGAGTAAAATCTTAAAAACTAATTAAATTTATTTCCTTTTTTTTGTGTGGACAATTTATAGTCCACTGTTAAGTTATATCTATTTGTGTGCGAAGGATCGGAAATAATCAGTAAAATTGCCAATTATATGCAAGTTTTTTTTGAAGAACAAGGGTAAGTGGCATTGAATTGATTTTTTTTTTGGATTTTTTGTGCATAAGTTTTTTTTGACAAAGGGTGAATTTTCGGAGGAATAGCCACTGCAGAGCTACTGTTTTAACAGATATGGGCGTAGAAGGGAAACCCATCAAGGTGTGCTTGTGATGATATAAAGGCGATCCTAAAGCCAAGGAAAACCCGTGACTGACCCGGGTTCACAAGTAACCGTTAGTCCAAGTACCGGGGTAACGGAAAAGCTAATAAAAGGAAATTCACCCCTTATTTCTATTATCTCATATATATTAAATAATGCATACGTGTCAATTGAATTAATCGAATATACGAATAACCAGAAAGTGCACTAGAAGGGATCCTTTGAGAAGGATTCCCTAAGACGGGGGAAACTTATCTGGGCCGGACGAAGAAAAATCATAAAGGCCTCCATACATGGCCTGATGTGATGTCATATTGTCTTTGTCCTTTTTATAGTCCGTTGGACTTTTATAATTTTCTGGGTTTTTTTTTTTTTTGGTTATATTGTTTAATATTAGTGTTTGATATTATATATTGTCGATGTTGGCGAGAAATTAACCGCTAAAAAGGAAAAGGAAAAAAAAGTGTGCCGCTGAACATTAAGATCAGAACAGCCTTAGCGCTTATCCGGGGTTTGGTGCCTAGGGTCTTCCCAAATCATTCTCCCCATTATTTGCGGCAATATTTTGCCCTCCGTCGATACAAACCCTCACAGAGCTCTCTGAAGATAGGTGCCCAGGGATGAGCAATTAAATCAGGAAGCGAAGCATTTCCGCTCCTAAGGTAGTTTGGTGGGGGGAACATAAGGGAATCTCGGGGCGAAATCCCGATAATAGCTCACGGGTGACGTAAAAACAAAAATAAAAAAACAATATAATTCAGCTTGAGCCACTGATTTTGGTTAACTTTTTTTTGTCGCTTTTTTTTGTCCGTTCATATATTTCCAGTTACCTATATTTAGTTAAGTTGATGCCCAATTGGTCACTTTTTGACGCTTTTTTTTATTTTATTTATTTATTTGTTAATCTGGTTAATCATATCACTAAGTTGTGTATTCATTATTGGAAGTTATGTCAATCAAATGTTTTTATTTTATATATTCGTACATGTAAATATATGAAATACATAATTAATAAAATTTGAAGGTCTCACCAACCCACTTATGCTCCAAGAACACTTGTTGGTTTCCTTTTGATTTGACAGTGACTCCTATCATGGAATAGAACAGGTTCAATTTAGGGAGACGCGCTATGGAGGGCCTGAATAACGGGTAAGAGATCGTGACTTGACAGCTGATGGAACAGCTAGATAGGGGAATTCGACAACTACCGGACCTACGGAATTCCAGGATGGGTGGGAACAGGTCCACCCTGCAGCAACAACAGCAGGGCTTCCAGAGTGTGGTGCTGCTTTGAAAGCTAAAAATAGGTACCTGCCATTTAACCATTGGGGAAAAGCTCAATTTTCTCGAAAACGGCTCCAAAGATCTTAATGATTTTTTTTTTTAAGAATATTTCTGTAGGTATTAGCTATCAATTATGGAAACCAATTTTACGGGAAAATTCTATTGACGCTACCTTTCATATAACGGTTTTTTTTTAATTTCCGACTATCTCGGAAACGACTCATTGGTTTTCTGTTATATTTGAAAAGATCTAAGTAGGCAAACTAATTCTCCATACCAAGATTTTGAATATTTATTATTGAAGTGATAACGTCTTAAAAATCGATGACAGGCTACACGTAAAAAAGGCCATTTGAAATATGAGGCAATAGGAGAGGGTATACGGAAAGTAAGGGCTGTAGGAGAATAGGATAGGATAGTGGGTAGGTAGTAGGACCGGAATCAGGATAGGAACGGTTAGGATAGACATGGTGGGAGATGGTATTCGGATAGGATAAGGATAGGATAAAGAATAGAATATAGGATAGGATTGGATAGGGGACAGGAGAGGACGGGAAGGGATAGAATGTCCGGTGTAGGAGCAGTGGCATGCTGGCTGACACGGCTTAGCTCGCCGGAATAGGGGGGGATCTTGCCCCCACAAACGGACCTCACAAACAAAAAAAAAACCTGATGGCAGAACTTCAAGTGGGGACACCGCACCCAAAAATCAAAGGAGGCCCTGCTGGTGACGATGCAGGGCTATGTTCCCGCCCCTTCTGGAACCCGATCAGTTGCGGTCAGAATTCCCCTTAATTCGAACAGGAAGGACCTCTTTCCGCTGTCAAGCCATACTTACTTTGTCGCTGCCTTATCCTACCCCCTGAAAACGTCGCTTAAGAACGCCATGAGGCTTACCATGCTCTCACTAAACGAAAACTATAATAATATACAACACCTTTTCTTCAAGTCGGCGTGATTCACATCGACTTATTTATTATTTAAATCCGCAAACAAAAAAACAAAAATAAAACAACAAATAAAAGAAAAATCCGAAAAAGCTATAAATCTTAAAATTAACTATAAAAAGAACAACGAATAGGCATTTACATGTAAAAAAATAAAATAACAAGCATAAATATAATTTAAATAATATGAGTTAAATGTAAAATTATAAAACAAAAGATAATTTGTCGAAGCGTGGGGGTCACTCTGTAGGCGTTAAGTGTTTTTCACTTGGTACTCGGAGGACGGACCCCTGAGACACCGTCTTAGATCGGCCGCCTCTTTGAATGGCGTTATCTGACCCTTTTTTCCATAACTACCAAGGGCTCTTCGTAAATGGACAAAGGGGAAAAATCCTTTCTCGGGACGGGGCCTTCAAGAGCCAATCGTCGTTGCTTTTTGATAAAGATATTAAGTTGTTATTTTTTTTTATATTTACCTTATTTTCCAAATTTCAGTAGCAAAAAAAATCGAAAAATTACATCTAAGATTATTTAGAAAAATTCTATAATATGTATTTATGTATATATCACGCCGCTTTTACTTTTTTTTTTAAATATTCAAACATGACTCATGCTGATAAGACTCATGCTGTAGTTCTTCAACCAAACATGGTATTTGGCATTCATTTGGTAGTATCTCGGTCGATTTTTTTAAATTTTCTAAAAAAAATCTGGTTTTCGAAATATTTTGAAAAGGGGTTAAATTTTTTTAAAATAATTTTCCAAGATTAAAACTACAGATTTCCTTATAATGACATTCTAGACAAAAAATTTAAATATTTTTTCGAAAAGTTTAAAAAAAAACGAGTTTTTAAAAATACTGGTCGAACGATTTTCAATATTTTTTTTTCCTCGACAGACATTTAGTTTTCAAATTTTATTGCATACTTAGTTTTTAAACTAATTAAAATACTAAAGAATTTTCAAAAAAAAAAATAATTTCTGACTTGCGTTTATAGGGTAGGTTCTATAAGGCAAGTTATGGATTCGTGCGAAAAAACAATTCTAATAATCAAACATGACATTAGGATGATAGAGAAGTCGAAAAAAGTGGGTCCGGAAATTCCGTGCGATCCAGTCGTGCAATTTATTTATTTTAATAAAGGGTGTTTTTTCTTAGACTTGTAATTTTAATCTGGCAGTACTTTTTTCAGATATGGTCTTTTGGTCAACTGCTCCTTGATTTATGCTAAGTTTGGTTTGCCATTTTATAATAAATAGACTTGCTCCTGAACAACGTTTGAAAATCGTGCAAATTTATTACAGAAATAATGTTTCGGTTCGGTGGAGCAGAGTATCGAAGAAGACCCGAATGATTCCATCCGCCATTGCGCGCAACAATTGGAACTGTGCCCATCCACTTTATGGAAGATTTTGCGGAAGGATCTTGGTTTGTGGGCTTACAAAATCAAACTCGTCTAAAAAAAACACATTATTTATTTTTCCAGAAGTGATTCAAGGATGCAACTTTAAGCCTCAGCAAAATAAGATCCAGAAGTCTACTTAAATATGAAACAAAATTCCTCGATGATTCATCAACGAAGTCATTGCGATATAGAAACGATTGATTTTCTTATCGCCTCCTCGTCTATTTCAAATGTCAGCAAACAAAAAATAGTTTTACCAGAAACCGGAACCAAAAAACGCCGATTAAAAGTGAAAAATTAAATCCGTGTCCAGAAAAAAATATCTTATATGCCCCCACATACTTTTTATTATGTGTACATCTACCTCTACCGCCTTCGTTGAATTGGAGGAGACTTGCGTTGCACAAATCTGAAAGCGATATGTTGTATATTGATTCTAATCGATGAATAAGACAAAGACACCGCTTTTAGGCGTGCGGTGGCGGCAACTGGTCGATCTAGAAAATCTTCAATTAAAGTGCAATCACGACTTTTCGGACGCTTGCGGGATATGCAAAGGAACCGAACTCAAGACGAGAAATGGAGAACCATGAAGCAAGTGTCTAATACATGCGTTAGTAGTTTTCTTATGCGCCATCCCATCATCATAGTCCTGACTTCTGATCCTGATGGCGGTTACAAGGAGTGAAGAGAGAAAATCAATCAGACGGTCGGTCGTCGTCGGTCGGTGTGACTTGTGAACTTTATGGAAATTGCTAGCAAGGAGGACGAAATAGATTTGAGTGGGGAGCGGGTTTAGCAGTGTATCGATTCACCGATTGAGTGCAATTACTTGATGAGTGCACAATTAATTATGATATTGTTCGCGGAGGTAGAAGCCAGATTGGGGGTTGTAAGTGAGCACATATCAATAATTTTCAGAACATTCTTAGAAGTTCGGTTAGGTTATATGTATTTAAATACATATGTATTTTTATGAAAATGCATTTGTTCTAATACATACCTTAATTCTTGAGTTTGTGCCTATGACCGGGTTATTTGGTTTAAATAAAAAAAAAGAAAGAAAGAAACAGTTAGATACACATCTATTAGTCAACTAAGCAATGTTAGTAAAATATATTAAACAAATATTCTACAACAGTTAAATTTTTGTAAGAACAACCATAGGTACTTACCACCAAGGTATGAGAAACTTCAAAAATAATAAATCTCCAAACCTAGTGTTCTTTGAAATAAGGGGCTAATCCACAAACTAATAAAAAATAATTTGTCCGGTTATGTTATTCCTTTATTCACAAGTACGATACAATAGAAGCACTACACAGACCAAAAAAGTGGACAGGCAGTTTACTGACAGAAACGATCCGATAACTCCATCGAACCGAGTATGTTTCCCGAGATAAATAAATACTTCAAAGAAACAATCAAAACGATCTTCCGTGTCTTTAGCTTCAGAGAATGACAGAGAATGAAAACTTACTCCTGACTACAGCAATAGATCTGGGAAATGCCGTATTTAACGAAATTTTTTTTATGATTAAAGATCGTTTTGAAAAAGTGGAGACGGTGGAGTTTAATTTTCAGTAAGAATATAAAGTGAAAGAGTGCACTTTTACCTTATAGTATCACGCAATGGCGATCTGAGAACCTTGGTTTTACCGGGCTCAATAGAGAAAACTTGTTGAACGCCACTATCGCTATCGCCGAGCAAAATATGCTAAGTTCCCTGCTCATATCGAAGGCCGAACTCCAAATGATCTTCGCATCATTTAAGAAAAAGAAGTCAGCAGGAGTCGATGGTAGGTATATACCCAAAATTGTACTATGACATCTCCTCGAGGATGCATTAGACATATACACATAACTATTCAAAAACGTACTGATTAATGCATATTATCCAGTGAGTTGGAAGACAGCCGTTGTACAGCAGTAGTATTCGAAAAAGTCATCAATAGAGCTCTGTCCAAGTGGGCCGAGAACAAATATATAATTCCAGACACACAGTTCGGCTTTAAGGCGGGACATGACACAATTCATCCCGCGTCTAAGCAAGTATCTGCTGTCCGATGGAACAATGCTAAGAATCAATGCACGGGTGCCTGTCTGGTTGATTTGGAAAAGGCTTTCGACATCGTATGGTAAGAGGGACTTTATCTGAAGCTAACCATGCTTTACGACATGCTTAATTGTAGAAAGTTTGTTGTCAAGAGTGGCAATGTAACATCTACCACAACGTTTGAAATTAAAACGGTCTGCAACAGGGAGCGATGAACTCGCCGATTCTCTTTAATATTTACACCAGCGATCTCATTGGAAGTCTACCTCAAGCAATTGCGTATGCCGACGAATTAGTTTCGTACAGAACAGGTCCAAAAGTTGAAGTCATCATAATTCTCTTGCAACGTGATTTTGATAAAATTCAACAATATTGTAGTGATTGGAAGCTGAAAATTAACTTCCAGAAATGTGAAACTATCCTGTTTAGAACCCCTGTGTCTAGGGCTTCTAGGGATACTAGAAAGAACTGGCGCAAGCTAGTGATCGCTGGGCCAAATGGACATCCACGGGCGAGTAAAAGTGTGGTAAGGCACCTTGGTATCTGGCTGGATCAGTTTCTATATTTCAATCGACATGTAGAGGCTGCACTTGCCAGGGCTAGGGGAGCTTTTGCCCTGACAAGACGGTTGTCTTATAGCAGCCGCCTTGATAGCAGGGTGAAAGTGATTTGCTACATTGCCCTTATCAGGCCGATGATTGCCTACGGATGTCCTGTGTGGTACAATGTTGCACCATCTCTAATGGAAAAGATTCGGACAGAACAGCAGGATCTGAGTACAAACACTATTATTCCAACGAGGTTTCATACAACGGGTTCAACACAAACAGGATAGATAACTTTTTAATTTAGTTCATTCGCGGACACATTGCAAGGGCGATGACCTCAACTAATGAACAAATCTTCGAGGCTTACTATCCCCAAGATGAATATTTTGAAAGTACACGTTCGAGTGGTTTTATCCCGCCCGAGGCTTTATATACCTTGATAGTCGAGGGCTGATTCAGGATAGATCGGCGATTCCGTTGATCTACCAAGTCGGCCGCAGAACAGTCGATAGCCGGCTCATCTACGACCGAGACATAGTCGCTGGGAGTGAAGGGGCCGTGCCCGACCGGGATCGGAAGGAATCTCTTGATCAGGTCCACCAATTCTGGTCGCTCAGTCAAAACCCGATATTTTCAGTCGACAAAGACGAAATATCGCCTATGGCGGACCTACATTTATCTTAGTTATCTTTAAGTTAGGTAGGGCAGTTGCGGAGGCATGAAAAAAATTATAAAAAAATAATTATATGAATGAATTAATGACTGCAAAAATAATACATAAACGTATTATTATATTATTACTAAGACATATTACATAAGTAAAAAAAAAATAGAAGCATATTACATAAATAAAAATACAAATTAAAAAAAAAATATATCATGTATTCGAAAAAAAATATATTAAATTAAATAAAATAAATAAATAAAATAAATTAAATAAATTTACATTGTATTGGAGCCGTTTCGAGAAAAATAAGATTTTCCTAATCGTTCATATGGCAGGTACCGTTATTTTTTGAGGGCTAAAAATAAAATTTCAATTTTCCCTCTGGGGAATGCCAAAAGAATTACACAAACCAAGTTTGAAGACAATCGCATAAGCCATTTAGGCTGCAGCTCGTTATACATACTGACAGACAGACAGACTGACAGACGGACATTTTTTCTAGATCACTTTTTTAGACTTCTCTATGATCGTAATGTCATGTTTCATTGTTATCTCAACTTTTTTATATTCACGAATCCTAAACTTGCCTTATAGTCCCTATAAAAATGTAAAACAACAAAAAAATTTGTACGAAAATGAAACAAATCCAGTTCTCTATTGTGCAAATGGAGCGTAAAAGAAGAAATCAAGACTTGTCATAATTTCTCTTTTTTCCCCAGGAAGGGTGGAGTGAAGGCCTTAAGCACTAAATAACTAACAATCAAAATACACTGCAAAGCATTGTTCTGCCTTCTGTATCCGACTCGTAGTCAATGAATAACAAAAAAAAAAAAAATATAAGTTTCATATTGCCGGATGGCACGAACGGCAACAAGTGCATACACATAAAATAATAATGGGTTGATCAGTGGTCATCGGCTTAGGCTACCATAAAATGTCAACTCAGCATTATGCCGAGCGAATCATGCCACTTAAGATAGATGGTGGTTCACCTTTATGTTGAGTTATGAATATCGATTGTAAGTGGGCCAATAATCGGAGTATGGAAGTAATTTCTGTATCATGTCACCTTGTATAAATAGCAAGAATATTTTTGAATAAAATTTTCTTCTTCACTGAGAACCAATCGATAAAGGTCTTACTTTCTTTTGATAGTTCTGAAATCAAAACCTTGAGTGCGTTTAGCCAGAGGTCTGAGCTGAGGCATTTACTGAATGCCAAGCGATTTGCTTCACACCGGGTTTTTTTTTGTTTCATATACCCGAGCAACTCCGGTTGGGTAAGCTAGTGTTAAATAAGTTTTCAGCTATTCGATGTAAAACAACAGCAAAGTATTTTATAATTATTTTAATCATTTAAAGTATTTTATTCATATAAAGTTCCTTCTATCATATATCCCATAATATTGCAACTTTTTCTTGTGGAACATTTAAAAGAAACATGCAAATTACCTCCCCCCACAGTCCGCACTCAACCATAGAATCATACAATCAAGAACTCGTGTTCCAAATTTGGAATTAGAGTTGCAATGAAATGAGCGCCATCAACTATTCGGTTGATGAAGCGGTGGTGGGGTGTCTAAGAATTTGTTTATCGCACATGATGATGCGCAACTTAAATTCCCATTGATGCCTCATCTCAGTGAACTCAGGCGATATAAAGACTTCCCCCAACAGGCACACTGCGACTGTTCCTTATGCTCCAGCCGTCTTGGGAAAAGAATACAAGTGCGCGGATGACTCTGTATACGACGATTTATTGGAGGAACATTTAATTGCAAACATGTAAGGGAGAGCACCCACAGACCACATGATGATGATGATCATCATCATCAACAACTTCGTAGTATAATACCGATCTGATGGTCGATGATGATTTTTTAAATCTTGATGAGCAAACAATTCAGCGTGTCGGTCGATCACGAGTTCTCGTTGTGATGTTAGAAAATGGTTGCCAGCTGAAAGAGAATACAAATTGTTAACCAACAAATTAATCTGGAATATTTTTTGTTAATTTTTTTGGAAAATCTGTATCTATACAGAAATAAAAATGTCTGTCTTTCTGTCTATTTGTACCGGCTGATCTCGGGAAGGGCTGCACTGATTTTGACGGGACTTTCACTGGCAGATTGCTGATATTCCAGGAAGTAACTTTGGCTATTTTAATTACCCGAGACATGGCGCTGGGGTGGTATTTTTTTTTTGGAAAATTCTTATTTATGGACCGATTTTGAAGAGATTTACACAGGCAGAAAGCTGATATTGTAAGGATTCAGTAAGGCTATTTTAATTGGCTCTATGCAATAGCGCCTAATGTATTAATTTCTAATGAAATTAATCCTAATGAAGAAATTTGTAACAGTGATAGCAATAATTGCTAACATGTATAAATGAAATAAGTCCTTTCTCCTGATGCAATATCTTCTAATCTAAAAATGAAATTTACATTATGAAAAAACTCCTAACAACGAAAGATGCAATAACTCCTAAGGTTCAAAGCAGTTACATTTTATTATTTATGTAAACGATTGGCGAAATGGCGGTCGGCAGTGGTGCAGTAGATAAGATGCCTGTGTTTGAGAGACAGTGTCTTCGCACTTGTCTCGGACTTTATTGAACACCATAGTCGGAGTACAAACACTATTATTCCAACGACGTTCTATACAACGGGGCCAATACAAACAGGATAGATAACTTTTTAATTAAGCTTATTCGCGGACACATTGCAAGAGCGATGGCCTCAACTAATGGACAAATCTTCGGGGCTTACTTACTACTCCCAAGATATATATTTCGAAGGTATACGTGCGAGTGGTTTTGTCCCGCCCGAGGCTTTCCTGTACTTAGATAGACGAGGGCTGATTCAGGATAGGTCCCGGCGGTCGGGCGCGCCGCCACGACTCGTCACCTCCGCCGCGATCCGCATCGCCCCCCTCCCCTTCCTAAGCACGAGGACCAGTAGATAAATTTTAAAGGAAATACAACAAAACTATGCTAACCTATATTCCTGGAAATATAGTAGATTTGACGTGGTAGAGCGTAATGACTGCAAAAATTCCTAATTAGTTTTCCGTAAAACAGGACTGCCATTAACGGACTTCGTAGATGCTAGCTGGGCAGAAAACATTAATGACAGAAAGTCTCAAAGTGTTTTTTGTTTTTTTACTTGCATGAGCAGCTATCAGTTGGGAGTCCATAAAACAACGTACTGTTTCTACATCTAGTGCAGAAGCTGAATACGTCGCACTCAGTGAAGCGGCAAAGAAGGCATATTCACTTCGTTGTCTGTTGCAGGAACTAACACCAAATATCATATCCCCAACAACCATATTTTGTGACAGCCAAAGTGCACAATTTATTGCCAAATATGTAGGCATATGTTCACGTACAAAACATATTGACTATAAATATCACTTCATAAGAGAAGCTATCGAAAAAGGAGCAGTTGCAGTAGAATATCTAACAGCAGATGCTTTAACCAAAGCAGCATCCCCATTCTTATCTGTCTAATCACAGAAAACGTCTAAGGACCTGTGGTTGTTTTAAGAAAACACTTTCGACAGAAAAGGTACCCAGCAAAAAGTTGAATTGTTCGGTAAATTAATAAATTTCTAAATGCATGAAGAAAGCATGGAAACATATTTAATGCAATTTAATTCAATTATAACTCCATTGATTTTTTTTTATTATTGACGGTCAGATCACTTCAAATAGTTACATTCAACTGAATTTGTATGCAATTTTAAATGACTTAGTACACGAAATTTGTGTAGTTTAACTGTTAATTAAAAAAAATACCGTATACAAACCCCTATTTTCTAAGAAAATATTAACTCCTAACATAATATTTTTTTTAGTGAAATATGTATTTCCTAATTAGTATTTATTTCATTTGCATATTTTTAGGAGTTATTTCATCATTAAATAGGTAAAACTAGGTCGTATACCTGAGCAACGCCGGGTGTTAAGCTTGTAATAAATAAAAATCGACTGTTTTGTAATGAATAATTTTCCAATTACCTAATATGTAGTTTGAAGATTTCCCAGCGTCTTCAATTAACTTAGAGGGCAGAAGTTTTTTAATTCTTTTTTAAGTAATAAAATTGATTAATTTTAGTTCCATTAATTTATTTTCTCTTTTACAGCAAAAATAAAACCAAACCTTAATACATTGTATATACATTTTCTATAGTACTCTCATGGTGGTCATTTTTCGTCTGGCCATCTTCCTGGTTGATTCAGAACTAACTGTAAATAGTGAAGACGAGAACCTTTACCGATATTTTACCAGTATTTAATACAATTTTGTTGTCTGTACTTATTCTATATTCACCCCAATTGGCAATTTCAGCACGCCTCATTGCGACTTGATTCAGAACTAAAAAAATGATGCTCCATGATAGTACTATATACAGTGTATATACAAAGCTTAATATGTAAAAATTCACACCAAACGAACCGAAATAAGAATATATATTGAAGTGACATTTTCGGCAAATGAATAGATTTTAACAATTTCTAGAGTATAGTCACACAATTTTTAAATAAAACGGTTTTTATTTTGCAACTTTTTTCTTAACAATTAAAAAAAAATAATTCAAGAATAAAAAAATACATGCATTTAAAAACAAAATTTAAAAATAAATCCATCTAGCCGTTTTCAAAATATTGATTTTTGAAAAAAAAATTTGAGAAAATAATAAAACATAAAAAAAAAAAGTTTTCGAAAATATTTTAAAACAAAATTACTTAAACTGCTAATATCTTCCTGAATATCAATTTTGATTGAAATCGGATGACCAATTTTCGAGAAAGTCGAAGAAAACAAAACGGTTCTATGGGAGGTACCGTTTTTAGCCAACCATCTTGAATTTTTTTTTCACCAAAACATAACCTACACCTACTATAGTTTACTGATTTTTTTCACAAAAATTCTTGAAGCCGTTTCCGAGAAAAATAAGCTTTTACTTAACGGTTATATGACAGGTACCGTTAATATTTCAGCTAAGAAAAAATTAAAGAATTCCTCGGTAGAATGTGAAAATAACCTTATATTCGAAATTTGAATTTGTAGTTCAATAAAAATCCGTACAGATGGACAGACATACAGGCAGGCAGAATTTTGCCAGTAACTCAAATATGTTTGTATATCATCGTATAGTAATGTCTGATTGTTCGAATTTTTTTAAGAATGCATAAATTGCCTTATAGTCCCGATAAATCGCAATTAAAAAAAAAAAAAATATTTAAACATAATGGATTTGTTACACTGCTTAGCACGTGCGAGAACAAGATGAATTTGTTGCAATTACGTGTGCAATGGCTCATTTAATAATGATTACTGATATACATAGATATGTAAATAACTAGTACAAAATTCTTATGAGAGAAAGAGACGTATTTGTAAGCTAACTTGGTTTTGTCTATATATCCATATCGAAATATGATCAAATAAAATATTTTATATATAGAGGTTAAAGTTCAGTAAAAATTTTGTAAACATGTAGCTGTGCTGTTGTCTTTATTGTTGTTGATGTTGTTCATATTTATTTTGATGCTCTTTTTAACCAGAAGATTTAAATACAGTATTTTGAAATACAGAATTTTGTAAACAGAATTTTGACCATACAGTATTTCGACCCAACCCATTAAAATAGCCTTAATTACTTCTTACGATATTAGCTATCTGCTTGTGAAAGTCCCGTCAAAATTGGCCCATAAATAAGATTTTTCGAAAAAAAACCTGGTGGGTAATTCAAATAGCCTATGTTACTTCCTAGAACATCAGCTATCTGCCAGTAAAACTCTCGTGGAAATCCGAGCCGTTCACAAAAGTAGCCCGAATAAACGGACAGAAAGATAGACCGACAAAAATATTAAAAATTGTGTTTTTGTTTTAAGTAGCGTATAACTTTAAAAAATAATAATAATAAAAATAATAATACTTTCATAATATACATCTTTAAAAAGCTGTTATTTTGATATTAAAAACACATTTAATTCTTTTTATGTGTTTTCTAAATGTTTTTTTTTATTTTGTCCATGTTTATAAATAAATTTTAGTTTTGATTTGTGTTTACTTATACATATTCATTTAGATAAAAGAGCCCAGTATAATTTGGTAATTGTCAGTACTATTTTATTTCAGCTTTTAGTATAGTCGATTTCTATAATTGCTATAACCTTCCCGTAAGTATAAGCAATAAGCTGACAAAGTTTCATTGTAATTGGCGCTTTGCTGCCAGGTACCTGTCTCTTTTTAATTACTTATTTACTTAGGGGGTGCTACAGTTCGGGACGAAACTGGGCCTGAACCTACATGCCTCTACAGCCAGCTCAGTCTTTGGCTAGCTGCCTCCAGTTTCGCACTCAAGTTGTTTGAGGTCGTCCTCCACTTGAGAGCGCCACTTAAGGCGGGGTCTTCCTTGACTGCGTCTACCCTCTGGGATGGAATCAAAGATCCTGCGAGCCTGATCATTGTTGTCCATTCGCTCTACATGTCCTAGCCGTCTTAAACGTGATATGCGTATTTTTTGACCAGGTCGATGTTGCTGTAAAGCTCGTATAGTTCTTGGTTGAACCTTTTCCTCCAAAGCCCGTTAACGCAGATAGGGCCAAAAAACTTCTGAAGAATCTTACGCTCAAAACGACTAAGGATATCTTCATCCGCTTTAGATAGATTCCATGCCTCGGCGCCATAGATCAGGACTGGGATGATTAAGGTCTTACACAGAGTCTTCTTTGTCATTCGAGAGAGGGCTTTGCTACTCAATTGCCTTTCTAGCCCATAGAAACAGCGATTGGCAAGAGTAATTCTTCGCTTTATTTCTGACGAGATGTTGTTGTCAGATGTTATAGCGGATCCAAGGTAAACAAAGTCCCTAACTACCTCAAAGTTGTACCTGTCTATTGTGATGTTTTGTCCAATCCACCGGTGTTTTGTGTCCCTTTTTGTGGACAGCAGGTACTTCGTTTTAGCCTCGTTGACTGATAGTCCCATCTTAGCCGATTCAGCTTTAATGTTAGCCAACGCTCCAGTGACAGCCCGCCGAGTTCGAGTTATTTCACCCAATACATTTTAACGTACTTTATTCGAACAATCAAAAGTCACAAAAATCGAATAAATGCTTCACTTTAATTTTTTTTAAATTTTTTTCTACAATGTGACCGCACATATGAGCAAGTACGTGCGATCCAGTCGTGCAATTTATTTTATTTGCTTACGAAGTCTTAATTTCGTTGCAATTAAACACAAAGTAAAATTGATATCGGTGGTTTTTGTTTTTTACACAAAAATATTTTCAAACATAATGCGAAAGAAAAATTCTTAGAGATTGTTGAAACATAACTGGCTGAATTTGTATACATATAATATAAATAAGATTCACATTTCTTTATTTCTTAAATACATGCACACTTTTCATGTTTTTTTAGATTTAATTTGTAGCGCCACCTAAAGGGCACTATACGAACCATGCAAGAACTTTCATTATGGGATGAGATAGATTCATTATTCCCCCTTTCTTACGAATCTTGTTTCTTTACTTATTGCAAATAGTTTTTTGAGTTTGTGTGATCTAAAAACAAAAATGTTAGCGATTAAGGTCAAATAAATAAGCAGAAAAAAATAAAAAAAATCTTTAATAATTTCTAGACAATACCAATAGGCACTTAAAATACTTTATAATTCAGCTTTGGATGACGGAAACACTAAAACATCACAGTGTGGCAACTATGCAGTGGCGCATAGGCTGAAATCACCTGAAACGTTAATATTATATTGAATGGTAGCCTAGAGTCCGCTTTGGAAATATTTCAATTAAACGAAGGACCGCACAGTGCCCATTTCAGGCCCCACGGTCATCATCACTTGAGTGTGTGATATATTTCATATTGAGCTCGGCTCATATTCTTTAAAAGGTATCGTAATTGCCAAACGTGCAAAACACACAAGGGGTATAATGGGCGCCGACATGCGCCCATACTGCATATATAATACGCGCCATACCAGTCGACTCCATCATCCCACAACCCTAGACACCCATAAATGGAACACATGCTACATCGTTGTTCGTATATTCCTAGTCAAAGTCAGCGTCATGTCCGCTTGGCAGGATATCTAGACCTTACAAATGGTTATCATAAGAGCAAACATCGCTGGACTTAACCCAACTGTGTTTTCCCGCGCGTTATATGAGCGCTGACACTGAGCTTGTTGTACTTTCCGTGTGCGGTGTGCTCATGTAGTCCATTTGTCAATATCGATGGCTATGTGCCCACGTTTTGTATATTTCATCATTGCATCATTATTGGGGATTTGGAGAGATCGAGCCGAGAAGACTTTCGTAAGGATAAAGAAGACATAAACCACAAATGCGCTCGTAATTAGCTTACACTAGCATTAGATGTTGTTTATTTTTTCGAATTAAATATGAACCAGACTTCCAGAGCAATCGCGGGACTTTTTGCATTAATTTTTTAGGAATATTGTTTCCATTTTCCTATTGAAGTAGGTGCTTCTCCTGGATGTTAGGTAAAAATGCATTGTAGCTGGAGTTTGCAAGGAGTACATATCGTTTGCCGGCGAGTATGACAACGATTATTTGATGGGGATACCTTAATTTAGTGTCAAATTTCGTGTGCCACCAGAGGAAATTATGTTTATATCTACCTTGGGCACCAGGTGAAATGCAGGTGTAAATGGTTGCTGGACTTTATTTTTAGGCAGTTTAAATGTCCGCGATCTACAGTTTTTTTGCTTCTTTGTAAAAATGTTCAAAATCAAAATCACTTTCGAGTTTTAACATTTGCTATATACAAATAAGTATTCAAATAATAAATGGATGCTCCCTTTTCTTTTATTGCCGAAGGCTCTAACTGTAGGGTGTACCGGGTTGACCTCTAAAAACGTCGGCATGCCTCCAACAAAATTTAAGTGTCGTTGCATTTGTTTTCAACAAGTCATCAGAAATGCAGCGTCAGAAATATTGGGCTTCTCACAACCACTTCGGAACGTGCTCATGTACAAGAAGGCAAAACGGAGGCATACAGATCGTGGCTCCGCAAAAAAACTAGAGTATCTAATAATCTCTACGTTAAGCGAAGGAAGGATGAAAAACGCTTAATCAGGAGAAAGCAAAAAAAAAATCACTAGCAACGTGAAGTCGAAGAGATGCAGAGGTGTTTTAATGGGAAAGAGGTACGAAATTCTACAGAAGAGTGAAACAATCAAGATCAGGTTTGACTAGCCGTCCTGGGCCCTGCAAAGATGCGGCTAGAAACACTGTAGTAGATACGCAATCGATGTTATCCATCTGGAGAGACTACTTCAAACAGTTAACGAATGGCGATGACGTCCAATATCCCGCCATGATCAACCTGGATCAGTCAACCTAGATGATAACCAAGAGCTACACCCCCTGACCGAAATGAGATTGAATAAGTCATTGCCAGCCTATAAACGAACAAATCAGCTGGTGCCAATGGGCTACAAGTGGAATTTCTTAGACACCCTGGAGATGCATACACCAACTCATCTGCAAAATATGGTCGGGGGAAAGTTTGCCCGATGATTGGAATCTCAGTACCATCTGCCCGATCCACGAAAAAGGAGATATACTTATCTGCACCAACTATAGAGGAATTAGCCTAAACATCGCTTCGGATCTTATCCTGTCTTGTATTTTATGTTAACGTTTTAAACCATTTTCTGACGGAATAATAGATTTTTACGAAGCCGGCTTTTGACCTGGAAAGTCTACGATCGACCCACCATCTGTTCATCGATTTTAAAGCAGCCTAAGAGGGACGAACTGTACGAAGCCATGTATAGTTTTGGAGTTCCTGCTAAGCTGGTAGGTCTTATCGGTGGAGAATGCTCGATGCTCCGTCAAAACTGGCAAAAATGCTACTGAAAACTTCGACACCACCATAGGTATACGACTTACGACAAGGTGACGCACTGTCGTGCAGGTTTTTCAACAATGTGATTGAAAAGATAGTATGCAACACCCAAGCCTGCACATCAGGCACTATCTTTAAAAAATCAACACAACTACTTGGAACCAAGCCGGCAGTAAACGTTGCTTTCACCCCCATAGAGTCAGGTGCAAGCAGAATGGGACTGGTTATAAACGAGTACAGAACGAAGTATATGCTTTCATTAACAAAAGTCCAATCCCACCACCGCCCGACTTGGTCAGAACGTAACGATTTATAGGTATAACTTCGAGGTAGTCAGTGAATTTATCTACCTACGTAGAATAACTCTTGCTAATCGCTGTTACTTTGGGCTGAGTAAGCAATTGAGGAATAAAGTTCTATTGAGAAGAACAAAGGAGACGTTTTGTAAAAAATTTATTATCCTAATACTGCTATATGGTGCAGAAGCATAGACCCTTTCTCATATGGATGAAAGCGCTTTGTGTTATTCAAAACAATCTGAAGGACAGACCTCATCTCCGATGGAGCGACCAGGTAGGAGAACTCCGATTGCCTGGCGTGTTGAACTGGAGACGGCAGGCGAGAGATCGAGCCAGCTGGAGGGGCATAATGAACCAGGCCCAGGAGCATCAAGCTATCTAGCGCCATGAAAAGCAAGTAAGTTGTGTTTGTTTGATCCAGGAGTTTTTGTGTCTGCCTTTCTTTCGCGAAGACTTTCACAAACCCTGCACAGGGAAGCTTGACTTTTATAATTTTTAAGTCCAATATAAAGCCACTTGTCTTAAAATGTATTGTTCTCAATAAGTATTTAGAAAAAAATAAACAACACAAGTCATTCCTGAAGATGCGCGGTTGAGAAGTAAAAAGTCCAAGAAAATAAAGCGTGATATATAAATTTACAACTCCGAACAAAATAAAATGAATCTATGTACATGTTTTTGTACCTGGGATTTGAAGGAAAACAAAGGATCTCACACTGCTATCGCCCAATAAGATGAGTCGAGTCCCTATGCAAGGAACAGTGCTCAGCTCAGCAGCTCCAGTCAAACCGAACAAACCCAACAAGAACCACCAACACTTTCTCTCCATAAATTTTAGATATTTCATTTTCAAAAAAAGAAAAAAATGCAACCGCATCGGAAGGATCTTCCACTTCTGTGCAATAATAATGTTTTATATGATTGCTCTATGTTCGTCCTGAATATGCAAAAAGGGCTTCAGAAAAAGAAAAACGCAGAGAAAAACTTAAAATGAAAAATGTTTACCTAACCGCTGTCTCGTCGGCAATTATTTATATAATTTCATATATCCTGTGTGCTCCGGATACGAACGACCTGGAGGGGAAACAGAAGAAGCAACTCCACCAGAAGTCCCAGTGCCACAAACTTATCATCACCTAAGCCTCAAACTTTTTTCGTTAGGATTTGGATCTCCGATTTTTTTTTTAAATGAAAATCGCATCTCGAGACGGTTGCGGTTGTTTTACTTTTGATTTTTTCTTTCCTCTTAAGAAGGCACAGAAGGTGATATACCCAGCAATGGCAGAGCGCTCTTATGGTAATTTCCCAATTTTCGAGTGGATGCCTCAACCCATTCTCATCATGGTGGGTTGCATTGTTGACGTTCCAATGGATTTTAATTTTTCCGTGCGGTTGAGTGGAAACCAAATGTTTTATTACTTTATTCCACCTAGTCTGGAGTTCTGGAGGTTTTCTTCCCACATGTGTAAGATGAGGAGCAGAGTAATATTTTGTTCTTTCAGTGGTAAAATCAAAAAGGATGCCAATTTAGGGATTGCACACACCATTCTTAATATACTGACGATGTTTTTTGTTTTGTTGGCATTACGGGGAATGGGAGCATAATCACCTTTGTTAGTTGGGGTAAGTTGTGATCTGCCTTTTCCGTAGGATTCTGAATTTGGAATTCCTGGACCTTAAAGATGACCGATTCTAAAGCAAGGTGATGATATCTCTATACCCACAGGGCAGTTGAGTGGGGGGGGCGGGGGGGGGGGGGGGTAAGTGGATTTTCGAAGTTTTTCTAAGGAATACGTATTTTTCTATAAATACTTTAATTTTTTCTAGAAAAACTGTACGAAATTTTCGCTCGGCGGTCCTGCATATCCATCTTCTATCAAGTTTAGAGAGTAACTAAATGAAATAAGCCACTTTCAAGTGAATTTTTTCCTTCTGGAACACGCTACAGTAATTCGAAGACGGGAAAAGGATAGGGAAAAGGATACTACGATTTTTTATTCTTAGTTTAGATTATACCTACATACACGTTTCCACATTATATTGAAAAACCTAAGTACAGGATATTTTATTATACGCAAATACCTGAACTGCAACTTTTGGGATAACGAGTTTAATGGCCTTCATGATTGTCTGCTCATGCTTCAATCACAGAATATAATGGTTATTTGTTCATAAAACGAAGATGTAGCTCTCAAAAGAACTTTTATTTCCTAATAATTATGTATAATAATAATAAGTTAATTTTTTTTTAACCTACATACGTTTAGTTTTGTTGTAACAATTCTTATTTCTTTCTTATTTTGTCCTAGTCCTTATTGGCTTGGGTTGAAACTTGAAAATATAATGAAAGCTTTCTTTGCGGAAATTGCATGTGCCAATTTCTTAAAATGGCAAATGCACCTGTCATTTTGAAAAATGGCTACCGTGATTGCATCTGCTTCTTAAGTGCTGCCAGATTTGACAACACTCCCCCTCGTAAAGGTGGTTTCTGACACCGGATTTTCAACCTCGTCAAGTCTGGCAACATCCAATACCGCTAGTTTTGCTGCGGTTCGAGTGTAGACTTCGTTTTTTGTTTTTACAAACAACTTTTAGTCTGGCCATCTTTACACGGGATAGTTTTGAGAATGACTCCTTTGGGCCAGGTGTACCTTGGGCTGTCAGGATCAGCTATGATGTCTACGTCTCCCTCTCTAATCGGCTTGGCCAATGTGTACCATTTTGTTCGCCTAGTGAGATCAGACAAGTACTCGCTAACCCATCGTCGCCAAAAACGGTTGGCGAATTGTGCGCTGATAAGCCAGTTTTTCCTAAGCAGAGCACCATCGTCTTTTAGCTCACCAAATGTTTTTTCACCGTTTGAAGAGCCCAATAAAAAGTGATTGGGAGTCAAAGCTTCCTCGTCGTGGTTACCTAAAGGAACGTAAGTAAGAGTCCTAGTGTTAACTATTCTCTATACCTCTGCCAGCATTGTTAGGAGAAGTTCATCAGTAGGGTTTCTTGTTGGAGTAATGAAACTTAAGGTTCTTTTCACTGACCTCACCAACCTTTCCCAACTGCCACCCATATGGGAGGAAGCAGGAGGAATAAACTTCCACTTCAGATTAGGCCCAGTTAATTCATCTGCTATTTTACCTTGGTCCACCTGCTTCATAGCCTTTTCCAACTCGTTGCTGGCACACCGAAAATTTGTCCCGTTGTCACTATTAATTTCTAAAGGCCAACCTCTTCGGCTTATAAACCTCTTAAGTGCCATTATACAGGAATCCGATGTGAGTGAATGTGCCACTTCAATGTGAACTGCGCGGACCGTTAGGCATACTTTAATCAAGTAGTTTTCGGCTTTATAAAGATCAAGCCAAGTAAGATATTTTTCTGTGGGTTCTTCCAGCCATTTGCTTCTTAAATTCGTTCCCATTTACTGAAAGTCTTAACATCCAATAAGTCACGACCAACATGATGAAAGTTGACACGGCTTATTTTTTTCTTTTGTTGATTCTGTACTTACGAATTCACTGGGCCATTGGTAGATGGGATCATACAAGAAGCTTGGTTCTTGGTATGGCTTTCAGAAAAAGAAAAACGCAGAGAAAAACTTAAAATGAAAAATGTTTACCTAACCGCTGTCTCGTCGGCAATTATTTATATAATTTCATATATCCTGTGTGCTCCGGATACGAACGACCTGGAGGGGAAACAGAAGAAGCAACTCCACCAGAAGTCCCAGTGCCACAAACTTATCATCACCTAAGCCTCAAACTTTTTTCGTTAGGATTTGGATCTCCGATTTTTTTTTTAAATGAAAATCGCATCTCGAGACGGTTGCGGTTGTTTTACTTTTGATTTTTTCTTTCCTCTTAAGAAGGCACAGAAGGTGATATACCCAGCAATGGCAGAGCGCTCTTATGGTAATTTCCCAATTTTCGAGTGGATGCCTCAACCCATTCTCATCATGGTGGGTTGCATTGTTGACGTTCCAATGGATTTTAATTTTTCCGTGCGGTTGAGTGGAAACCAAATGTTTTATTACTTTATTCCACCTAGTCTGGAGTTCTGGAGGTTTTCTTCCCACATGTGTAAGATGAGGAGCAGAGTAATATTTTGTTCTTTCAGTGGTAAAATCAAAAAGGATGCCAATTTAGGGATTGCACACACCATTCTTAATATACTGACGATGTTTTTTGTTTTGTTGGCATTACGGGGAATGGGAGCATAATCACCTTTGTTAGTTGGGGTAAGTTGTGATCTGCCTTTTCCGTAGGATTCTGAATTTGGAATTCCTGGACCTTAAAGATGACCGATTCTAAAGCAAGGTGATGATATCTCTATACCCACAGGGCAGTTGAGTGGGGGGGGCGGGGGGGGGGGGGGTAAGTGGATTTTCGAAGTTTTTCTAAGGAATACGTATTTTTCTATAAATACTTTAATTTTTTCTAGAAAAACTGTACGAAATTTTCGCTCGGCGGTCCTGCATATCCATCTTCTATCAAGTTTAGAGAGTAACTAAATGAAATAAGCCACTTTCAAGTGAATTTTTTCCTTCTGGAACACGCTACAGTAATTCGAAGACGGGAAAAGGATAGGGAAAAGGATACTACGATTTTTTATTCTTAGTTTAGATTATACCTACATACACGTTTCCACATTATATTGAAAAACCTAAGTACAGGATATTTTATTATACGCAAATACCTGAACTGCAACTTTTGGGATAACGAGTTTAATGGCCTTCATGATTGTCTGCTCATGCTTCAATCACAGAATATAATGGTTATTTGTTCATAAAACGAAGATGTAGCTCTCAAAAGAACTTTTATTTCCTAATAATTATGTATAATAATAATAAGTTAATTTTTTTTTAACCTACATACGTTTAGTTTTGTTGTAACAATTCTTATTTCTTTCTTATTTTGTCCTAGTCCTTATTGGCTTGGGTTGAAACTTGAAAATATAATGAAAGCTTTCTTTGCGGAAATTGCATGTGCCAATTTCTTAAAATGGCAAATGCACCTGTCATTTTGAAAAATGGCTACCGTGATTGCATCTGCTTCTTAAGTGCTGCCAGATTTGACAACACTCCCCCTCGTAAAGGTGGTTTCTGACACCGGATTTTCAACCTCGTCAAGTCTGGCAACATCCAATACCGCTAGTTTTGCTGCGGTTCGAGTGTAGACTTCGTTTTTTGTTTTTACAAACAACTTTTAGTCTGGCCATCTTTACACGGGATAGTTTTGAGAATGACTCCTTTGGGCCAGGTGTACCTTGGGCTGTCAGGATCAGCTATGATGTCTACGTCTCCCTCTCTAATCGGCTTGGCCAATGTGTACCATTTTGTTCGCCTAGTGAGATCAGACAAGTACTCGCTAACCCATCGTCGCCAAAAACGGTTGGCGAATTGTGCGCTGATAAGCCAGTTTTTCCTAAGCAGAGCACCATCGTCTTTTAGCTCACCAAATGTTTTTTCACCGTTTGAAGAGCCCAATAAAAAGTGATTGGGAGTCAAAGCTTCCTCGTCGTGGTTACCTAAAGGAACGTAAGTAAGAGTCCTAGTGTTAACTATTCTCTATACCTCTGCCAGCATTGTTAGGAGAAGTTCATCAGTAGGGTTTCTTGTTGGAGTAATGAAACTTAAGGTTCTTTTCACTGACCTCACCAACCTTTCCCAACTGCCACCCATATGGGAGGAAGCAGGAGGAATAAACTTCCACTTCAGATTAGGCCCAGTTAATTCATCTGCTATTTTACCTTGGTCCACCTGCTTCATAGCCTTTTCCAACTCGTTGCTGGCACACCGAAAATTTGTCCCGTTGTCACTATTAATTTCTAAAGGCCAACCTCTTCGGCTTATAAACCTCTTAAGTGCCATTATACAGGAATCCGATGTGAGTGAATGTGCCACTTCAATGTGAACTGCGCGGACCGTTAGGCATACTTTAATCAAGTAGTTTTCGGCTTTATAAAGATCAAGCCAAGTAAGATATTTTTCTGTGGGTTCTTCCAGCCATTTGCTTCTTAAATTCGTTCCCATTTACTGAAAGTCTTAACATCCAATAAGTCACGACCAACATGATGAAAGTTGACACGGCTTATTTTTTTCTTTTGTTGATTCTGTACTTACGAATTCACTGGGCCATTGGTAGATGGGATCATACAAGAAGCTTGGTTCTTGGTACCACCGACAATTAGAGCTGAAGTCTTGGTTGCACTGCCATTTTGTGGCTTCATCAGCAACGTTAGCTTTGCTTTGTATCCACCTCCAATTTTTTGCTACAGTGTCCTCTAAAATGTCTCCTACACGAAAGGAAACAAACTGCTTATACCTTCTGTGATCAGAGTTAATCCAGTTTAAAACCTTTTTTGAGTCGGACCAGAAGTATTTTTCCTTAATTGGAATTGTATGGCTGGTTACTATTGATTTAGTTAGTCTTACTCCCAAAACAGCAGCTTCTAGTTCAAGCCTTGGAAACGACATGATTTTCAGCAGTGCTGCTTTAGTTTTAGCTGAAACTAGAACAACTTCCACTGAGTCTCCATCTGAAAATCGGAAATATACAACCGCAGGGTAGGCCGTTTCGCTGGCGTCTACAAATGTGTGCATTTGAAGAGTAAGGTTTTCGGTAAATGTTAGCTTCTTTAGGTATCGCCTCTCGATATTTATGTTTCTTCCATCTGCGCCATTTATCGAAATGCTCCTGGTGAATCTTTTCGCCCCACGACACTGCTGAAAGCCATACCTCTTGAAGTAAGATTTTCAAGAGGACTAGAAAGTTAGCGATGAGGCCTAATGGTACAAAAACTGACATTAAAATTTTCAAAAGTGCCCTTTTTGTCGGCCAGGTGTTTTCCGAAAGTATGCTTGGTTCTGATGCATCGGGTTTAATGGAAAACGAGAACATGTCATCCGACGGAGACACCACATTCCGAGAATCTTTCCATACCTGGGTATTAGATACCAACCGCTAAATTCCTTCTCGTAGCAAGCAGATTTTTCTCCTAGACTATGAAGAACATTTTTGGAATTTGATAGAAAGTTTCTTATGTTGAAGCCAGCTTGAGAATGAATGAAGATGACAGTTTTTGAGAGTTCTATCGCCTCTTCTTCTGAGTCGACACTATCCAGGTAGTCGTCAACGTAGTGGTTCTCGATAATTCCTTTGACTGCTCTCGGAAATCTATCTAAGAAATTTTTTGCATTTGCATTTTTACGTATTGTGCGCAGAACGGTGAACAAGTTGAACCGAAAGTCATGACCTGCATGACATAAACTTCAATTTCATTGGTCTCCTGATTTCGCCACAAGAAACGTTGAGCGTTTTGATTTTCATCTTTTATCCACACCTGATGAAACATCTCTGTTACGACAGATCAGGCAATGCCTTTTCGAATATCGGAACGCGCACTATAATATTTCTCTTTTGAAACGCACCCTTAAGTCTTTCCGTCAAATTACAAACCTCTGTTGGCGGTAAGACCACATTTTGGATTTAACCTCTTTTAGCGGCAAGACCAGAAAATTTGGAATACGAAAGTATATATTTGTATAAATAATATTATAATGAAAATTAATTGTTTAGGAATTTTTTAACTTTGTAAATAAATATTGAACTAAATTCGAAAATAAATTTCGTCGCAACATTTTAAAAAATTCTTTCTGGTCAAAATGCCACCAAGGGCTGGCAAATGCGTGTTTTAATGCAAAACTTACTGGTGATTTTCAAACAACCAATTTAGCCGCCGGTGGTTTGCAGGGCGAAACCAACACGCCCCTTGAAAAAGCCATTGATTAAATAGATGCGCTAGCTGGTTTCCTTCATTGCCCAGAAGGTGCTAACGATTTGCAATTCCCCACTACATCAGTTCCTGGTCATGTGGAGTCAACAGGTGATCGTGACTTGTCTAAGAAGCAGCAAGCACACAAAAAATGTCCTATTGAATATACAAATGTGCCTTTAAATAATCAAGCATGCTCTCTTTCATAGATAAAGACCACTCAAAAACCAAACGATGCATCTGCACAAAGATTATTTAATAAACGTGCTCGTTCCGTGTGTTCAAAGGTTTCTTCAGCTAACATTCGAAGACTAAATGTTGAAATTGAACTATTGCGAGAGCAACAGCTTGTTTTAAAACAAAAAGAGTTGTTAGTTCGAGAAAAAGAAGACTTGTTACAAAGACAGAGATTTAACTGCGCAACTCGAAGAGGAAGAAGACCGAATTTCACTATCAGACGTCGAAATTGAAAATTGCGCACAAGTCCAAAGTTGGTTGAAGGAATCTTTTCCAAATCAGTCAATGCCTGAGGGTGCACCTGGGGCAGAGAGTACCAACGCAACACTTCCTCAACGAAAGGCAGAGCTTCCAGTCAATGTCGTGTCAAGAGCTCTTCAAAGAGATCCGCTATTGCAACAAATATTAGATAAAATAAATGATTTGGAGCTTAAGGTTGCTACTAAAACAAGTAATGCTACTCCACCTGATTGGGTTCCGGGCGTGCTTCCAACAAATGCGACTAACACAGCGCACGAAAGGGGAGCTGCATTAGGTTCTAACATTGAGTCCACCTTTGTTCGGCAAATTTCTCGTGAACAACTTGCGGCACGTAGTGGAATATCTAAAGATCTTCCGAAGTTTGAAGGTGACCCGGAAGAATGGCCCTTATTTATGGCCACTTTCGAGCAAACAACGGAATTGTGTGGAATCTCAGATTCTGAAAATAAACTTCGGCTTCGACAATCTTTACAGGGTAGGGCGCGGAAAGCAGTGAGAAACTTACTTCTTCATGAAACTTGTGTGCCGCATATAATATGTACACTGCGGATGAAGTTTGGCAGGCCTGAACTTATTATAGATGTTTTACTGTCACAAATAAGAGAAATGCATGCTCCCAAGGAAAGTCGACCAGAAACAATAGTGGACTTTGCAATCGAAGTTCAAAATATATGTGCTATCATGAAAGCTTCTGGTATGATGGATCATTTATGCAATCCAGAGCTTCAGCAAGAATTAGTTTGCAAATTACCAGGACTTTTAGGTCCTTTTTGGGGAATGCACAAACTTTCATTGGCGAATCCTACTTTAGAAGATTTTAGCAAATGGTTGCTTCAACTAGCACAAGGAGCAAACATTGTAATGATTCCGAGTACGTCCAACAAAGCCCGTCGACGGGGTATGCTCAATACACATACTGAGTTATTTGATCCTAGTGGGATGAAAGTTTGTGTCATCTGTAAAGGTAATTGCCCTTGTGTGGATAAATGTAAAACCTTTCTGTAATTCAAAAGATCGGATAAGTGGAAGGCTTTTAGATCAATTCATCTGTGTAGAAGATGTCTCAAATTACACTCTGCGTTGGCATGCACATCCGATACAGTATGTGGCGTAGATGGATGTCGGTTTATTCATCATCCAAGTCTTCATAAGGAATTTCCATTAAATGTTAATCCATTTTCTTCAAGTATGAATACTCATTACCAGGTTCAAACAGCAATTCTATTTGGTGTTCTCCCAGTAACTATACACGCAAACGGTATCCGTTTTTCAACATATGCATTCTTCGATGACGGATCATCTCTCACGTTAATTGATGAAGATTTGGTGAATGAGTTGAGTATTAGATATCAAGATGATTCGACGGTTGTCAATCTTGAAATATCGGAAACAGCTACCTCAGTAAGATTCCCACTTGAAGATGTGCACACCATAAAGAATTTGAATCTACCACTTCAATCCCTTGACGTGAGCCTATTACAATCTCAATACAAGGGCTCAATAACTGCCGGCTTGGAGCAAGCTTAAAGTATAAAGAAGGTGAAGATCACGAACCAGTTGCAGAAAAAACCCGCCTAGGTTGGACTGTTAAAGGCCCCTCAGTTAACCATTCATCCGTTGAAGGAAGTGCAACCCACCACACCTTCCATATTTGCGACTGTAATATTTCAGCAAATAATGAGCTTATTGAGATTGTCAAAAATTATATTTGCTTGGATAACCTAGACGCTGATTGCAATAAGGATTCGTTGATGTCAAAAGAGAATCAGTATGCCTGCGATCAGCTGCAGAAGCTTACCCAGAGAATAGACAATCGGTTCCAAACTGGTCTGCTATGGAAACAAGCAAGTTCACCGCTTCCAGACAGCTTCCCAATGGACTTGAGACGTGCAAGGTGCCTGCAGTTGAGAATGTGTAGAAAGCCAGCTCTTGCTCACTTGCTCCAATCTAAGATTGAAGTCTACGTAACTAAGGGATATGCAAGAAAGCTGCCGTCGAGTGAAGTTGATGAAAAGGGATGTTGGTATCTGACAGTGTTCCCAGTGATCAACCCAAACAAGCCCTGCAAAATAAGACTTGTGTGGGATGCTGCAGCTAAAGTTAATGACATATCTTTGAATAGTATGCTCTTAAAAGGCCCGGACCAGTTAACATCGTGGTGTCTGCGATTCGAAAATTTCGTCAAAAAAGAGTGGCAATTGGAGGAGATATCGCCGAAATGTACCACCAGGTAAGAACCCGCAAGGAAGACCAAAAATATCAACGCTTTCTCTGGTTTGAACCGGGTGCTTTAAAGCCGTCGACATATGTTATGCTGGTAATTACTTTTGGAGCCACCTGCTCGCCAGGTGCTGAGTATGTTAAGAATATAAACGCCAAAGAGTTTCAAGAACGTTATCCGAGAGCAGTGCAGTGCATTTTGGAAAACCATTATGTAGACGACATGTTGGATAGTGTTAACACCGAAGAGGACGCCATTCAGCTTGCTCGTGACGTACACTACGTTCACTCTCAAGGTGGATTCCAGATACGTAACTGGGTATCGAATTCCAAAACAGTTTTGAATGCGCTGGATACTGAGCCTGTCGACACTATAAGCTTAAGTGCTGAAAGAACACTAGAGACAGAAAAAGTTCTTGGAATGTGGTGGTCCACATCTGACGACTGCTTCGTTTTTAAAATATCAAATCGTTACAGCAATAAAGATGTTCTGCTAGGAAAAAGAAGACCTACCAAAAGGGAAGTTTTAAGTCTATTGATGACAATATTTGACCCACTAGGCCTTTTTGCCTTATTCATCATGTATGCAAAGGTAATTTTTCAAGAAATTTGGCGTTCTGGATGTGGCTGGGACGAGTTAATTCATGACGAACAGTATTCAAAATGGATGAACTGGCTTCGCTTGTTTCCAAAGGTGGCAGCTATGAAGATACCGAGATGCTATATCAATGCTGGTTTCAACGGTCCTACGCATTTTGTCGACGCCAGTGAGGATGGATACGCAGCTGTAAGTTATCTCAGATGTTTAAAGGGAGACCTGGTGAATTGTGCCTTACTAGGATGTAAGACCCGAGTGGCTCCCCTCAAACTGATGTCGATACCTCGACTTGAACTTCAGGCTGCTGTTATTGGAGCTCGGTTGGCTAAAAACCTAAAGGCTAGTCATTCTATTCAGATCTCAAAGCAAACATTCTGGTCAGATTCTCGTACTGTATTGTCTTGGTTACGATCTGCATTTCTCAAACAAGAAACAAGAGACTGACCCACCGAAAATGACAGGACCTCTAAGCCGACGGATGAGGAACTTCGTGCTCAATATTTAGGCTATCATGCTGAAGGCAGTTTAGCTGAAGCTGGCCATAGAACCTAAGCGTTTCTCTTCCTGGAAACGGTTGTTAAAAGTGACATCAACAGCCATTCACTGTGCTCTACTTTGGAAAGAAAAGGTCCTTGGTCCTAAGGCAACACAAGCCAGCCATTCAAACTGAACTTCAACTTGCTGAGACAATGTTGTGGAAAAAGGCACAGCGCAACGTTTTTATGGACGGCATATTACTATTGTCAAAGGGCGTCAATTGTCAAGAAGTCGAGTTCAATTTACAAGCTTTCGCCCTATTTGGACTGTGAAGGCTTACTTCGGCTGGGTGGAAGAGTGTCTATGGGACACATGGGCGATCTTATTATCCTACCAAAATTGAGACAGAAATATTGGATTCCTCATCTTAGAGCAGTTCTCAATAAGATAAGGCGGAATTGTGAACACTGCTCGAATCAACGCGCTCAGCCGCTGCCTCCAAAAAGTCTTGTTTACAACCATCAAGGCTTGCTTCATTTTCTCGGCCGTTTTCCTACGTCGGCGTAGACTATTTTGGACCAATGCTTGTTTCAGTACGTCGTAGCAGCGACAAAAGATATGGAGTTTTACTAACTTGTTTGACTACTAGAGCAGTTCACTTAGAAGTTGCTCATTCTCTATCGACTGATTCGTGCATCATCGCCATTCGCAATTTTATAGCCAGGCGGGGCTCCCCTATTGAATTGTGGAGCGACAATGGCACAAACTTCAAAGGCGCGGAGCGTGAACTCAGAGAAGCGTTTGAATTGGTGGACAAAAACAAAATCATGAGTACCTTTACGAGCTCTGCCACAAAATGATGCTTCATACCACCGAGCTCACCACACATGGGGTGAGCCTGGGAACGGCTCGTGCGGTCCGTAAAAGAGGTGCTGTATAAAACCCTACCGTCACGAAATCCAACCGATGAACTTTTACGTGCAACTCTTATGGAAGTTGAAATGATAGTAAATTCTCAACCGCTCACTTACATTACCATTTATCACGAAGAAGATGAAGCCCTAACACCCAACCACTTCCTGCTTGGCAGCTCAAGTTGTATAAAGCCTTTGATTGAAGGTGTAACTAATGGGATGCAACTACGAAGGATGATATTTGTAGGTTTATTACTCTGGAGCTTTTCTCAGTCCGATGTGTGTTGGATGTCCATTTGAGACAAAGTGGTTGAGGTTCTCCATTCGCATTTAGTTGGGTTGCTATCTCATCATCTATCAATGAAATAGAAGAGCCATCGTCCAGGAAAGCGTAAGTATTTATTTTAATTTCATCATTGTAAAGCGTCACTGGTACGATTCTGAACAATATATGTAGAGCACTTGTCCAATCTGTGATAAGAATTTATACCTGCCGAAGGATTCGCTATTGTTGTCTCGCGCACTTTATGCAGAAGCCTATGATGTTTGAAGGTACATCCACTTACACCACATTCTTTTAAAAAACGACACCGGTTTCTGCCATGCCGGCGAAAGCACGTTCTGCAGAAGAAGATTCTACTTATGGTGTTCCATCTGTCATTTAGATTTAAACTTAAAAACTTCTGGCAATCTTCGAGTGAATTGCAGTTCTTATTACATACCGGACACATCGAATTTCCAGATGGTGATGACTGTGACATTGACGGCTGCGACTGCGATGCTTGGTGAAGATTTAATGAGGATTTCTGAGAACCTCGTTCAGGTCGAGTTGAGAAGTTTGTAGCGTTCAAGGGCATTACTTCGGATGCTGACTGCGCAATGTCCTCCAACCAGTCGCTGAATGTTAAAAGATTAACAAAGTTCCGGTTTTTACGAAACTCTCCCCAGTTTAAACGAATCGACGCGACGACGGTGGTAATCCTTCAGTGAGTTCCCGAAGAAGTAAGAGATTCGATAAGTGCTCGTTTAGTCCACTTCCATCATAACTGCACAAGCATTTTATACGGATAACGAAAACCGTTTTAATGTTTGAAGCTTTTCCATGCGAGGCATCGGTTCCTTTCGAATTGTTTCCAAAAGGTTGTCTATTATAGCTTCTGGTCGGCCGTATAGCATCTGGAGTGATTTCATTGCTGCTGGAACTTGATCTGGAAGAAAAAGTCTAACACCGACTGTTCTCAAGGCGTCAAGCAATGTTGTAGTCGACTCAAGTTATCGGTGTTGGTATACCCGCATGACAATGTTGAACTATTAAACCAACTAATAAACCTTGGCCATTCCTCCACGCGCACACTGAACGTAACGACTTCCTTCGACATAACCTGTCTAGCTGCCAGTTGCTGTTTATGCGGCGTAAACGTTTCACACGATTTACTGAAGCTGAATTGATTTGCTTTTGGCTTATCATTGGAGAGTGCGTTGAAGTTCGACGTAGGGGTGGCCGGATGATGAAGGGCACAAGGCTGTTGCATTGTTGACGTGAGAGGTTGGTTGACTGGCTTGTGGCAGATGGTGCTATTCCATCCGTCTTGACGTACGAACAAGTTTGACTTTGCTGTGGCTACCGACTCAGCCTTGTTTACTGGATGTTGAACCCTGTAGCTTTGCTGAGTGGAAAAGTTATCGTCAGTTTCGATGTCGAGTTCTTTCATCAGAGCGTACTTCTTCCAAATATACTCCTTATCGCGCTGTGCTTGCAATTGTCTTTCTTCTTCCAACTTTTGTAACAACAATAAACTTTCTTTTTTCCTAGACCTGGTTGACTGTTGTTTGTCCGATTCTGACCTGGTGGCTTTTTCGTTACATACGACGATATCGTTTGGCGAATGAGCTGCGGCAGTATCCTCGAGAGTGAGTGATGGTTGTTTGGAACAAATTGGTGGGTTGTGTTCTGTATGCATATGTGGTGGCATTGGCAGCTGGTGAGTATGATGAATGTCCAGTTGAATTACTTCGAGACTTTTAGCTGCTGGCGAAGAAGGTGGTTGGGATTGGCCAGCGACAATTGGACTACGATCATTGTTAACCTTTTCTATTGATGAAGTTCGGAACTTGACACAGTTCCACTCGTGATCCTCAATTTCATCATTCACTCCCACACATATGTAGTGGTACCACTCGTCACATGCGTCGCATTGGACCATATCATCATCGTTCTCATTTTCGCAGGCTTTGCAATGGCTTGACATGTTCGTGGTATAAGAGTTTGACGTGACACAGAGGCAGAAAATTGAATATATAGGGTAAAGGCAGGTTGCGGCGTACCACAAGGCAGAGAGAACAAATCAACAATAAAAGGCCTTGGACTTACCTTTACGTTCCTTTAAATTACCTCAGGATTATATTAATATTATTTAGGCGACTTCAGGAATAATCCTGATTCCTGCTGTTGGCTATGGTTTTTGCAAGTGATGGCGATGATATGAGGCTGGTCTTTGTAGTCTTGAAGTTTGTAGGTTCACTTTCTCACTCCAGTTGACTGATCTGTCTAGCTTCTATTTTCGCTTGGTTTGATGCAAGTGTGTGTGTATCGTATTCTTTGGTGATAATTTCGATAAACGAAATAAAAGTATGTTCATAAAACGAAGTTGTAGCTCTCAAAAGAACTTTTATTTCCTAATAATTATGTATAATAATAATAAGTATTTTTTTTTTTTTTACCATACATACGTTTAGTTTTGTTGTAACAATTCTTATTTCTTTCTTATTTTGTCCTATAGTCCTTATCGGCTTGGGTTGAAACTTGAAAATAAAATGAAAGCTTTCTTTGCGGAAATTGAATGCGCCAAATTCTTAAAATGGCAAATGCACCTGTCATTTTGAAAATGGCTACCGTGATTGCATCCGCTTCTTAAATGCTGCCAGATTTGACAACAGGTTTTTGGTGACATTAATGCTCGAATATGGAACAAACAGATAGTGACAGATGAAAGCAATCTTATAGGGACAGACATAGAAAACACCCGAAATTCGAAACACCAAACTTTTAACAGAAATGGACGTATATTCATGGAACTATTTCAAGAAAACGATCTTTTTCTTCTAAATGGATGCACCAAGAAAGATCATTTAGGGGAGTATACATTTATTGGAGGATCAGGAAAATCTGTGATTGACTTTTGCGCAGTTTCTAGAGAATGGATGAAGTTGAATCTATCTATATGCCTCTTTTGTTGGAATTCAGCCTTAAAAATCCCGGAAAAAGTGGTTCGACCGCGAATGCTTGGCTGCACGTAAGGTTTCATTTGATCTTCTTAGAAAATTAAAAAATCAATCGGTGATCGTGGCGAAGCTTTAAGAGTAGGATATATCACCGCAAATAAATATTACAAAGAATTATGTAAGAAGAATAATAGAATAAACGAATGGATAGATAGAAGCAGGTTCTCGTAAGGGGTATTCAACGATAGACAACATTTTCAACAACCAATAGCACAACACTTCTTAAGGCAACACAAAAAACTGTACATATTTTTGTTGACTTTAAAGCAGCTTTTGGCTCAATTGACCGCAATGCACTGTTCTACAAACTGTCACAAAAAGGAATGTCTACAAAGATGCTTAAAGTCCTCAAAGATATGTACAACAATATTTGGCAAACTATGGGGATGGCAAAAACACCTCAGAAGGGAAACAGGCAATTAAAATTAGAGAAGCATGAAAGATGGTTTTTTGATGGCGAAGCAATCGAAACAGTCACTCACTACAAATACCTAGGAGTTACTCTAACGGCAAACAGGATTTTCTCTTACGACCTAAAAACAAAAATTGCGGCATCGAAAAATTTTATAAATGCATCCTGGAAGAATAAAATAGGAAACAACGATATTATAACCTCAGCTAAGTATAAGGTCTTTAAATCTATTATGCGCTCAGTGATGTGCTATAGTTGCCAAACTTGGGGATTCCGTCCATATGAAGAAGTAGAAAAACTTCAAAGATACTTCTTAAAAATACTTTTCCGCTTACCGATGAATACACCAAACTATGTTCTCATGTGGGAAACGATTTTTAAACTATACTCTCAAACTGCATTTTGACTTCATCCTTAAAATACTAAGATCGCCGATGAGTAGAATTCCCCACATACTCACAAAATTTATAATCGACAGGAAAGTGGAGTGGGCTGCTGAATGGAAAACATTATCCGATAAATGTAGCTTCAACCTAAATATACAATATGGAGATAATGGAGAACTGAAACGAAACCTGTATAAGTTACTAGAGATACATGACATTCAGCAGTGCAACGAATACATTTAACAAGCGACTCAATCCGTCATTAGGCTGACTTACCCTGAGCTTAACTTTAGTCTTAACAGCAATAACTATTTTAACAATTTTAATGACATTCAGTCGATATCCCTAATTTGTAGAGCTAGGTGTGATATGTTAAATTTAAATGGTTCAACATTCATAAAAAAGGACACAAATCTATACACCATTTGTAATATGAAAGCGAAGGAAGATACTTTCCACTTTTTAGCTATATGCCCTATATACAGAGAAATAAGATCGATTTTCTTTGGAAAGCTGACTTTTACTATTGAACAGACAAAGACCATACTGAATGGAGCAAACTGGACAACCTTCTCTAACTATTTAACAAGTGCACTTAAATACCGACAACAAATTAATATTGAATATCGATAGTTAACAAAGAATAATAATTTCAATTAATCATACATCATGTTTTTATGACTATAATTCCATATTTGTACTTTTTAAATTCCGCAATTATTATTTAAATTTATTTAATTAATTAATTAATTAATTCATGCAAATTAGATAGACGATTCAATTAGCAGACGGCAACGCCATAGCTACAACTCTATTTGACTTAATTTATTTATTCATTCATATTATTTTGTAACACTGATTATTAATGTTTGTAAATAAAAATCTAATCTAATCTAATCTAATCTACATACACTTTTCCACATCCGATCCTTTTTGTTAAATCAACCAGAATAGATATGAGTAGCTTTTTAGTGCAAGAAAAGATTGTCCTGAGATTAGCCAGTAGGTATACCTACTCCGGGCATATAGCATCATTAAAGGGAAGACCCACATGTGATTTTTTTTTATATTTTAGGAATTAGGACAAAACTCTTCAAGAATATTTAGATACTCCGCTGATAAGGTAATACAGCAACCTAATTGGCATCTTATGCAATATGGTCACGCAAATTTGTTTTTGTTCCATATAGACTCCTTGGTTCTTGGCCACCTAAGTGGATTACGGTGCCACCACCGATCTGTTGATCTCTGAAAAATGTTCTCTATATTAGTGTGTTTTCTTCTTGAGTCATCGCTTAGTAGGAGGAATTTTATTCCGTAGTTTATTGAACCGTAGGATGACCAGAAACACAAAAATCTGTCATTTCACTCTTTCGAATTGTTTTGCCCACTTCTGCGTCTTTGCCAATGCTACTTCTAGAAGCACCTTGACTTCAGACCCCCACTATATCATCTTTATAGTCGTGGAAGCAACTACTAGGATCCGGCCGGGCCTCATCCAACAGGTTCTTTCATATATATCAAAATCGCTGCACGATGCTACCCAGTTTCTAATACCCTAAGGCTTCGTACGTTTTCAACTATACCATTCTTCCATTCCTCAATTCTTTTAAATTACCAATCTTATTTCTTAAATCCTACTTTAAATTATCACACCAAAATCTTCTCCAAAAGCACTTTAAATCGAACCAAATCCTTTTGTCTGTACAAAACTCTTACCAAACCCTGAACACTTTGGCTCCTTTAGAAAGACCAATCTCCCTTTCCATCTGTCAATTATTCCTATTCAAAGCTCAACCATTTGTGCATTTCAACCAAATTATCACCTTCAATCAGCCGCATACACATCGTGCATCCCATACTTCATACTTGTTGCATGCATCTGAAATTGGTGGCGCCATAGCATGGCTCATATTACACACTAACACCACTCATTCTCTTGTCAATTTAATAGAAAAAAATGCATCCTTTCAATTTCTGCAATTGCACTCAAATGCACTTGCCACCGAGACGTGGGGTGCCATCGTTTTTACACATAGGGCTCACTTAATATCCGGCACATGATATAAACAATCTGAGCCGTCCTCTTAACCCTGAAGTTTAACAACAACAATTCAATCTGCATGCAACATGCTGCTGCACCCACTCGGAATTGTTGAGGATGCTTAGCCTGATGTCAAAGGGGGCCACTTACATCGTGTGGGGGTCGTTCTCTTTTATGTAGGCAACGTCATTGAATGAGTTTAGGCCTCTACAAATGGCAGTCTGCTATAGGGCTCTTTCATTTAATCTATGTGCAGCCAAATGCAGCCACATAAACTCCGGGAGCATATATGCTAACTTCAGTGCATTTGTTGCATACTCCTTGACGATTTGTTTCAACTCCATTCACCGGAGGAGTTCTTTTATAAGGACCAAAGCCTAATGCTGTTCGTTCAGGACTGAATCGGACATTTTTGAATGTTAAAGGCTCAGACCAGACAACAATGTTTAGAGAGGCTTTGAAGTCTATGAAAATGGACGTAGCTTCCAAAGATTTGAGAAAACTGAGTAAATAATCCAGGAAAATGGTAAATGAAAATGATGTTTTAAATTATAAATAAGAAAACAAAGGGAAGAGTAATATTAACTGTGGCGCCTTGTTGCATATCGACAAATGCTGCCCCGTACTTATGATACTGCATTGCAGCGTAAAGATAGGAGGGCATATTCATAAGGATGCAGGATGAATACAAAAACATAACATTAACACACACATTCTTCGTTCTAAGAGACAGAGAGGGTGCGAAAAACCCAAATTGCAGTGTTAAACGCTGGGAAATTTGCAAAATAAGAAAGGGCAAGGGGAACGATTCAGGAAGACCGACGACGTTTTTTTTTTATTAAGTGCAACTTGCATGCACAGAGGGTTGATGCGACATCAACGCCAGAGAGCTGCTACGGTGACGTGATATGTCTATTTGCAAATTCACAGCCCTTCCTTCTAACCCGAGGGAAATTTTGCAATTTTCTCGGCATTGTGCATTATATGTATGTATATGTGTATATGGATGCATGGTGACTGCATGAAAGCAAAAAAGGATAAAGGGATACACCATTGTAAGGCGGTTGTTGTGTGTTCATTTGTTGTGCAAATTTCTTTTCTTCTTTTTTTAACTGAAGGTTTTGTTGATCTTCACATTGTTGCCCATTTTTGAAAAAGAAAAATGCACACACTTGTTGTGCTGGTGAGAGAGTTGCGTTATCATTACGCATACAATAGGTGCAATTGCGTGATTAGTCCTTTGAATGAATAACGAGAAATGCACCCTTGATTGTAAGCGGTTTTGCAAAAAGAGGGGTTGACTGCAATGCAGATTATTGTAAACCGATTGTTGTTGGTTGAGGAGCGTGTGAATTTTTTTCAGGGATTTCATTCATTTGCATACCTATAGGAATTTCGTATTCTTTGTTATTTTTCGAAAAGAGTAGGATATGTTGTCGAAGATTTGATTAATTAAGTAGGTATTGGTAATTTTATCCAGGTACAATAAATGCATTGATTTTTTTAAGCGGTGGATACTTAATATTTTTCGTTAAAAGAAACATGTTGCGATTCTTATTCAAATTTTGAGAAAAACTAATTTTCCAGAAATATAGGACATGAAAAATGTTTAATCAAGTTTTTGAATATATTTGAATAATATTATAGTCAAGGGTGATTTTTTTTCTCATAGTAGATTGAGTTGAATGGAGGCAACAAATACCTTGTGTTGTTGTACACAATATTTTTTTAATTTATTTACTATACTTTATGGAAAACAGTTTGCCTGGTTGTTAACAAATTGTGACGTATGTATGTTGATTGGTATTCTTTCTTTTCTTCTTCTTCTTTTTCTTCTGTTTCTTCTTCTTCTTCTTCTTCTTCTTCTTCTTCGTTTTCTCTTTTTTTCTTCTTCTTCTTCTCCTTCGTCTTGTTCTTGTTCTTGTTCTTCGTCTTGTTGTTGTTCTTCTTGTTCTTCTTCTTCTTCAATTCATCTTTTCTACCTCTTTTCTTCTTCTCGTATCCATCATTATTATGATCTTAACAACTACAACCACAATAATCCCACCTTACTGCTTCGCCTTAAGGCTCCACCTGTGGGGTTCACTGGTTTGAACTCAGACAACTTCAGAAAGCCTTCCGTTTTTGGATTGTTTCACGTCTGATGCCAACAAAATGCAGGTCTTATTATAGGTATTTTAGTAGTTCTTGACCCTACCTTTTTTCCGCGATAGTGTTAGAAGATGTCATGTTATTGCATTTTGAACTGTGTTCTGAGCCCGCCTTATCTCTGTAGGGCAACTCAGCTACATAATTGGCTGGGATTCGTTCAAAAAAGTGTCAAATTGACGCTAAGGTATCCCGAAGTTAACCCTGGTCTACCCAGAAATTTTCTCGTTAAAAATTGATTAATATTAATTTAATTAATTAATATAATTTATCAATATTGAAATTCCAAAAACCGTTTTAAAAAAAAATATTTAGTTTTTGAAATCAATAAGAAAAATACCAGAAAAAATAAAAAAAAGAAGTACTAAATATTCTAGTACTTTTTTAACATTTGAAAGCTGGCATATTATTTTACTTAGACCTAGGTTAGATGATTCTTTTTTTTACACGGCACGTGTTCATGTTTACATTGATTTTGATTATCCCAAATATTTTTCTTACCAAAAATGTTCCTAAAAAATAACTGCGTCTCTAGGAGCGGATTGAAGGGCCGCGTGTCAGAAAAAAATATTATTTCACTCAAGTCCTCGCATGCCTATTTCTCCTAATTTAGATCTCCTAGCTGATTATTTTCAGGGTGTCAAAAGTTTATGGTTTTATCCAGGAATCATAATTATAAAAATATTTGATCATAATTCGGAGTATAACAGAAGAAATGATGTTAAAATCTGCATTCGATTGCATTTTTTAGGGAAATTTAGCAAAATACTATTTTTCGAAGCACCGTATCTAATACAAACATTTTTGAACAATCAATATTGTAGGAAATTTTATTCTCTACAAAATATAGTGTCCCGTGGCTTAGTAATTAGTGTGCGGGACTGCAAAGTAAAGGGCCTGGGTTCGACTCCCGCTCATAGTCACCTTCTTTTCCGGGGTATTGCCTCTGGCGAGGAACTGACAAAATCTCCAAGAGTAGAAATTTGTCTCGAAAAAGTGCATCTCATGTAGTCGTTCGGACTTGTGGGTAAATTGTAAGTCCCTTCCATTTGTGCAGATTAACAACACACACACAGAAATGGTTGAGAATTTAAGTCTCTAGGCTTTAAAAGTCAAACAGTGAACAAAGTGCCAATTTTCAGTAATTTCGTCTCTCTTGTGCAGGAGGCGGTAGGGGCGTGGTTGTAGAAATTTGTCTTTTGGTATTTATCGGACATTCCAAACATTATATCGAAAATTCAGTACTACCCGACCTTTTTCTAGAGTAATAGCTCCTTATTTACTGCACTATAAAGATGCTCTTTCACTTTTAGGAACCTGTTGCAATAACGACTTGCTGTGATTGTGATACATTGTTTTGGAGAATTTTCAGCAAAGGTTTATGATAAAATACAATTTATATATACCGTTCGAAAGGGAATTTTCCGATGAATAAATAGGTACATAATAAAATTTCACAAATAATTAACGGATTCGAAGTTATTTAGCAAAATGTCTCAGAAAGCAAAATACAAAAAAAGATTTTAGCAAAGTTTCGAATATTTCTGGTATTCTGACTCTAAATGCTGTTGTAAAATATACCGCTGAAAAGCGCATATTCTCTTTTTTAATAATCACTGAGAATATAGGTAAATTTAAAAACCCGAGCCGAGAAAATATAGAATCTTGTCAAAAAAATTGGCCGTCATCAATGCCGCTAGAGGGCCAGAAAAATTTGTTTCGCGGACTTTTTAGACTCATGTACTTTCTTAATTCAAAAGGACGCATTGGATGCCAGATGTGAAACTGTTTTCAACTTGTTGTACCCACTATTCCTCAATCACGCCTAAACGACTAAACTGATTTGGGTGAAATTTGGTAGGTCGATGGATTAGGTGCTGGACTGAAATATATCCCGAAAGAATGCATGGTTCCTGTTGTATAGGCTTAAATGTAAAATGATGTATAGCTGGAGTTTTTTTTTGTAATCCTACCTTGCCTCAAATACTTCTCGAATTTGTGAAGTTTAGTAGATGGAAGAGTTAAAGGATTCGCTCTACAAGATACTAACTACTCACAATACTTTTGTTCCAAAAAAATGCACGGTTCCTGATCTGAAATCTGAATGATTTTCATTAACATGTTTTTAATTAAATAATGAAAAATAAATAAGTAAATAAATTAAACGACTTCGAAAAATGCAAGATCTTGCCAAATAATTCTTCCGAAAAAAATGATAATGTATATTTTCGCCTTGTTCTTCTCTTTAAAAGAACATCTTGAAAATATCGGACCCCATGTACATTTTTTCGGAATATGATTTTTTAGGAAGCACAAGATGTCAATTAGCCTTCTCTTCATCTTCCAACTCTCCAATTTTAGATTTCAACCAATATGTTGCCTTATCAACCCGACTTATGTATGTGTACATTTGTATTAAATAATTTTTTGATATTTTTGGTATTAAATTGGTGTCTCTAGGGTGTTCATTGCCTAGATGTTAGATGTAATTTCGTCAACCTACTTGCAAATTAAACATCTAAGCATACCACTCATTAACATTGAATCTTAAAGACCTAATGAAGCAATAAACTCAATATATACTTCTTCAAAATCCTTATGTGCATATCCAATCTCTTCGTACCAAAAAACTTAAAAAAAAAAACTCCCAAAATCCGGGTTTGCATGTCTTGGGCGAATTACTTTCCAAACGAAAAACGTTTCCCATATCGCTTGGCCATGCTGGCGTAATATTCATAAAATTTATATTTTGCCACGAAAAAATGTCCTTTCCCACTGATAAAACACGAATCACTCCGATGTAGCATTTAACATGCCAACGTTCAACGTTTTGGTCAAAAAACTCAAATAAGAAGGACTTAACTAATTCAAATAATATTAATATTCATTTAAGGTTTCATGCAGGACAAATGACCAGGACCACATTTCGCCACGAGACCTCCATTATAAAGCATTGGGCATGTGTCCAGTTTTGAAAGTCAAATAGTGTGTATAGGTACACCTTTTAAGGTGAAAGGTCATTTGATATACGAATCGATGTGTGTGGGAGAAGGATATATTAAACTAAACTTCACCTGTATATCATGGAGTCGGATAATTTGTTGGCCAGTTTCCGTAGACAAGGGTGCGCACATACACCGGATGCCGATTGACGTGTCGATAAGGTCCTGCAGAGGATTAATCAAGATATGTCCTGATTATGCGTAATACGCACTTTTCCATGTGAATGTGAGTAGGTACTGCATCCGGTTAATTGTGGAGCAAATCAGCATTTGACAGGGGTTGAAGGATTCAGCTTTTGTATGGCGACTCACAAGTTGTTAAGTCACATTAAGACGGAGGGATATTAAAAAGTAATTTTTAGTGAGTCTACAGGAAATGCGTGCCGCTGGGAATAAGTTTGAACAGCAATGAGAAAAAGTGCGTGGGTTCGGGCAACGCTCGGGTAATTTAGACTTAAACTTTGTCCTTTGACATATGTATTCCATGGTGGGGACAAGTGGATTTACATATCGCTTAGCTTCCGGAGCTGATGTTGGGTGCTGTGGAGGTGATTTGCATAAGCTCGCTGTAATTTGCTTGATGGACTGGTAGATTAGGTTCACTGAGTTTGACCGATATACGCGATAAGTGAGTTAAGTATAGTATTTGGTTAAACATAAGTTTGGTACAGCTCTTGTATTTAAGTGCATTGTTTTAATTATTAGAAGAAATATACTTTTGATAATTTAAATTTGTTTGCGATAAGGCTTTTAACGTTTTTAGTGCCTAAGGACGGAGCGATGTAATTTAAGAAATAAATAAAAATATGTTTAGATAAATTGGATCAATGCCATTTTTTTAACTTAACAATATAAAGCCTTATAAAGTCAAGAAGAAAAATGGAAACAACTGGGTCGCACGTACTTGCTTTTATGTGCCTAGTTACATTGGAAAGCAAGAATTTTGACCGAAAAAAGTAACATTTAAGTTGAAAATAACACAGTTTGAACTTATAAAAAGTATCAAAACTACATTACTTAACGTTTTTTAGTACAAATGAGGTACGCAATCACACGTCTTAAATAACAAAGAATTTATGAAAAATGTATTTCGAAAATTGTAGGACCGGTTTTGATAAATTCCTGTTTTTTATTTTTAGTTTTTTTAATTTTTTTTTTTTTTAATTTTGGAATTGAGTTTTTTAGAGTTTATTATTATACATGTGACTATAAAATTTAAAATAATTTTTTTTATTAGTTTTAAAAATATTGATTTTTCAAAACAAAAATTCAAAAATTAATTTAAATTAGAAAAAAAAGTTATTAAAAAACTTGATATGCAGAATTAATTTGGCTATTTAGATCTTTTGACAGAAATCCATAGAGCCATTACCGAGAAAGTCAAAAATAAAAAAACCGTTATATGAAAGGTACCGTTAATAGACTTTTCCCGTATATATGGTTCTGACCAAATGATAGCCAATACAAACAAAATAATACTCAAAAATTTCATCAAAGCCGTTTTCGACAAAAATAAGCTTTTCCTAAACGGTCGTATGACAAGTACCGTTATTTTTTCCCCTCCGAGGAATGCCAAAAGATAAACACATACCGAATTTGAAGGCAATCGCTTAACCCGTTTAGGCTGCAGCTCGATATACACCCGGACAGACAGACAGACAGACAGACAGCGGACATTTTTTGCCAATGACTTTTTTAGGCTTCTCTATGATCGTAATGTAATATTTGATTGTTATCTCAATTTTGTTTATATTCACGAATCCTAAACTTGTCTTATAGTCCCTATAATCGCAAGTAAAATACTAAAAATATCAATAAGTATTTTTACCAAAATTTTATTAAAATAATGCTTTGAAAAAACATTTACAATATAGTCCGGGAGTCCTCTCAAACGATAATTGGTTTATAGCATCAGGGAATAGTATTATAAAACCTCGTGAACGTCAGCTGCGGTTCCGGTTTCCGCTGCGTAATTCGTAACAGAGTAAAAAAAGTATCAAGCCCAAAGAAAAGTCCTGGTTTAACTCTGAGTGTAAGGAAGCTATCAGTCTCCAAGAAGTAAGTTTTCCGATCCTACAAAGCCAACCCTAGAGAGGAAAATCGGAAAAAGCACAACAAGCAAGGAACTCATGCAACTCTGTTGTTGAAAAAAAAACAAATTTTTGCATGACCAAAAATTACAGCAACAAATTCTGCAGTTTCACAAGGGTAGTAAAATTGTTATGGTCATTTCTTAAAGAATATTAAAAACTCCTCAACATTTTCGCTTCCTACGCAGGTGGCAGAGGCGCAGTAGATAAGATGTTTGCTTGCTAAGCGAGAAATCGTAAGTTCGACTATCAGTTTGGGAAGCAATTTTTCTAACTCCTAGTGCAAGCTAGAGCCATCCGTGGATTTTGAAAAAAAAAAATTCTTTTCTATCTTTCTAATTCTTCTAAGTATATCTTTTTAATAAGTATATCTAAGAATAATTGCATGGCAAATTTTTGCCGTCTGCCTAGCTTGACTAATTTCGAGTTTTGTTTTCCAAAATAGAAAAAGTTAAAGTTAATAAACATAGTTTAAAAAATTAAAGCAAAATATTTAATATTTGTTGGATTCATTTAAAAGATAGAAATACAATTAAACATTTATTTTCACTTCATTATAAAAACTCTACATTTATGATTGGATCAATCAATCTATGAAACTGCTACGGTAACATAAGGCATGATTAATATAACGACAGAGAATTTTCCAATCTGAATACCCGTTCAAATCATGCTTTGTATCCTCAAGTGTAAGAAAGCTTTTTGAAAAATACAGCCTGCGGATTTCTTGTAATATTGGACAAATAGCTATAAAGTGGTATGTATTTTCAATTTCATTGAGGTTGCACAAACTACATATCGGGTGAAGGTCACTTCTGTGCGGTTTATAATTTAAGTTTAGCATCTCGGTTCTTGCTTTGAAAATAATACTCATTTGGTCATAGGAAAGTTTTTCATTAAAATAATTACTTCGGTACAGTATGTGGTTCAAATCTTTGTACAATAGTCTCGTTGTAGATGTTTGAGCTCTATTTAGACATTGAAGATAAAGAGAGTCATCTACCTTAGCTATACATCTATAGAACGCGTCCTGCCAATCGGCCTGAGTTGTATTATTGAGATCAAGATTTAGACCGTGTCGATCAGCCAACTCATTCCATTCCTTGAAAGGTGATAACTGACCTCGGAGTGCGTATTTCATAATTTGTTTTTGAAGATTTGAGTCGTCCCTATTCATTACTCTTATTATATAATCAGCATTTGATTTTAAATTCTTAAGGAATATTTGTGGTAAACCGGATTCAACGTGCATAGCATAATTGGGTGTAGAACTAGCAAGTTTAAAAATGCGTTTGAAGAAAAAACGTTGAACTACTTCAAAACCATCAATGTTTTGATACCCAAATACCTGATTTGCATAGCAAAGGCATGTGCTTATGGTCACATCAAATACTCTAAACTTAGCAGATCCATCAACATATTTGTTGCAAAAAAATTTTGTCCACATTAGATTTATTGCTGTTTTTGCTGCTATGCATTTTTCTTTAACATGTGGTCGAAGATCAAGGTTGTATGTTATCAGGAAACCTAAGTATTTATACTCTCTGACACATTCTAATGGATCACGCTCTAAAAACCATTTTTCTTGAGGAAGTCTTCTTCGATGAGTGCTTTCAAAAATCATTATTTTTGATTTTGTGACACTAATTGAGAGCTCCCATAAGTCGCAAAATCGCTTGAGCTTATTTATTTGAAGCTGCAAAGTTATGGGATTATCTGCCAATATAACAATATCGTCCGCATATAGAAGCATCTTTATTAGAGTTTCACCACATTTAACTCCTCCCGGGAAATCTTTGGATACATCATCAATAACCAATGCAAAAATAATTGGACTTAACCCACAACCTTGAGGAACACCAGCTCTTGTATTAAAAAATTCGGACATTGATATTCCATTCCAAATAGCAGCAGAGGTATCGGTTATAAGTAGCTTATATAAATTGAGAAACTTTGTCGATAAACCTAACGTTGAAAGCTTATAGATTAAGGAAGCTCTGTTCACAGTATCCAAAGCCGCCCTAAAATCGACAAAAAAAGCATATACTTTCTTTTTCTTGTCTAAAAACATTTTGACTATACTTGTGATAGCAAATATATGATCCACCGTGGATAGTCCCGCCCGAAAGCCGGCTTGAAAAATACTAAGGAGTTTATTCTCTTCAACCCATCTCGTCAACCTATGTTATAAAAGATGGGTAAATATTTTTCTAAGACAAGGTAGAACCGATATACCCCTGTAATTGCTCGGAAGTTGTAAGTCACCTGTTTTAAAAATTGCGCAAATCCATGCTTTTACAAACGTTTTTGGGATTGTTTCCTCTTCTAGAAGACTGTTGAAAAAAGAGTTAATTAGTTCCAAGAAATTCGGTGTTGAATTTTTATAAAATTCTGCAGGAATGCCATCAATCCCTGCGGCTTTATCATTTTTCATTGATTTGAGCGTTTCTTGTAACACTTTTATTGTAATCGGCCCGTCAAGTTCAGGGACTAAAACCAGAGGTAAGGTATACTGGAATGGTAAGTGAGTTGAAACAGGGTTCAGGAGCTCTTCAAAGTAGTCTGCAAGTTTTTCAACTTCAATAACTGAAGATGAAAAAGTTTTACAATCACCTAGCAGTCTCACCTTTGACCAGAAAGCTTTTGAGTCCTTACAGTTTGAAAGGGAGCCAGCAACCTCATTAAAATATTTTTTCTGTTTTTGAATACAAAGATTTTTATAGAGTTTATTCGATTCTAAATAGAGCGTTTTAAAAAAAATTTAACTGGTCTTCCTGAAAAGGTTCAGATTCTTCTAACTAGTGTCGTGCAACAAAAAAAGGCATTATGCTTTGCACACATTGTTAAAAATATTATTATTATTACGCTCATCGACAATACCAAGTTTTTCAACTTCAATAACTGAAGATGAAAAAGTTTTACAGTCACCTAGCAGTCTCACCTTTGACCAGAAAGCTTTTGAGTCCTTACAGTTTGAAAGGGAGCCAGCAACCTCATTAAAATATTTTTTCTGTTTTTGAATACAAAGATTTTTATAGAGTTTATTCGATTCTAAATAGAGCGTTTTAAAAAAAATTGAACTGGTCTTCCTGAAAAGGTTCAGATTCTTCTAACTAGTGTCGTGCAACAAAAAAAAGGCATTATGCTTTGCACACATTGTTAAAAATATTATTATTATTACGCTCATCGACAATACCAAACGAATTGTTTGCTCTTCAGAGAAGGCAAACTTCCTCCCAGTTCATTTAGTTGCTAGCTCTTCGTTGCCTCACAGAAACGCCCCTCCTGTACCTGAGAATGTAATTTTTTCCATAGGACAGATTTTTTCCGCACTCGCACAGTAGCAAGAGTTCACAAAGATCTCGAAATACATAAATCTGCAGCCCCGGATGGTATACCTCCAATTCTTATGAAGGGTTGTTCTTCCACCATGAGGCGAAGCTACTGCATAAGCTTTTCCATCGCTGCTACTCTACTTTCTTTCCTAGAAGATGAAAAACAGCATTTGTCCAGCCTGCCCCTAAGAAAGGTGACCCCTCCTCCCCCTCTTCCTTCCGACGCATAGAACTTACGACCCTACTTTCTAAGGTCATGGAAACGTGGTTTAACCGTCAGCTTAAGAAATATCTCGAAGACCGAAAGCTTCTCCATGATCGCCAGTATGGCTTCCATACCACTAATTATCTGATGGCATATCTTACCGAACAGTGGAATAAATCCTTACAAGAAAGATTATTGCGCTTAATATCTCCAAGGTATTTGATAGAGTTTGGCATAAAGCTCTCTTATCGAAAATGCTTGCTTTTGGGATCAATGATACTCTTGTTCGTTGGGTTAGAAGCTATCTTCTGGGCCGATTAATACAAGTTGTATTGGACGGATTAAAGTCTGATTCTCATAAAATAAATGCTTGTGTGCCACAGGGCTCCGTTCTGTGTCCGACTTTTTTCCTCATTTTTACTTGCGATTATAGGGACTATGAGGCAAGTTTAGGATTCGTGAATATTTAAAAAATTGAGATGACAATCAAACATGGCATTACGATCATAGAGAAGTCTAAAAAAGTGATCGAGAAAAAATGTCTGTCTGTCTGTCTGTCTGTATGTATGTATAACAAGCTGCAGCCTAAACGGCTAAACCGATTGTCTTCAAATTTGGTGTGTATGATTATTTTGGCATTTCCCAGAGGTTAAATTGAAATTTTATGTTTAGGCCTAAAAATAACGGTACCTGCCATATGACCGTTTAGGAAAAGCTTATTTTTCTACGGCTCCAAAGATTTTGATGAACATTTTTGAGAATTTTTTTGTTAGTATTGGCTATAATTTGATTAGAACCAAATTTCGGGGAAAAGTCTATTAACGGTACCTTTCATATAACGTTTTTTTTTTAATTTTGGGCTTTCTCGGTAACGGCTAGGATTTCTAGCAAATTTTATATTTGGGAAGATCTAGGTAGTTTAATTAATTCTGCGTATCAAAATTTTTAATAACGTTGTTTTCTAATTAAAATTAATTCTTGAATTTTTTTTTTTGAAAAATCAATATTTCTAAAACTAATCAAAAAAAAATTCTAAATTTTATGTTCACATGTGTATTACTAAATCCTAGAAAACTCCATTACATAAATAAAAAAAAAATAATAAATAAAAATAAAAAACAGGATTTTATCAAAACTGGTCCTACAATTTTTGAAATACTTTTTTCCATAAATTCTTTGTTATTTAAGACTTGTGATGGCGTACTTCATTTTAAATAAAAACCGTTAAGTATTGTGGTTTTAATACTTTTTATAAGTTCAAACTCCTTCCCTTACATTCGCTCCAATCAAGATATAGACCAGAGCTTCCCTGAATCATTTCAGCCTTCAAAATAGCATAATGCGATGATAATTTTAATCAAATCATCTTCGTATCACTGAACTAAATGAAGTCAGCAAGAGTTGATGGAATACCCCAAAATTGTATTGTTCCATATCCTCAAGTATACAAAGATATATAAAAAACCCTGTTTAACAACGAACGGAATAATACTTTCATCAATGTAAAGTGAATTAGAAAACAGCTATTGTATTTTCTCTCTCGATAAAGGGGCGGGATAATTCCAATCCGACAAATCCCGCCAGTCGACAAGTCTACATCACAATATCAACAAGGTTTTCCAAAAAGTTTTTAATCGAGCTCTCTCTGAGGTGGGCGGTTAGTAGCTGATGTCCAATGAAACCGTTTGCTTGGTTGTTTTTGACAAAATAAGAAGGTATTTTACTGAAGCTAACAAAATCTAGTATAAATAAATCACTGTTATTCATGTTTTACGACTTTAATAGTACAAAGTTCGGAAAGTTTGTTGCCAAGAGTGGCAATATGACGTCTATCACAAAATTTGGTATCTAAAATGGTATTCAACAGCTTCTTCTTTAACCGCTCAACAAATTTCAAATCTTCTTCTTAGTTCAATGCAAACATTTTATTAACCATCAAGACTGTGTTCAAAGTAACAATTTTTAACACCTTTCTTTTTGAATGCATCTGTGAAGTTCACACATACAAGTCAATAGACAAAACCTTCTCCTAACTCAATCTTTTCCAATTAAATCGAAATCCCTCTCCTCCTATATTTTTTCCTTTCACAAATCACATCCAGAATCATATCGTGTTCTGAATTCAAGTTGCAAGATACACGTACTCAAGCTACCTTTCATTAAGCAATCATTAATGCCGCAAACACGTGTAAGTGCAAATTCATCGACCTCTGCTCCCGTTCTCGTTACATTTCCAGCCCTATCCAGGAAATCCAGTTCACATTACACTTTACTTTCCTAGAATCTTACATGAGTCCAACTTCTCATCATCATCATCATCATCGTTCTCATGTCTGCATCTATCCATCGAATCGCACCGATATGAAGGTGTAATTACGATTTGTCTCATGTACGTGTTGCTTCAAAATGATTCTGCTTAAAACTCCCTCAACCTAATGGATATACGCTTCTAATTCCAAATCACACTCGTCACGTATGTGAATTCGATTGCGAAACAGGGGCTCCCTTACCTGCTTCTGAATTGGCCACGATTTGACGAGAGGTGAGCTCAAAAACTCTTGTCACTGATTGCAACTGTTTCAACATCTATACGATCCCATCTATCGCAGTGCGCCAATCTACATCGATTTCCATCGTCAGATTGCTGCACAACGTCAGAAATATTCGTCTATCTATAGCTATCAACATTAGAAGGACGGATGGCCGGACGGACGGAACGGAACAGAACCAGAAGATTCCACAAAGACGACGACGAAGGAGGCGGCTCGGATGGATGGATTGCTGTAACATTTTGCTACACGCCATGCCGGCGATGGGGAAACCTAATTTTGTTATTACCGTTCTATTGGGTATATAATTTGGTCCAGAATTGAGGAGCTACTTGGCTGTGCATAGGGTTCAAGCGCTTGCCTGTGCTCTTCCGCCTCCTGGCCCGTTTTTTATTTTTGTTGTTTTGTTGGTGCCGTGATGTTTGTCTAATTCAATGTTTGCATAAGAAAACTTGATGCATGTGAATTATGAAAGATGGGTCTGGCTGGATGGAGAGAGCTCCCTCTGACTTCTTCTAAGCCAAATAATGGTGTGCTACATGACCAAGTCATGGGAATTGTATCGATTTAGGAATGGGATGATGAAGTTGTATAGCGCATCCACTTAGGGGGTCATAGTCGGAGTGAGTGCATGAATTCAATATACAAATAAAAACTTTAAGAGACTCTCGAGCTCTACTCCGTGATGATGATGATGCAAGAGAAAAGTGGACACGTTTCAAAAAAAAAAAAAAAAAAAAAAAAAAAAAAAAAAAAAAAACAGCCACGGTGGTGGAACAGTAGAGATGTGCAGGGATTCCTTCAAGAACGTACCATGTAATCTCTGCAGGGTTAGTAATTGATTTATGTCGTGGGGAAATAGTCGGAACACACGTTTTTATGTTATCAGTGTTATAGGTTATTCCGATGAAAAATTGGCGCACACCGTTATGTGTTGTAGCTGCACCGACATCGGACTGATCGGACATGATGGTCGATTATGAGGGACATCGATCAATGAATACGTTTTGAAGTTGGGCTGTGATAGTTCCATTTGTTTTATTTGAATTAATATTTGATGAAATAGATTTTAGAGGAAATAAGGATTCACATAGTCTTCTCGTGGCGACGCGATAGCTGGAAACATATTTTGTAAGCCCATATTACAAATTTGGCTTATTAGGAATTGGCTTATTGCCCACTTCTAAAAGCCTTGAGAACTGCTGATTCCATCTAGGCAACACTTAAGAGATCGGAGTGACTAATGAAGTTGAAAAATGAAGATCAAAGCTAAAAAATTCTTTTTCATGGAAATATTTTACATAATGCATGGAAAATCGTAGTGGCCCGTGGCTTAGTGGTTAGTGTGTCGAACTGCTAAGCGAATGAGCCTGGGTTCGAACCCATCTTATAACCACCTTCTTTTCTGGGGTACTACCGCTTGCTTGAAACTGACAAAACCTCTAAGAGTAAAATTTGTCTCGAAAAAGTGCATCTCATGTAGCCGTTCGGACTCGGCGGTAAACTGGAGGTCCCTTCCATTACATTCTTGAACATTAACAGCACACACACAGGAATGGTTCAGAGTATAAGTCACTAGGGTTGGCTCCTTGAGGAGCTGTCGCGCCAATATATGTGTTTAATTTATTTGTATGCATGGAAAATCATAACGAGTGGCCACAAATAGAATATATGCACTGATAGGCTATTTTTATGACTTTTTAATGTGTTCCCTGCGTAATTTGACCGATTTCTGCGCGAATCTTGAGTTGCAATTCTTGTATGTTCTGTAGTTTGTTAATATAAACCTTTTCCTTCAGGTAACCTCATAAAATATATCTGGAGCTTACAGATCAGACGATCGCAGTGGCCTTCATATTCTCGATTTTTTGAGATAATGTGATTTGGGAATTGTTCGCAAAACAAGTTCAATGTGCCACAAGCGCCAGCGGTTTGAGCGGTAGCTCGGTCTTGCTGACACCAAATCAGCTGAGCACAAGTGAAAAAAGGAAGTGCCTCGTTGGTCATCATAAATTTTCAAAAAATTCTTCGTCATTCTAGGCGACATTTAGGACAGTTCTGTAGTACCTACTCCAATTGTTTGTCTAGTTCACCAAGATTGAGCTGTTGGACCAACCTGATCTTGTAAGTGAATATAGGCGCAGATCCGCAGATCTTTGTTCAATATTCTTTGAATCGTGTTTAGCGTTATGCCCGACTGGTGTTTAACGTCGTCGTTTCTGTTTCAGAATTGGTTGCAATTCGACGACGACTCTAATGACTACACAAAATAACTTACAAATATGTATGCATTTATCAATAAAAGAGTTATTAATGTTGTACAAAGAGAAGAGACTTTGGTCTACCCTGTACTTCACAGACAAAAAAAAGGAAACCCGTTAAAAAAAATATTGTCTGTGAACTGCAAGCAAATATAGAAAAGGAGATAAGAACCAGTGCGGCAGTTCTACCAAAACTTCCGAAATATGTCCCAATATATGTATATCAGGATGCACGAGAGACGGGAAGACCCATGCTTCTATCTCCAAATCGTTTACAAATCGTAATGGAAGGGAAAAATCGAGCCGGGTGAAGCATTCCATATTCGTGTAGTGCGGCGTAAGAATGAGTCTCTATACTTAACAGTGCGCCCGAAATTAGGCTCAAGGGTAAATCTATGACCATTCCTAGCGGAACGAGTATTACGGGAAAAACTTTTAAGGGGATGATTGCAACTGGCTATTTTGCTTGAGCATTGTTTATAAAAAAGCGATAGAATAAGGAGAAACAGGAAGCATTTCGACGATGTTCTGGTGAATCAAATGTTTCTGTTATATCCTTATCCCCTATCATTTTCAATGAATTTTCTGAATTCTATCCAGAAAACGCAAGTGAGTAACAGGGGCACCTGCCCAAATAAGAGAATTGTACTCAAACTTCGGGCGAATGCACGCCTTAAAAATAGTAGCCAGATCTAACCGGGAGAAGTATTTCTTGTATCGTCTTAGAAAACCTAAACATTTCGCAGCATTTTTGGCGATGTCATATAAGTATGTGTTCATTCCACAGAAGTTGGTTTGTGATACACATACCTAGAACCTAAAGCTGTTCAGTTTCATCGATGCAAGTACCACTGATGGATAGTGGCATGGGATGTAGGTTATGATTTAACGACAGCAGGCAGCATTGATTTTTTGAAGCATTAAGTTCCACACTATTAATATTTCCCATTGAACAATGCTGGCCAGATCGGACTTTAATGAACTAATCATATGTTGCCGTTGTATTATAATTAATTTTATTTAATTTTATAGTAGAAAACAGTGCAGCATACCTTAATTTTGCTGGAAGAATGGTCTAGACCAGGACTCTTAAAGTCATGGGGTATACAATTTTATAGTCTCGCTTAGCGATTGGGGTGCATGAAAAAACTTGTTGTGTGAGGCACGGTTTGGATCTCGGATGTTGCGATAAGAAATTATACTCAATTTCTCTTGCTCAAAGACATTTCTAGCAGTGTGGGTGGAATGCAATATGCTCACCGTTATAAAATTATCTCAGTCGTATTTTTTATTGCCAAATTGTTTTGCTAAGTTCCTCTTTTACACTTTATTAATTTTTTTATTGGAACACCAAATGAACAGCAAAGATACTTAGAAATTATTTAATCCTTTAGAGATAAAAACTTTAACAAATAGTAATAACATATTTTCTTAAACATACAAGGCATCAACCCCGTTTAAAAATTACAACATTTAACACAATAATGAGATGTTTGCATGACGAAACTAACTTCCTCTTTCGCATAACATACATTCTTCAAAATTATCATCTGTCAAAACTAAGTTCTTCATGCCACATGTGTCTTATCTTGAGCATAAATGTTTGTAAGGGACTTCAACCCTTTTGAATTACAACCGCCAAACACAATGACAGAGAGAAATTCCATGAATTCTTGTCAACCCACGTATTTTAGGTATTATATCGTACGTAACTTACAAGGGTTTATGAATATGAATCCAAGATAGTTTGCAGAAGATACAATCTAATTGGAATTTTGGGAATAAATTATGATGTTGATAAGTCATGTGAGGTTTCATATTAACCTTAGATTATTGATTTTATTTAATGTTGTCCAGACATGAAAAAAAAACTAAAATGTTTCAGAAAATTTGGTCTAAAATTTGTCGTTATTTTAAGGTTGAAACCAGCCTTATTTTTTGTTGAAACAAGCACATATACATATAATATGTATTTGGATTCGTTATAATTCCTAATAGTTCCAACTATTCAATAAACATACACGTTTTGAAGTTAGTAATTAAAAAACTAGGACCCGGAAAATATTTTGTGCATATTTTTTTTAATTTCTAACATATTCGCCTTAGAACTTCTTATCAAAAACATAATGGAAATACGCAAGTATTGATCTAATAAATAGTAAATGAATGTTGGAATATGTTTCTATTATCAGAATCTTTGTTTTCTGTTGTCAAAAAAAGACAACAAAGATTAAAACTATATAACAATTTAGCATAAAAGAATAGTTAAATAAGTAATAAAACATTTAAATTTAATTTAATTTTTAAATATATAGATATGTAAGAGAAAAATCATGAAGAGTCCTCAGCCATCATTCTAGCAATTATTTTCTTTTTAAAACAATTCCTGCTAATGTTAGTATTAAATATGCCATAGTATTTGTTAAAAGTTTCATGATAAGAATAATTAACCTTTGAATTCCTTTCCATTAAATACTTAGTATGTTTTAGAGTCCGAACATTTTGATTAACAGCGATTTTGGAACACAAAGAGACTGAATCAATGTTTGCATTTAGAATATCAATAGAATAGAGAATAGAATAGAGTCACCGACAATTCTCTGCGATTATAAAGACTACACATATTAATGAGCTTAAAAAGGTAGAAATAACGAGGAAGTACAAAAGTATCAGAGTTTCATGCAAGTCCTCTCAACACAAAAAGTAGTAACTGCTTCTGAACTGATTCAAGTTTCTTAATATCTACATCATAAAACGGGGACCAAATAACACTACAATACTCTAACAACGAACGTACCAGGGAGCAATAAATAGATTTTGTGATGTAAGGATCACTAAATTCTTTCGATCTCCTTTTAACGAAGCCAAGCATACACATACTTTTATAGTATATTTTGTCAAAATGTTTTTTTAAGGTTAGTTTTTTATTAATTATAACTCCTAAGTCTTTTATAATGTCATTTCTAATTAACTGCTGTCCATGAATGGTGTAGTCAAAATATATTGCACTTGTTTTCTTAAAAAAGAAATAATAATGCATTTATCCACATTTAGCTTCATTTCGTTCTTTTTACACCAAATTAAAAAGTGCGTCAAATCTATTGTTAACATTGCAAAACAATTTCAGGTCATCAGCGTATAAAAGATATCTGCACCCTGTGAATAATAAGGGCAAGTCATTAATAAATAGTAAGAATAGGAATGGCCCAAGATGATTCCATTGAGGTACCCCAGATGTTATAAAAATATTACGGAAATGACAACAAAAAATTTAACAAACTGCGTTCTTTTGACAGATACGATTTTATCAATAATAATAAACTACCATTTATGACATGTTTTTCCGGTTTAAATGCGAATAGGTTATGATCAACTTTGTGAAAGGCTTTGCCTCTTATAGATTGCGTCTATTTGGTTACCTTTTTACATTTCAAGAAGAAAGTAACAGGTGTAATCGGCAAGATTTATAGTAGTAGATCTATTTTTATAGAAGCCATGTTGATACCCATTTATGATCGTTTTAAGTATTTAGTTTAACTTGTCAGTGATGAGTTTTTTTAAAGAGCTTGGGTATAGCTGACAAAATTGCAATACTACGGTAATTCCTAATATTGGATCGATCCCCGTTTTTAAATATGGGTGTCAAAAAAGAATTTCGCCACATAATAAGGAAAAGCCTACAAGAAAGTGATTGATTATAGAGTTCAAACAAGGGCTTATTTACGTTATTTACGTCAACAGCGTTCTACTCACGGGCAAGATCGGGCGTTGTGATTGAGATGGAGCTAAGGTTAACATTGTTTTCAACAAATCAGAATAAACAGTTTAAAAAAATGATGCAAATAATTCGCAAATATCAATTGTTTCAGAACTAAAATTCTTTCCACAATACATATAATCAACAAATTTATAAAATTGAATCTGTAGAGACTTTTGCACTAACTTTTGATTGGTTCCAGAACCACATTCTCAGAAAATCAGAGAAATAAAATTATTTACTTAAATATGTAGTACTATGTTGAGGCAAGCGGTTAATAATATTTCAGTATTAATTGGGAAATCAAAATGCTAAGGTTTGCAAGAGAAAAACATTTACAAATCTTGTAAATTTCGTTCGCCAAACTTTTAGATCACTTCTTTAAGTTACCGTGCGCATAGTCTTCCATCTGAGCAGCTAAGGTGTAAGGTGGTAACTCTGTTCCTATCTACAAGTGCTATAGCTTGCTCCCGAGTAATTCGCGTTTCTATGTGGTTATAAACCGATCTTAAATATTATAAACACTCACAATCTATGAATAGTTTTTTCATTTCTCATTTTAATTGAAATTTGTGGTGATACAGTGCTTAGTTTTTGCAATTCTAAGGAATCTTATTTCCTTTAAAGCAAATACTCTTTAAGTGAACAATTCACTGTTATATTAAATATTTTTTTTTGATATTTTAATTTTAAAATTTTAGGTTTTGAAAACAATCAATAATTAAAATCTAAAAGGCAATATCAACAGCTTTTCAATAAGTGATTTCTGTGCTAAGCGTATTTTTTAAGTTATAGTCATTTTTGTGTGGAATACCAATTTAAAGGGTTGCCAACTATTTTTATTGGTTATTATTATTTTCTTTTGTGTAGCTCACGTAAAACGCCCTTCGTATTTTAAATTTGGATTCCTTAAGCTGTCTAGTCTGTAAAAATAACTTCTAGTGATGTAACAGTTTCTTGTGCCGTATGCTTGCAACTAGTTCATGCTAAATGCATAGGTATTAGAGGTAAGGATGCTGATAAATTCACTTCTGTAGCTGGCTTACAGTACTTTTGTACTAAGCATGATAAAATCTCGGTGGATAAATTGCATTGGAAAGTCCTTAAACTCAAAAAATTATTCAACAATGTCTCCACAATATTTTCGGATATTGAAAAGTTATTCGATTTTGATATTTTATCGTCAGAAAGAATGAGTGAAAGTCTTAAGGCCATTAAAAGTCTGCAAACAAATCTTGAAGTTCAACTACCATTGATTTTGCTGACGCCTTTACCGCTTTCAAATGAAAGTCGATCGTATCGATGTAAGAACCCAACGGAAAAAATTCTTGAGCAACAAAATAATCACCTGGAATCTCAAGTATTGGAGCAATCTTCGTCGTCACCATCTTTGTTGCAACCTAGAACTCTCCGTTCAGGTCCGAAACCCCAAGATGAGAACGATAAATTGGTAGCCGTATCAAAAAAACCTCAGAAGCAACCAAGAACCAACAGTTCAATCCAATGATGAGTTTACTGGCGGCCCACTCAATAGCTTCCATTACGGATGAGAGGATTTCTGACTCGGCCGGATCCTTATTTGATAATATTGAACTGTTGCCCTCAACTTCCGCAGTGGTGGGAGATAGAACCGCAAAGGAATTTGATCTCGTTTCTATGGAAAGACCTTTGCCAATATTTATTTCAAATTTTCCACAAACAACTAGTGAGCCAATGATATGGTCTTACTAAAAAAATCACCAAATTTAAACTCATCTTGTCTTAACATGAAGCTGAATGCAGATTGGAACTACTCCTCCTTCATTATTGATGTTAAGCGTAATAATGACATTTTTAAATTATTAAATGATGAGATATTCTGGCCAGTAAACTCAATAGTTCACCCTTTTCGGAATCGACCTACTGTAGCCAAAAAGAGGTCAAATGTACGATATACTCAATGAGTTATTGCTTCAAGTCTTGGGTTTAACAAAACTATGATGCAATACTTTTTTCTGAAACATAGTTAGATAAATCTATTTTGGACAATGAAACACTATGTAGTTCGTACCAAATATTTCGGTCAGATCGGTCTTCTTTAACTAGCAGTAAAAAGTCTGTTAGTGGAGTTCTAATTGCCATTAGAAATTGCTACAACTGGGCATAGATTGTCTCTATGCCCTTAATAAGCGTAGAAATGGTATGTGTTACAACTCTCCTAAAAAGTTTCCAACTTTTTATAGTCTGTGTTTACATTCCACCAAAAATGCATTGTGAACTTTGCGATCAATGTGTTATAAACATTAAGTACATCGTTTCCCTGATGAATCCCAACGATCGGTTTCAACTTGTTGGTGATTTTAATTTACAAGACATTGAATGGGACGTTCTTCAAGAAGATGACAAATTTTTGTCGCCTACATCGTTGACCTCAGAAACGAGTATTTCTTTTGTGGACGCAATATGCTCTTTAGCCTTAAATCAAGTTAACCCGTTTAAAAATGAAAAAGGTAATTTTCTCGACCTCGTGTTTACGGATGATGTTAATGGCTTAACGGTACAAAGATCATGCCCTTTATTGGATGATGTTAGATTTCACTCTTGCTTTGAAGTTTTAATGGAAATGCCGACCCCTGTTTGTCTTAGTCAATACGATCATGGCTATGAATTTGACTTTAAGAAAACTGATTTTTAAAAACTCAATATGGAACTTTCTCAATTTCACTGGGATAGTCTTTTTTAATATGGATGCTGGGAAACCAACTGATACTTTCTATGACATATTGTACAACAGCTTTTTGAAAACAATACCTGTTCGCCGCATCAAAATTGTAGATAATTGTGTTCCTTGGCTCACACCTTTCCTTAAAAGTCATAAAAACAAAAAACAAAACCCACAACAAGCTTAAATTCAAGTTTACAGTTTCCACTGCTCAAGAGTTCAGCAGAATAAGAAGAGAATTCCAAGTCAAATCAAGAGCTGCATATAGAAACTACATCATATCTATGAAAGCTAACCTATTACTGAATCCTTCATCTTTTTGGAAATTCGTTAAAAATAAGAGAAAAATTGCTGAATTCCCGTCCTATATGAATTTGGATCAAAGATCTTCAAATGATGGAGTAATGATCTGTGATATGTTTGCAGAACTATTTAAAGACATCTAAAAATGTAATAATGGGTTGACTGGGCTGCATCAAATTACCTCATTACAAATGACTTGCCATTTATTCAAGAAAACGATGTAACAAGTGCAATAAAATAGCTAACGTATTCATTTTAGTAGTGCCCCGTGGCTTAGTGGTTAGTGTGTCGGACTGCTAAGCGAAAGAACCTGGGTTCAAATCCAGCTTATAACCACCTTTTTTCTGGGGTACTGCCTCTTGCGAGGAAATGACAAAACCTCCAGGAGTAAAATTTGTCTCGAAAAAGTGCATCTCATGTAGCCGTTCGGACTCGGCGGTAAACTGTAGGTCCCTTCCATTCTTGCAGATTAACAACACACACACAGGAATGGTTGAGAGTATAAGTCACTAGGCCTTGGCTCCTTAAGGAGATGTCGCGCCAATAAATTTATTTAATTTATTTATTTATTCATTTTCTACTGGACCTGATATTGTTCCTTCCTGTGTTTTAATAAACTGCTGTCATTCCTTGGCTAGTGCTTTATGTTATTTGTTTAACCTATCTTTGTCGTCTTCCGTTTTCCCGCAAGTTTGAAATGATTTACCCTCTGTGATAAAATATTGTGATATACATCTCTATGCTGACGATGCGAAAATTTCATTTTCATATAAAAATAATGCTGATTACCTTCAACTGCAATCTGATATTGATCATTTGCAGGATTGATGTAATAACGATGATCTCACACTGAACTCTAAAAAATGCAAAGTAATGACCTTCGCTAGAGTTAAAAATATTTTCTTTTATGAATACCTACTCTATAAATAATTTAAAACTTGAAAGAGTTAATTAGTTTATAGACTTGGGAGTAATATTTGATTCAAAATTAGGCTTCAGAATGCACATCGATTCTATAACTGCAAAAGCTTTTGTTCGTCTAGGAATGATTAAACGATGGTCAAAAGAATTCAAAGACCCTTATGTGACAAAGAGCCTATTTGTTGGACTGGTACGTTCGATCTTGGAATATGGTTGCCAAGTTTGGTACCCATATTACTCCTGTCACATTGCCCGCATTGAATCCATTCAAAAACAGTTTCTATTATTTGCTCTTCGTCATCTAAACTGGGATAATCATCACCATCCTCCACCATATCGTTCGCGACTTTTACTGATTGGTCTTAATACGCCCGAGGACAGGAGGTCATCACTTAATGCTGCATTCATATTTAAACTTTTGACCGGTGATATAAATTTTCCTTATTTGCTTTCCTTAATTAAAATAAATGTGCCATTCCGTCCAAGTTGAAATTATAAAATTTTGCGAACACATGAAACTACTTTAAACTACTTAAATAATGAACCGTTGTCTCTCTTATGCAAACTGTTCCTTCGTAGATTTTAATCTTACTTCATTGAAATTTAAACAAATTATACTTATATTCAATTTAAATCGTCACTAATTATGTAAATATAATATTATTTGTATAATTCAAATAACTGTGATCAATTGTGTATCTGTAGTTATAGTCAAAATAAAAAATAAAAATACGCAGCTAATAGGCTCATTTCTGGCTTAAAGGGTATTTAAACAGATGGAGGAGAGGCTTAACGTGAGCACCTGCCTATTAAGGCTTAATCTCACGGTGGGCCTACCCACCTATGGAGTTCCCTTGGGGCGTACAAGACCCCTAAAGTGGTTTACCAGACCACACTATCATCTAGAGTGGCTCTGCTAAACCACTCTAGTAGCAAATGATGAATTTCTCATGGAAAATCCATCCTCCTTGCTGAGAAGCAAGGCCTATCATGCACCCCTAGTATCAAGGTTAAATAAGACAATGAACAACCGCTTCTTTCGAAGCCGTGCCATCCTCCCAGAAACCAAAGATACCTTTTCGCTTCCGCATTTGGAGTAACCATCAGCCCCCGTGAAGCTCCCACTAGGGGGCCTACCTCAATTTTAACAGGCGACTGCTACCGAGACAAGCTCACGTAATCAGCCGGGGCACCTGTTAACCCACGGTACCTAATTTAGGACCCTAGGTGAGGCTCGCCCGTCTCTCATGAGACGCACTTGTGGTTCGACTCCATGAAGTCGCTAGCCCACCATCCAGTAAGACAAACAGTTCATAATCCAGTCAACTAAGGTGAAGACTAGGACACTCCCTGAATGCCCGCCTAGAAGCATGGGTTACAGCCTCTTATCCTTGCGGAAAAAGTGGTGATCGCTTAACTAGGCTAGTTATTGGAAGACTCTTACTTCCGCTAACCTGAGCGTGGGCCTATTCTCACACCCCCGCCCCCACAGGGAGAAGGGTATTTAAACAAGCAGAATTGTCGTTTTTTAAGTGAAACTCTTGAGACTCCATTACATCCCGAAAAAATCACTGTTTGCTGCGGTTTACGTGCCGCCGAAAGTGTCATCTGCCCATTTGTCTTTAAATGCGAAAGTGCTTAGATAAAAAGTTTAATTAGTAAAAATAAATAATAAACAACACAATGGGTGATAATAAATTAAATCTTAATTTTTTGTTCTCATTATTTTTAAGATTTATTTACAAAGAAGAACCAGTTTAAATTTCCTTTTATTTTTAGTGATAGTTTATAATAACAATGCTGCGAGGGTTCTAGAAAATTTCAGAAGTAAATGCATTTGTAAAATTTGAAACAGTTATAATTCGTTTAATAGTCACAGGGAGAGAGTTCCATAGCTTGCATGAATCATGAAGAGTCGTGAAGAGTAAAGGTAGTTAAATGATGGTATCAAAAGCGAATATAAGTTTTTCATAAATGTATAAAGGTGTTTTATTTTGAATAATTTTGTGCAAAAATATACAGCATCTAGCATCAAGATATTGCTGAAGGGAACACCCAAGGACAAGCCGATGATAATACGAAGTCCATATATACATATATCTAGCATGTCGTTAAAAGCGACAAGCAGTTTGTGTTGGCAATGGGAATCAGGTTTGCAGGGTATGCTCGAAGAAGTTGTGCGAAATTGGACCGACAGCATGGCGTTCATAAAGTCGCAGAGGCCATGTACCAGAAATTATTATTAAACATTAAATGTCATAAATTTTTTAAGCTAATCAGCCAAAGTGTTGATAATTCCGTTGAATTATATTGTGTTTAATTTTTTTTATAAAAAAAGTTCTATGCCTCTAAAAAAACAAACACTATCGGGACTATCCTAAGTTCCAACAGGTAAGACAAACCAAAGCTCTGAAAGTAATGGAGAAGCTCCAAATCCAAATCCTGCTCAAATATCCGTTGTGCCGCCATTTGCCATAAGCAAAAGTTGAAAAGTAGGTCCCCGCGACACTTGCGTGCAGTCAGATATCATTTCTGTACAGCTATCCAGTTTATAAGGCAGATCGGAAACCTGTATGAAAGGCTTGACCATGCCTAATGCTTACTTTCCGGGCTTAGTGCAATTTAAATCGGAGTGCGGAAGCTTTGTGAAAAATCCTGGGTGTGGATTATAACTCAAGTTTAATGCATGATCCAAGTCCAGATATCCATGTGGATAGCGAAACCAAGCTTAACCAGAAACTTAAATTGACACTTAATAATATTAAAATATCGAAAAAAGAGACCGGCGTTACCCCAAATGTGCGGGCGAAGATTCCAGCTTGCATTCGCTTCCTACATGAGAGATGAGATATGAATTTACGTGAACGAAGTGTTTGCACCTTAAGCAAACTTAACCTGCTACCTTTAAAGCAGATCTCGAAAAACATATCGAGCGCTTTAGACTGCAGTCAGAATAATATTGTTATCTAATGGTTGAAGATTTGAATGGCAAGCATGAAGATTTGGGAGTGCCATCTTGGATGGAGACGCTATGAACCGCTTTGAGCAAGTCCCTACCTTTCCTTAAAGTTCCGAAAGTTGATGATATGAGAATTCTTTTGCAGTGTGACTTGGACAAGATTTATTATTATGATTGAAAATTGAATATAAACTACCAGAAATATAAAAATAACTATCTTGTTTTAAACTCCCGTATCTAACTCTAGGTCTAGGGATATGGGACATAAAGAGTAATGGCCGTGGAGAGTAAAAGTTTGATAAAGTACCTCCTTGGTATCTGGATATATTTTAGGAAATGCTTCTTTGGTCAGGGCTAACCTTGACAAGACGGTTGTTTCAAATCAGTCGATTTAATAGCAGTGTAAAAGTCATTTTCTATCTACATTTGATTGCCAGAAATTAATAGTTTGAGAGAACCTTTTCAAGCGGTTTCAATTCGCCCGAGGCTTTTCCTTATTTAGACAGTCGAGTGCTGATACGACAAAAAAAAAATTGAAAAATCTTTGATATGGCTGTTAAGGCTTAAGTATTTTTAAATGTCATTTTAGATAGATTAAAGGCAAATAAAACGATTCCATTCTCAGTTTTTTTTTTTGTTTTTTTTTTTTGGTTTTTTTTTGTATTTCCCCTAATAAGTCCGCATAAGGATTGGCCTATAGTTTGTTTGGGCCAAAAGTAAGAGTCGTCTAAGCAACCTCTTCCCCATATATGTAGCTCGGAAGCAAATAGTAAAAATATTTTGAATGCACCAGAAAAAAGAGGCTTTTAGATATCCAGTAGGTACATATATCGCAGGACATACAGAGTTTCTTGAAAACGGGTTCTTCTGTTGACTATTCTTATTATTCAATTTATCGAGGGTCTACTGCAATACCAACAATTGTGATTCAAAATAAAGCAAGATAAAGGAACTTGTAAGTTTTCTTTAGCATTCATCACAGACTTCTGTGATCGGGCTCCCTGAAATTGCGCCATACAATTTCATATCACATGTGTTCACATAGTAAAATTTTCATATTTTATCACCGAATTAATGTTTTTTTTATTATTAAATGCATATCCAATTGCCATTATGAGACTACTCCCAAACCTAAGAACTCACAATTCATAAGAAACCAATTGACGACCAAGCATGATGCTAAACAAACCCGCTGAAACCCCAGACGTATTCCAAGAAAATACAAACAATCGACTGTTAATAGACGAGTCTTCCCCAAACATCGCCCGACCACCCTGTCTGCACTAATTTCAAACTGCCTCGTTAAATATCCGATATTCATCATTTGCATACACATTTTAATATATTTCCTCTCTTTTTCAACCTATCACCTATAAAATATTAAAAAAAAAACACCAAACAAAAAATAAAAATATAAAAAAAATCCTTAAAAACTTTACAGCTCCATTTTCTCCCATATTTAATTTTATTATCTTCACAACAGTCGTCGCCCTCGTGTTTTTGTCCAGCACAAGGAAGCCCCTTGCATCTGGAAGGTCCTTAACCATCTCCCAGACAAAACACTAAGTTTGAGCTTAAGCAGAAAAAAAACTGAGAAAAACACGAATAAATCTTCCAATTATTGATTAAAATACACTCGCCTCAATCGTATGTGTGTTTGCGAGCAGCTACATACATTTATGCATGGACATACGTATATATGTGTGAGTTAATTTGTAATTACACACATTTTTGTAAGGACTAAAAAAAACACGAGAAAATCTGTTGGACCAAGAAGTTCTATGAAAAAATAAAATCTCAAAGGAAAGAGAGTAATTATATTTTTCTTTCGTCCTTCTTCCTTTTTTCTGTTGTCCTGTTTGTCCTGGGTACTTTTACAGGTGTATAGAAGATAGTTGATCACAAAACTACAACATTCGACTAGCTCTTTTTAATTGAATGTCTACAAACTGGGACCTGGGACAAGAAAATACATTTCCTCTGCCACCCCTTCAACTATCGCTCGGGAAATTTATAAAATGTAATTATTATCAAATAAAATTCTTCTTCAATACACAGAAAAGCATACATAGATACACACACATTATAGTAGAAACGAAGATCTAAGAAAACGAAGAAGTCATCGCGTTTCTACTCTTGATTTGTATATTCTTTCGTTTTCTTAATTAGCATTTTGCATCTCTTTTCTATCCGCATACACACGCACTCTGTGGCTAGCATCCTTGTATTGTATCCTACAGGAGAACAAATCACTCTCGCAGTGTTATCCTTGCATAGGATATAACTTATTTCATCCTCTAAGCCACCATTGACTTGGGAGCCTCTCCACCTCTATCCCTCAGCCCGGTATACTGGCGTTTATCCATTGCTTTCTATTTTACATCTCACAGGACGAAAAGGTCCTTCCTTCCCTATACATCATATAGAGAGACATACCGCAAAAAAGACGAAGAAGTAGTGGATAGGTAGGTATACACAAAAAACAGAAGAAAAATGCTTTAGGTCCAAGAAAAACGAAAAGGAGTAGGTACTTCTGCTATAATCATAAAAACAGAAACCAGAAACCAGAAGAAGGGGCGCCAACGGGGGGACGAATCGCCATGCAAAAAGAAGGACAACAATGATGAAAAACTTTCATATACGAATGCAGAAGGATAAAATTATTTGCTCCTATAGACCGTCTCTTGGGTGCTCTATATCGTTGAAGCGCCCCCTTTGAGAGGAGCCCATCTCTAGAGCAAAACTACAATTTACAATCAGAAGCTGCTTCAAATGAGAAGGAAAGAGAGAGTTCCTTGATTTGAAAAAAGAAAGAGGTGTGGAGAAATGTTTCGCGTGTTTTCGCGCGCCCGGCAATATACTCATAACGGAGATTAAAAGTACGAAAAAAGCTAAAACCAAGACCGATGCGAAGTCAGAGGCTGTTGTTTGTTGCAAGGATGCTGATGTTGCATGGGCCGGATATAGTGGGAGTATAAACAGCTGAGGGATAGCAAAAAAAAAAAACATATACACCATTCGTCCACTTATAGAGAATTTTATTTTATATTCCCTTAAGTGTGGCGTTTGTTGATATTTCAAAGAAGAATGAGGTTTGGGGAACGAGTGGGGAGCGGAAGAAGCCCGTCTAACGTGGTAAGATATTTAAGGAGGAAGTAAGGATGAAAAGAGGAGCTAGGACTGTGTAGTGGATTCAGAACGCAGTTGAATGTATGTACATATTTTTTACATTTCTGCTCCCTCTCCCTTGTAATTCGTATAGTGCTTTTGATATATTTTTTTGTGCTTCATTGGAATTTTATGAAATTCCCATGTATTGATTAATGCTTATTTCAAAATGTTATCGAAACAGGTAGGGCTTGTTTTCATGGATATGCACAAGCGAAATGAAAGGGTTTGAAACTGTGTATGTGTAGTATGGGTTGGCAAAGAAAGTGTATTGTGCAATTTTGCAATTACAATAGTACATACCACAAAGAATATGAACAATTAAGAGAAATGGATGCATACAAAAATTAAATATTAAATCAACTTTAGATTTTTTTTTTCATATTTGGTTGTAATCAGTTAAGCAAATTCTAAGTGAACAAAATGGTTTTATGAGACAAAAGAGACCGATATTTTTTTTCAATTAAAATTCAAGATGATAAGTATTGGTCGCTTTAATAAATTGTAATGAAGAATTTTCAATTTGTGGAATAAGCCGATTTCGTAGTGGGTGGGTGCCTACACTGGCAAAAATTAACGCTCAATACGGTTCAAATGATGACTGTTCCTTTCTTGTGTGGATTTTCTTATTCATCCGTCAAAAAAGTATTATGCTTAGGTATAAGGAATAAGTTCATGCTCAAGTCTCTTTTTCAGATCATCTGGAAGCTGTTTCTGCATAGATGCCTGGTGATAGGGAAAGCTTCAAAAGTAAGTAAGAAGGCTAACTACAGAAGGGATTCTATAAACTATAGTCCAAAACACACAAGAACATATAAAATGCAGCCTTACTGATTTCTTATATAACTACTGAGAGAGCTTTCAATAAGGTTATGCAGTAAAAAGGGTAGGTATTTGCAAAACTTAATGTAGAATTGGACCTCTTCTGTGAAAAAAAGGAAATCAAAAGAAGGGATTTCAATAAGTGTACCTATATATATATTAATATATTTCCATAAGTTTACGTTCGATATTCGTACGAAGTTCATCAATCGTCGCTGGCTTGTTGGCATAGACCATAGACTTGAAGTAGCCCCACAGGAAATAGTCTAACGGCGTCAAATCGCACGACAGAGCGGCCAAGCTACTGGACCATTTCGTGAGATAACACGTTCTCCAAACTTGGTTGCGTACGTGTTGATTGCTGCCTGACCAATACCGCATATTTTGTTTATTGACGAAGCCATTCAGCCAGAAATAAGATGATTTTTCGATGAAAATCCGAATCATTTTCAAGTTGTTGCTCAGCCCAATTCACGAACATACGACGCTTCTGGTGGTCAAGCGGCCTCAGTTCTTGCGTCAATTTAATCTTGTAACGATGTAGGCCAAGATCTTTTCGCAAAATTCGCCACAACGACGTCACAGAGATGCCCAACGCTTGAGAACGACGTGTGAGAGACACATTTGGGCTTTCTGCAACTGAAGCCTCAGCGGCAGCAATATTCTCGACACTACGGGCATTTCTTTGTCTCACTGGCACGGAAACATTTTGTACTGTGCCTGTGGATTCAAATTTTTCCACTACACGCTCTATTGTTGATCTGCTAGGACGATTATGACGACCATAAATTGGACGTAGCGCTCTTTCGGTAGTAAATTTTAATAATTTCGACTCGTTAGGCCTTAAACCAACGGTACCTGCCACATGACCGTTTAGGAAAAGTTTATTTTTCTCAATAATGGCTCCAACCGATTTTTATGGAAATTTTTTAAGAATTTTTTTTTTATTTTTTTGTTAATATTGGCTATCATTTATTAGAACCAAATTTACGGGAAATGTCTATTAACGGTACCGTTCATATAAAGTTTTTTTTAATTTTTGGCTTTCTCGGTAACAGCTGAATGGATTTCAATCAATTTTTTTATTTGAAATGACATAGATAGCCAACAAAAATCCTGCATACCAACATTTTAAAAAAAACATTTTTTTCTTTAATTAATTTAATTTAATAATTTTTTTTCTGTAATTAAAACTTATCAAAAAAAATATTTAAAAAATTAAAATTAGGTGTATATTAAGTAACTCTAAAAAACTGCATACCAAAATCCCAGACAAATTAAAAAAAAAAACAGGATTTTATCAATTTTTTACAATTTTCGAAATACTTTTTTCATAAATTGTTTGTTATTTAAGACGTGTGATGTCGTACGTACTTCATTTTTACATTTTGATAGTTTTTATAAGTTCAAACCGAAAACAAGAATCCCAGTTAGATAGGCCAAACACAAATCCTAAAGAATATACGGGTTGGGTAATAATGTTTTTACAGACTACGCAGCACCCCGTTGAGATTTCGAAAGACCATTTATTTACAACTTCTTTCCCTAACAACGCAACACCAAATAGCGGAAGAGCTATAAAAACATTTACATATCGTTCCAAAATGTAAATTTGTGGGGATCTACTGAAAAAATACTACCTTGGCTTAGGGAACTAAAATTATGAAATAAATATTTTGTTCTAATATTTTATATAATTTTTCTAAACTTTCCCATTATATGCTCTTATATTCTTTGTAGGTAATTAAATGTTTTTTGATAAGTAGTCAAAGGAGGAAAGGTAGTAAAATAAAGAAAACTACCAACTATTATTCCGAAAGCAGCTTTCATAAAAAAAAAATAGTTAGCTGTTATGCTTATCGCTGGCATTTAAAACAAAAAGTGACCAAGAATAACAAAACAGGATTACGCCAGAATCTTCAATTGAGTTCCTAGTTCGAGTCCTAGTTCTGGAACCCGGTTCTAACGAAATGTTCGTTCCATCGATGTTTGAGTGACGGGAAGATTCCATGGATAGATTTTTTTCCAATCAGTTTCAAGGCTCTATTCTGAATTACATCCAGCAAGTGTAATCACGTATAAGATCTACCTGCTGAAAATGTGGGAAGTAAAATTGTTAAGTTAGCTTTAGCAGCGTTTTTCACGATCTCGAGTCTGTGATCGTTCCAACGTAGATTTTCTTTGGAGCCCATAACTACAGAGAAGTTTTTGGCTTCAACAATGCAAGTGTAAATATTTAACAATGACATTAGAGGTATGTTTTACTTTAACGATAAGACACAGCATTGAGTTTTCCCCTGTTTTCGGCATTAGGTTCTACAAGATTTATTTCATACGGCATTTAATAATGTCACAACGATCGATGCTTATTGAAACATATTCAAACAGTAGGGTTGTAATTCTGCTTCCGAAGGAGATGGACATGGATAAGACAACGATTATAAAAATCTAAAGGTAGAGCCGTCGGAAAAACAGTGCATTCTATTAGAAGCTGAAAGACATAGACATGTTATAGTTTATACACATATGACAAATATTGCTAGAATATTTAGGCCATTTATTTTTGATAGAAAGAGTGTAAATCCATTCAAAACCACTGATCCAAAATCTTCAATCATAGCACATCTGATCATTGTGTCATTTCTGCCAATGTATCGTGTCAACAAAAACTAGTTAAAGGAAACACCCCTAGGAAAACCGTTTAGCAATACGAGAAAGGCAACAGAGACGGTCTCAACACTTTCTTCAAGACTTTTAACTGGTCACCATGCTTCCTCGACAGTGACGTGGACACCAGTGCAGGAATGGTAATAAATATTATTCTTTTAGGAAAGAGAAATTTTATCCCGAATAGGTCTAAAAGTATCAAACCTAAGGATAACTCATGGTTCCATGCGAGGTGCAAAGAGGCTATCAAGTTAAGAGATGTAAGTTCCCGATGTTATAAAGCCAACCCTACCGAGGAAAAACTGAAAAATCTTCAACAAGTTAAAACGACTTGCAATACTCATAAGACAAAATTTGTATAATGAACAAAAAATTCGACAAAAAATACTTCAATGTCCCAAAGAAAGTAAGAAATGTTGGTCTTTTGAAAAAATATTCGGAAATCTTTGAAATCATCGGTTCCTACACTAAGAAAAAGCAGATCTGCTTACTATATATAATTTTCAGCTCAAGAATTATCTTGAACATCGGTAGCTTCTTTGTGACCATCAATACGGCTTTCGTAGCAACGGGTCCACTGGTGATCTGGTATATCTCACCGAAAAGTGGAATCAATCTCGTCATCGTTTTGGTGAAAGTAGGATCATCGCACTTGATATTTATAAGGCATTTGGTAGAGTTTGGTATCAGGCTCTTTGATCGAAAATGCGTGCATTTGGACTCGATGAAACTCTTATTCGTTGGATTAGTAACTTCCTTTCGAACCGCTCAATAGAAGTTGCGCTAGACGGATTCAAGTCTGATAGATAGATAGATAGTTATTCTTTATTTCGAAATAATGTTTTCAATAAGGCTTACCACCGTACATTTTTACATACAGAGATTTGATTCATGTGATCTTTCTACTGAAACAATAATTTTTTTATAAAAAATTATAATTTTTACACCAAATAAATTTGAAAGAAACACGAAAAAAAACTCCATTTAAATGTTCAAAAAAAATTACTAGAATTTTATTTTATAGTAGATAATGTCTTATCTGTTATATTTTTAAAAATTATTTAATAAATTTATAAATAGAAAATAAATAAACAATTAAATAAATAAATTAAATTAAAAATAAATAAATAAATATTTAAATAAATAAAAATATAAATAAATAACTAAATTTGCAATTAAATAAATAAATAAAAACAAAAATGAATAAATAAATAAACAAATAAATAATAAATAACTAAATAAATAAATTAAAAAAAAAAAAGAAAAAAAAAGAAACAAGAATAAATAAATAATTTAATATATGACGAGTTTTACATATATTACATGAATAACAAAACATAAAATATATTTTTTTAATTAACAATAATCAGAAGTTTATAAATTTATATCACGAATGAGGCGATTCTCAGCAAAATTCCATTTAAAAAGAAAACAATGAGTTAGTTTTTCGATTCTTTCATTAATTAATTCCACACCCGCTTGTCCATGTAGCTCTAATGTTGAATAGTGCCAAGGCAGATTTAACATCATTTTTAATATTTTATTTTGAGATATTTGCAATTTCTTAATGTGACATCTTGCGCAATTTCCCCATACAGGACATCCATACAGAAATATAGACTGAAAGATAACTTTGTGCAGTATGGTTTTATTTTCATTTGATAGTTTTGACTGGCGGTTAATGAGTGTGTATAACATTTTTATGGCAACGCCTATTTTTTTCAAGGTTTGGGTGATATGCTCTTGAAATGTTAATTTAGCATCAAGGTATACACCAAGGTACTTGACTGATTTTTGCCAACTAATGTTGATTCCATTAACTTGAATTTGATTGCTTGGAAGATAGCAAGCTTTTCTTTTTCTTGAGAAATAGATTGCTTGCATTTTTTCCAAGTAAAGTTTTATTTTGCACCTTTTATAGAGGGCTTCCGATATTTTCATTGCATTTTTAAGATTCGTCTCAATATTGAGACTGAATTTATGTGATGAAAATATTGCTGTATCAACAGCAAATATTGCTGACTCACATTCAGGCAATTCTGGAAAATCAGACGTGTAAATGTTATATAAGGTTGGTGCAAGAACAGAACCTTGAGGAGTATCAAAGTCAAAACAAAACAAACTGGAAGTACGAGAATTTACATTTACACTTACACTCTAAAACGTCTATCTGTCAAAAAACTCTGTACAATTTTACACAAATAGGGTGGGAAATTGTATTTTAACAGTTCGTTAATTAATCCATTATGCCACACAGAGTCAAACGCTTTTTCTATATCTAGTATTATCATCCCACTAGATTTATCATTTGAGCGATTTCTTTTAACAAAGTTACAAATTCGTTTTACTCGTTGAGATGTATTGTGCAATTTTCTGAATTCTTGTGTACCCAGGGCTCTGTTTTGTTTTTGACTCTCTTCCTTATATTTATTAATGACTTATTTTCTGTCAATAAATTGTTTCGCTGTCGACAGCGCTCTCAAATTTTCATATTCATTTTCAGATTCTCATCCATGTGCTTCCGGTGTGGAACTGCAACGGCAGCATATGATTAGTTCATTAAATTCTGATCTAGACACAGAAACCGGGTAGAGTTTGATTCTTCAAAAACTCAATGTTGTCTTTTGCCGTTAAAGCGAAACATATGCCACTATCCATGAGTGGCACTTGCAACAAAAAAAACGATCACCTATCTGTTCTTTGTAATTTCAACGTCGCAAGAATGCTGCGAGATGTCTAGGTTTTCTTCGAAGATGCAAGAAATTTTTGACCCCGTCTGATCTGGTTACTAAAAGCATATATAATCGCATACATGCGATTATAGGTACTATAATACAAGTTATGCATTCGTGCAGATTAAAAAAATTGAGATAACAATCAAACATGACATTACGATGATAGAGAAACATATTTGAGTTACTGGCAAAATTCTGTCAGTCTGTCTGTCTGTCTGTCTGTCTGTACGGATGTATATTGGACTGCAGCCTAAACGGTTGGGCCAATCGTCTACAAATTTCGAACTTAATGTTATTTTGACATTCTACAGAGGAGTTTTTTAATTTTTTTTTAGCTCAAAAATTAAATTAAAAAAATTGATATTCGAGAAGATGTAGCTAGCCTGAGTAATTTTGCATTAATTTTTTTTCGAAAACTTTTTTTTTGTATTTTTAATAATTTTTTAATTTTTTTTTTTTTTTTTGAAAAATCAATATTTTGAAAACGGGTCAGTGAATTTTTTTTAAATTTTGTTTTTAAATGTACGCTATTTTTTTTGCTTAAGTTTGTATTCTTCAATTATTTTTTTAATTTTTTAAAAAAGTTGTTAAAAAACCGTTTTATTTAAAAACGGCTCCTACAATTTTGAAAAAAAATTCACACTTTTTTACATTTCCTAAAGAAATAAAATGGCGTTTAAATTATTTCACCCAATACATTTTAACGTACTTTATTCGAAAAATGAAAAGTCACAAAAATCGATTAAATGCTTTGATGTTGACTTTAATTTTTTTAATTTTATTCTACAATATGACCGCACATATGAGCAAGTACATACGATCCAGTCGTGCAATTTATTTTCTAACGGCCCCACTGTGCTTAACTAACATTATATGGGTAGCCAAAATCCCTTTTGTGCGGACCAATTATAAAAGAAAAGCCAAATAAGTTGAACGCAGCAGCATCCTACTTACATGTTTTATCTATGTTAATTTTGGATAAGATGATCAAAATATCTTTTCAATGCCTTGCAAGCTTTTGATGAAATATACGCTAAAGAAAATTATCACAACAATTTTTTACACTTAAAAGTTATTTTACCAAAAATAGATTAAACTGGATAAAAGTTAATAAAATAAATAAAAACGCCTCAATCACCTTTTAAAAAACTCTGCAATCAAGAAACTTTATAAACCCAGGTATCAAAACAGTAGTTTACCGAATTTAAGGTCCTAACTAATACACAAACACAATCCAATTTGACTTTACTTGAGCTTATAACTTCTGTGAAAATATGAGTTTGAGTACTAACTTAAGAACTAAGATAGGTTAGCGTTGAGATTTTGTGAGGAACTTAATATATGTGGCCTGTTTATAATACTGAAATAAATGTCAAAGTTTATTACACAATTTTCTCTTTTTGGGTTTGTCTCCAAGTCTAGGTTTATATTTTGTACTTCTCTGCAAAACGATTCTTACCGCATCGGCTTTAGTGAGCGAAACACTTTCAACAGGAAGTGCTGCAACGTCTTCGATTTTATCATATGAGTATATATAATGATGGTACTAAGCTGAGGAAACCACACACTTGTATAAAAACTATGAATGCAAATATGTGTATTAAATTCTTTTCACATAAAAGTAATGCACCAGTAATAGTTCATGAGCAGCAAATATATAATAAGTAAAATACTTCCATTTCAGTGAATGATTATAAATTTTAAACACATCTAGCTGCGCTATTTTTGCTTAATTGTATTTGTCAACTCCATACCAAAACGCATAAAAATTAATTTTTTACTGCATATAAATGACCATCGTGACACACTATTCCCGACGTCCAGTACGCTATGCGCATGATCATGTACAATCAATTTTTTTCATCACCATTGATCTCGAAATCGTCGACCCGCCATTTCCATCATCTCCTCTTTGAAACCTAAGTAAATACCAAAAACCTAACTTATTCCCAATTGTGGGGTATCAAATATCTCATGGCAGGGAATCATCTTATAACGAGCCCGAGTCGTGATCTTGTGTCTTATAACCTGGCAATCTATGGTCGGCATCCACATGAACTAAACCAAAAATAATTACCAGTTATAGAGTATGGTTCGGCTGCAATCATTGCATCATTGTTCAACTGATCTGATTTATATCCGCTGTGGCCTTTTTTTGGTTTTGCTCAAGCTATCTCACACAGAAGAAGAAGTGGAGCAGAATGAGCAATACTGGATTTTAAATTTCTACACCCCAGAGTTATTGAATCTCTGGTGGTTCTCTGGAGTTATCATCTATTTTTGTTCACTCCACCTGTTCGGATAAATGGAACAAATCACTTTGATTTAGGAATCTCCTCAAAATTCCTCCCTCGTTTCGCGACATTTCCGGCACGAATTCATTTTACAAAGAAAAAATATTATACAGATAGCCGAAAAACCATCTAAAAACGGTATAATTTTTCTCAATATTTGTTTAGCGCCGAGAAAAATCCCAGGGAGGAATAATGAATTAAAGGATTTGGTGTACGTCCTGTGTCTTGGATAGCATAGCTGAGTATTGCGCACCCAAAGGAGTGTGAAGAGAAATAATTTCATTATTCATCTCGCGAAGCACGAAAGTTAAGATATCAGAGAATAAAACGCCAAAAAAGAAGCCATCATCATCCCGGACATGTCCTGCTGTTCGATGAATCTTACAACAGAAAACGTTTTCGCAGCCAAATATTTTGCTTTCTTAAGGTCAAGTATTGGAGTAAGAAAAAATTGGTATAACAATCAAACATGACATTTAGATAGTGGAGAAAAATATTTGGGTTAGTGGCAAAATTCTGTCTAGCTGGTCTGTAGGTACGAATATGTTTTGAAATACATCCTGAACGGTTGGACCAACCGTCTTCAAATTTAAAACATAAGGTTATTTGACATTCTACAGAGGACTTTTTTCATATTATTTTAGTATTTTTAGTATTTAAAGTCATTAGTATGATTTTCTATAGGACTGACTTGTTGGTCGAAAAAAAGTATACAGAGATAAGATTGTCTTTTATAATATGGCTTCTATAAGGAATGTCCAAGAAAGTAAAATGAAGTCTAAGAGAATAAAGATTTTCGTGCTTTACGTGAATTTAAAGAAAAAATAAAAAACGTTTGATTTATTTTCACGTCTAAAATAGAATACAGACCATAGAAATGTACATAACTACTTCGCTATCGTTCCTTCAACCCTAAAGCTTGGAAAAAAAGTCTTTTAGAAGCAAGAGTAGCTCAATTTTTTTAAAGAAAATGATAGCCTTTCGTAAATTCCAATTGTTACTTTTATTAAGTTTCCTAATGCCTATACATGTAGTAAATAAGAACTTACTTCTCTCATTGAACCAATAAAAACAAGTCTAAGAAATCAAATAGCTTCCATAAGAAACGGCAAATAAGATTTCTTAAAGTCCTTGTGGAAATAAGAAAATAGCTCCTTTTGACTTTTATGCGAGTTAAATTTTTACTTTGGCCAGAACTTCGGGTTAGCAGTTCGATACACAAACACTGTGACACGGGACACTACCTTAAATTTAATAAGAAACTCAAAAAATATTTCGTCGTCAAATTTGATAAGCTTGAATTCGTACATTTCATGAGCAACTGCCTCCGACAAAATGTTGAACATTTGGTAAATTCTGTGTCCAAGGAATATTTGTTTCGATTTTTAAGTTCCGCTTTTTGTTTCTATATGTAAATTTGTTAACATTTTTGTGGAATATCCTCAGGGCCTTTCGGTACAAGAAATCATACCCCCCCCCTTTCATCTGATGCCACAGCACCTGACATCCACAGCGCGGGAAATAAATATAAACACATAAATATTTTGAATGGAATGGCAGTTCCGTCCGTCGAAAACCATCAACAACAAGGAAAAAAGACTAAAAAGGAGGAAGCGAATTTTCTATGCACAAAAACATAGAAAAAACATACAAAACTCATCTCCGTTTGAGTTTACTTGGCGTGTTATCATTTTGTGAGCTTTTTCGCGTCCACTAATGGAATTTGATGGTGACATCCGCTTGTACAGTTCGTATATATGGCCCCATAGCTCTCCATTAGCGAGGGAGATAGACTGATACGTTAACGTACTTCTAGAAGATTGACATTCTACAAACCCCCATGGACAACCCAGTACCACTCCATCAACCCTAAATATAAATAATCTTTGTTTTCGTTATATTTTTTTCTAATTGGATTAGATCATATGAAGTGAAGGATTTACAAGGATTCTAAGGGAGAAGAGGATGCTCCTAAAAATCCGTGCCCGGTGGGGGATGAATATTAATGCTTTTTCATCTTTGGTGCCCCGAGTTTTTGCTTGCTCTTTGCTGTATGATGGGGGTTGGAAGACAGTCAAATCGTTGTTTTGAGAATGAAAATCCTCAAAAGACATCTCGTCTTCGTCCTCGGCCAGATACACAAGCCAGGGATAATGATGAGAATGATTATGGGTGACAGGCGCGCGCTTATATACACATATACAAACTGCCTGCCTCCTCCCGACCCACGCAACGATGCCACGTCCTGAAATCAAATGAACGTTATCCTTGCCTATTGTTTTGCGCGTGCTGGTGTGTTATTGTTACTGTTTTTTTTCAACGGTATTGTGTGTGTCATCTGGTTAAGCTCTAAAAATTAATGATTTCAAAACGAATTAAGTCCCACATTATCTATCTCTATCTCTCTATGGTGGTTTCTATAGATCTGGAGCGCTTATATGTTCAGCACAAGGCAAATTAAAAATGGCGCCCGGTTGTAAACTTTCATACATCCTCTGTTGATAAGCACGGTATAGTATAGCGGTATCGATCTGCCCTTAGAGATATACACAAGGGAGGCCTTTTCCAGTGGATATTTTCATTTATAGTGGGAGGGGATGAATGTAAAGTAAATTAATGAATTTTATTTGACTGTTTTTACGGTGTACGTACGTGTGTGTTTTTACATACAAACCTATATACCCAAGTATTGTTTTATGGAGGTTTCTTTTTTCAGTGAAAAAATCAGCAAATGGCAGAGCGCGGCAGCAAAATGAAAACTTAACGCGTTTGGCTATAATATTTATGATTAATTTCGAACTGAAGAACTAATTGGAAATTTTATAATTTATGAGTTATGTAGCCCGTGATTTGTTTAATTAGAGAACGGAACTTTTTGGTTGTGGATTTTGTGGGTTTTCGGAAAGATTTTTACATTTTGTTTTGGCTCGTTGCGTCGTCCTTTAGTGTGTCCTTTGAATTTGATTGAGCTGTTGTAACGATGGATATTAATTTTGATAGGTAGATACTGTATTACCCTTAAGGGACTGGGTAAGGTTTATTTTTGAAATCCGTGGTTTTAAAATATGGAAATTTTAATTGACAGGGCCTCGATAGAGGAGGGCTTTATATAGCTCACGTTTAAATGTTATTTATTAAATGTTATTTATTGGAGGCGGTCTTCTTTTTTTATTATACTAGCAGATATTGTTTAACAGCATTTGTTACTTTTTCTACAATAAAAAAAACAACAGATTCTAAGAGAGCAAAATACCTATGGGGATTTTTTTTTTCAAGGAACGGAATATTTTTTTTTTTCGGAAGTTTTTTTTATCTCGGAGGTTTGTGCTTTCAAGAAGGCTTTCTTAGTGGTTCATCTTGTGGTAAAACGCACCTGACAATATTCTCATACCTGTTTGTTTTGTTTTAACCAATCAGCAACATGGTGACACTCTCTTCACCTTTCTGAGTGGTCTTTCCATTCGACATTATTAGCAGAAATATTTGTTTAGGTATATTGGTCTAGTTTGACGGTCGAACAAATTCTGTTACATCCTTTCTAATAATACCTTTCCATCTTTGACCTTGAAATATGCGTATGTAATAATAATTCATGCCAATGATTATCTCCGAGAATTAAAGCCTTATGATAGCAAATGGTTTCGTCATTATCATCATCGGCGCAACAAACGGGCTACAGTCCGGGCCTCAACTTCCATTGATTCCAATTGCTCACTGACGCCATCTTCGGGCGTTCTGGTCTTCCCCATGCTTCCAAGGTTTGCCACGTTGCATTCTTGCATAAAAATGATCGCAAAAGACTTTCCAAGATGGTCCCTCTGCGCTCATAAGAGCTTCTTCCAAATAGATTTCATACAATTCATGATTGTATCTTCTCCCGGAATCGTCCTTCCTCGCACACGGGGCCAAATATTTTCCGCAAGACTTTCCTTAACGCGGTTAAGAGATCAGAGTGCCTTTTAACAAACATCCAAGTCTCGGATTCGTTTGTGAGAACTGGTAAGAGCATATTCTTTTACAGCAGCAGCTTAGTTTTTATGGTAGGATTTCTGGATTTGAAGAGCCGCGACAGACTATAGTAGATTCTTTTGGATTTTAGCAGTTGCCCACGTATTTCTTCTTTCATAGTATTATCGGGTGATCCTTTTGAGTTATTGACGTCTGCCGATAATGTCGATGTGATCTGCGTAAGCCAATATTTTTCTGGACTTGTTGACGATAGTTACTTTTGTGTCAGAATCACGGATTGCTTTCTCCAATACCAGCTTAATGAGTGTGCATGCCAGACCATCCCATTGTCGGAGTTCATTAAAGATGTTGATTGTTGATTGCTTACAGTCTACAGGGTCGTGTCAATTTGTTTGGGATGCCGAATAGCTATGCTATTTTAAGTGGCTTTTTAAAGTCTATAAAAAGATGAAATGTTTGAATGTTAAATTCCAGACCTTGTTTCTGATGGATTGGTAGAACTTTGGTGCCTGGTGTGGAACACGCCCTCTATTTCTTTCCATATCACAGACAATATATTTGTCCCAGACTGCCGTTTTTGCACGTGTTCGTTGAGGTAGCTGCATTGCTCGGTATGATACTAAAAACATTGATCATGGTATGAGCATTTTTCATCTACGCCCGCCACTCTTTCCCTAGGACTTATTTTCCTCTTCGAGCTCTCCGATGACTAGTCCTAGTGGCCAACTGTAGGTGATGATTTTGTTTTCTTCGCTTACGGCAGCCATGTTGATTCAAACACTTATTCGCAAAGCAATCCACCCTAGGAACATCATACCAACAAGATAATGATCCAAGTCCATGTTGGCACCTCGATCCATCATCAGAGTAATGGTGAGGATCTACCAACACTTGGTTAATTTGGTTACGAGATCAGATGATACCCATGTAGCTTTGTAAACATCTTTGCGTGGTAGCCTGGTACTCGCAAGGACCAATTTCTTGTGTAATCTGGATGTTTCAATGAACCGTCAAAAGGTTTTTCAGTGATCATCCTCAGAAACATCTCAAATTAATCTCTAAAGTGAAGCAGTCATGCATTTTCTTTATAATCAAAGAGTAAGTTCCCCAAATTGCACAATAAAGAATATTCAATAAATTCCTGTCAAACCAATACCTACCTTCTGTAAATTCCAACTTCCATTAGCACACTCACATTATTACAAATTCATTTGTGCCTAAATGAATCCCATATGTTATAATGTTCGTTTAAATTCCCCACTCAAGCCACCCTTTTAATTTCCGCGCAATTCGGCGCGGCACTGCAATGCAGTGGCAGCAGCCCTTCATCATGCCGATACCCTACACACGCGGACTATATTGCCTCTGCCATGAATGCGCTGTCAAGTGCCTGTTTTCGGGTAATTAATTGTCATCATATAGGGTAATCACGAAAAGCCCTCCACATGCATATGACCGGTGGGAGGGGAAACGCCCAATGCCTCCTTGCAAATGTATTCGGTTGAAGTCAAGAAAAAGTCCAAAAGAAACAAAATTTGTCGAGAGGCCCTGGAGGCGATGAAAGCTTGCTTGCCGAGATTCCGAGCGACACAGGTGATTCAAAAGGACGTTAATCTATTTTTGTTTTGTTTTTTTCCTGCAGCAAGAACGATGAGGTTGAAACTGCCGAAAAAACTTCAGTTTTTTTTGGCTATATGCACGTCTTTAAGGGGTTTTGTGATTTATTTGTATGATACTACCCATAATATGAAACCGCATGCAGCAAAAAGTACACAAAACGACCCGAAATAACTGAAGTGCAATGGAATCCTTTTTTATGTTGAGCAGCATGCAGAATGATGATTTATTTTTTTACATTTTTTTGCAAGCATTACCAAATTTCATCCTCTTCAAACGGAAAGAAATCAAAAGGATATACTAGAATGGGTTATAGAAGTCTACACATCATCGTTCAAATAAAAAGAGTCTTTTTTGTGTTTTTAGTACTTGTTTCGATTTCTTTTCATTTTCGGCCCCACTGTGCCTTTGTCAGGCCTTCTAAATAGAAAAGAAACCCGAATACCCTTTGTTGGTTAGGTAAGCCGGTCGTCTTCGCCACCGCTGATTCAAGGTATCCTTTTGGAGGAAATATGCACCTGAAAGGGGTGGCATGGCATTTAGCTGCAGCAAAAGAACTACGACCAAAAGAGCATCCTTATTTTGTTATGTGTTTGATGATACTTCTGTGCTGGAGCAAAACAAAGACGTCCATCCGACGATGGTTGCTTAATTAACACACGAGTCTTCTATATGCAGGATTTTCGTCCTTTATTTTCCAAATTGAGAGAGGAGTTAGAGGTTGGCTTTTGCTTTGTTGCAGCAGAGTTGCAGTAGCAGTATACGAATAATGTTGTGTTTGTTTTAGGTAAAAAGTGTTTTTGTTTGTGGATTTTTTAGCTATTTTTTCCGGGAGTGAAAATGTGCAAAAAGAAAACATGGAACAAGTGGAATTTGGTGAAATTTCGAAAGAGTATAGGAGTTGGTGGTTATGGGAATAATAATAATAATAATAAAAAGTGACTTAATATGTATACAAAATATTTTTGGATGCTAACACAAAAAGAAGAAATAAATTGTTCTTTTCAGGTAAATTATATGAAAAGGAAAAGAAACATTGTGTTAAAAGGATACGAGATGCATGGGCCTCTTCATGGTTCTTATTTTGTAACAGCTCCTTAGGGGAAAGTTGCATTTTTGAGTGCCAGGAAAGAGGAAAAATAAAGTTCAGTCATAAGATAATTGGCTCGCCTAGTACTTTGTCTAGTTATTAATTTGGCTCGGTCATTTTAGGCTCTTCGAATAGCTTCAAATTTTAATAAAAAAGGTAGAAAAGGACAAAAGTGCACAGAGGATAAGAAATTTAACTTGCTTCCTTAATTTTTTTTGTACGAGTTTAGCCAGCAGTTGTTTTATTCTTAGTTTATTATAATTCATTTTTTCTTCAGTTTAAGTTTAGTCTTTTTTTAATATATTGGCTTATTCGCATAGAACTGCGATTTGGAAAACTCGATCCGCTCGTGCAGAATCTCCAATGTGGCGTGAGCTGCGTGCTGAATCGGCATACCATTGGTGTCCCTATCATCCAATTCAGGCCAAAAGAAGTTAGTAATCATCGACCTATAGTGCTCGTCGTTAAAGCTGATGGCTTTGTCAATATCATTCTCAAAGAAATATGGACTGATGACATCGCCAAGCAAAATCCACACCAAAAAGTGAGTGTTACCGCATGTATTGGACGATTTTGGATCTCATGTGGATTGGTTTCGTCCCAAATTTGACTGTTTTGTTTGTTGATGTATCCATTCATTCATCGAGGAAGATGAATTTTCGTAGAAAAGTAGGGTCACTTTCCTACTGCCCATTCAGCGAACGCACGTCTATGGAAATTTACTTCATCTCCTGGGACCGTTGAAATACGAGTACGGGTGCAGGCTCAAGTTACGATCCAAAATTCGCAAAGTTGTGATCTGCGAAAGCCGATTTCCTGCGAGCGATGCGAAATCGATTGCCCCAGATTCTACTATACGCACTCTCACGGACAGCGGTAATGTTTTCTCCAGATCTTGAATTGATGTAATGCATTGGACTCAAATTTATCTACCACACTGCGACTGATAAGGTGTAACGATGTGTTCTAAGGTGAGCGTTAATTTGCTTAAACACGATGATAAAAAGGGAGGCATACATAGATATGGGAATGAATTCTATTTTTTCCATTCTCGCTTTTGGGAATCGGTAGCACATATATGAAGATGTGCGTTGGGGACCTGCGGCGTTTCGCCGAAGTTGTTGCTTTATCTCCTCGTGGTGGTGTCCGGGCAATGATTTATGTATACTTTTATGCATAAACTAGAAAAAATTGCAAGTGCTAATCCCTAAGGGATTGCGAAGGGCTGGTAACCTCTTGCGAATGAAAACCAAACCCAGAACCCGACAACAAACCTCCGAAATGAAGTGGTGACACGACGACGAACCAAGCGACCCCAACCGCCATACGATTGAAGAATTTTCTCATGGAACGCTCTGCAGAGCTCGAGCTGCACAACAGCTAGCTAATGTCCTGGCCACATATACAGCTGATATAACATCACTTTAAGAAATGAGATGGCCAGGGAATGGTGTTTTACAGAAAAAAATATGACATATATTACAGCGGTCACCCAAAACACCATGGGCTTGGGGTATAGGCTTCCTAGTCAGCCAAAAAATTAAGCCTATAACCATCATCGGCTTTAATGCAATAGAGAATAGACGAAAGGCTATGCACCCTTTGCGTGCGAGCAAACTTAATAACATCAGCCTCATTAAACGTTCAAGCACCTACTGAGGAGTCCGAAGAAGACGAAAAAGATTCCTACTACGAACTTGTAGAGAGCCAGTATTCATGCAGTACATAGGATCCCAAAGTTTGCATGAGAACACTAATGACAATGGACTACGATTCATAGAAATGGCAGCATCAACGAAATGTGTTGCTGGCGAGTCTCCCGGGTAAAGATATCTACAAAGCCACCTGGGTATCAGCTGATGGAGTCACTCGTAACCAAATTGACTACATGTTGATAGATTGTCGGCACTACTCGAGTCTAATGACTATACGTACGTATGACCCGTTTGATGGCCAGACCAATCAACATCTTTAATGGACTCCGACAAAGAGATGATCTGGCTTGCATCCTCCTTAAACTGGCGTTGGAGAAAGCAATCCGTGACTCTGTCTAGTCAACAAGAGGGACTATCGTCACCAAGTCCACCCTGACTTATGCAGACGACATTGACATCATCGGCAGAAGTCAACAAGCTGTACATGACTCATACCCACATCGAGCAGGCGGCACAAAACCTGTGGCTGCATATTAATGGAGGGAATACTAAGTACATGGTTACATGGTGGCTACGTCTGCGAGAAGTGTTGGTCCAACTATCAGGGTAGCGGAGCATGTATTTGAAATAGTGCTGTCCTCTAACTACCTTGGGTCAAAAGTAGCAGCCAATAATAATATGGTGGAAGAAATACGCGGGCGGCTGCTAAAATCCAACAAAATCTACTATAGTAAGTCGAGGCACTTTAAATTCAGAAACCATACCATAAAAACCATTCTGCTGCTTAACAAGAATATGGTCTTACCAATACTCACACATAGATCCGAAACTTAGGTGCTTACAAAAAGACACTTTGATCTTTTAACCAAGTTCGAGAGGTAAGTCTTGCGGAGATTTATTAGATATGCGGAAGCAGATGTTGTGGAAAAAATAAAGCGCGGTAGACCTGGGAGGCTGGGCACGTAGCTCGCATGAGCGAAGAGGAACTAGCTCGGAAAGTATGATGGAGGTGTGGATGACCCCGAAGTTAGTCCACATCGTTAAGCTCCCTACTTTCTTCAGGGAACAAGAAAAAAGAAAAGGGGTCAAGAGTTTCAAGGAGCATTGCTAAAATTGGATGAGATATTTTGCAATAGTCCAATAAATAATTTTTCAAAGCCTCCAATTAACGTAGACTCTTTGCACATCCAGCTTATAAAATATTCTCCTGACAACTCATAACTCAGAAAATATATAATTGTAACTATGAATAAATTAATAACAGTCCACTTTATTTTAAAATTAACTTATTAAAATTACATTTTCAAATATGACCTCTTTCACTCTTCGTCTCTTAATATTTAACAAACCACATTTTTCCTTTGCGGCTCAAATAAAATTCAAGTTGTTAATTCCGTTTGAAAAATAAATAAATCTTCTTCTTTCAGATACGAGTCCCTCTTCACTCCACTTTTTTATATTTTTTTTTTTAAATTTTACAGAAAAGATGATGATTGTCCTTTCATATTTTGAATCCTTTTTGCTGCTCTTTTTGTGAGCTGTATGCGCGTTTTACTTGCCAAAACCAAACCGAAAGCAAAAATCCATTTCATCATCCATTTCAAACGCTTGAGTGCACCTTTAAAAAAAAAATATTATATCCTTAAACTTAAGCAATTCTCCATACTTCAGCGTATAGTACCTGGGGGTGCAATTGGCCATGGGAGGACCATTCCTACAAATTGGCATAAGGGATTTATACTTAATGCATGAGTGTTTGATCTAGTAGGTATCCTTAAATTTGCTGGAAATTAAAAAGCATAATCCTTTTATGAGTGCTGCCAGAAAAAGAATAAGATGAACACGAAGTCGTGTATGGATGGGAAGGCTCCGAAAGGTCTGGAAAAATATATTCGCATATAAAAACAAAGGTTTCTGTATTTCGATTGTGTGCTGAAGAAGGAAGGTACTTTTGTTTTGCCTGATTTTTTTTAGGGATTTGAGTTGAATTATTAAGATGAATTTAAACTAAGTAGGGAGTCTTGTGAGCGAGAGCTCATCAGTTTCGGATTCTGGGCGAATTATTTTCAATTATTTATCCCAAAAATTAGAAAAACCAATCGGTACTTCAGTCTTCAGTCTTTGGATTTGAAAATTTGGGAAAAATATAATTTTTTTAAGCATTTGAAAGGATGTAAAACAAAACAACAAGAGGGGGGTAGAGTCACTCAAACAATGGGTTCTTAAGTCATTGAAAAAGCACAGAAGTAAAAAGGTATACATATATATAAGTCCAGACTGTTTATTTAACTTTTTAAAGTTTCTCTGCGTTAATTAGTAGGAGAGTACTTTCAATTTCGGACGGCTGAAGAGAAATGCAGTTTAAATTTATCTCAGACTAGCGCGCCCGCGGCTATGCTTGCGTTAGCCTCGAAAACAAAAAATGTATTTTAAATTTTTTAAACATACGTGACATCAATGTTAAGATAAGGTCTTCACTAAAGAAAGAAAATAATAATAAAAGATGATAGTGACGTCAGGAAATACTAAGGTGGCGATTTGTATGCACCATACCTGCATACCCAGTATTTGTGTGTATCATTGTGTTTCGCTATCAAATATAGCAATTGGAGACGCGGTGTAATGTAGCTTAAAAAAAAAGAAGTTACAATTCATACACCATCTGTTTTAGAGTAGAAGTACGCCACAACGTATGGCGTAGTTGTAAAAAAAATATATCGTAGATCATACATACCTTTAATTTTAAAATATAATCTTCACTTAATAAAGAAAATAATAATAAAAGACCTACTCCAAATCCTATAGTGACCCCAAGCAGGGAGTTGCAGGGGGGCACCATACTCGATCATATGGCTATTTGACGCTTCTAAAAAGTGTCATAAGACCATATGGCAAAAAGTCGCAGTTAAATATGGCCAAATGACTCTTTAGCAATTCGACAAATGGCCATATGTTTGAATATGGCCATATGTTTGAATATGGCCATATGACACTTTCAAATTGCGTCATATGACCATATGGCCATATGACACGTCAACACGATTCTCATCTCCAAACCTATCAGCGGTTGCTAAATATCTACACAATCAGTGCACGGAAAGTACCATCATAGTTGGTGTGCACCAGGGAAGTGCTTTCTGCTTGAGTCTTTGCTGACGATGGAGGCATCAAAAGTGAAGATCCTATGTCTTTGTATCGAGCATTTTGATGTATGATTGTATAAGTAGATGATCTGGAATTGTATGGATTTTCTGATCCATACAAGCCTCTTCCAGATATTTATTTTAATGAAACAGTTCTTCCTAAGCGAAAAGTTAAAATATTTTGGATCCATGATCAATGGCGAAGAGTCTTGTAACGAAGACATCGAGTATCGCGTAAGAGTAGGGTGGATGAAGTGGCGAGAAAACTTTACCATCTTTAGTAATCATAAATGCCGTTTTCTTAGGGCGACCCGGCCCACAGTTGAAGCCTTAGAGTAAAGTAGAGAAGTGGGAGAGTTGTCATCCCAGTCGAGATCATAACAATAGTCGGTTTTAGCAAAAAGAAACAATTTTATTGTTTCAGAGACCTACTTTTCATTAATTTTATCTAATTTTAGATCATTCGTGATTGTACGACTTATGTCGTACTTTGTCGACCAAAGTGTTTCACTCTGACGACAGATCGTGAAGAGGCTTTAAGTGGACACCTGCCTATTAAGGCTTAATTCCATGGTGGGCCTACCCACTTATGGAGTTCCCTTGGGCGTACAACACCCCTAAAGTGGTTTACCAGACCACACTATCAGCTAGAGTGGGCTGCCAAACCACTCTAGTAGCAAATGATGAATTTCTCATGGTAAATTCATCCTCCTTGCTGAGAAGCAGGGCCTATCAAGCACCCCTAGTATCAAGGTTAAATAAGACAATGAACACACGCTTCTTACGAAACCGTGCCGTTCTCCCAGAAACCAAAGATACCTTTTCGTTTCCGCATTTGGAGTAACCAACAGCCCCCATGAAGTTCCCACAAGGGGGCCTACCTCAATTTTGACAGGCAACTGCTACAGAGCTAGCTCGAGTAATCAGCCGGGGCTCCTGTTAACCCATGGTACCTAATAATTCAAAAATATCGCCTCTTACCGCTGCGCTGGTGGGGGAAAGCAATAATTTAAATTAAATCTGAAGAACTATCAATAAGCCAAAACGTTTGAACTGTGAATGTTATCTATTTTATTTCTTACAATACTATTTATACATTAAATATGCTTACTTAACAAAATAACTTTACCAAAAGTTACCTAGGATTGAATAGCAAAGGAATACAGTGAAGTAATCTACATTACCAATTTAGGTTACCAAAGTAACCTAGCATTAAATTGCAAAGTAATACAGTGAAGTAATACACTGAAGCTGTTTATGAAATAAATTAAAACATACAGTGAAGCTGTATGTTGGTTGCTTTTTATGAATTTATATACGATTAAAAAATATACAGTTCCAGCTGTATGTTGGTAGTTGGTTCTGAATTTATACATACTTCTGTTGTTTTCGCAAGTTTTTATGTTTATCGTCTTCACCCTAAAGTGTTTGCGGCAAATCTTCCAAAGTAAAAAAATTACAACCCTGAGTGATACTAGAAATCCAAGGTCCCCCACAGCGAAGTGGTGGATGTCATCGGTGTGGTATGTTGCTGAAGGTAAAGTCATCGTGAAGTTATTTAACTGCTGTTTGAGTGACTCCAGTTCCCGCATATGATTTGTGTACTGCAAAAGCTGATGAATTATCCTACCCGATCTTTCCGGTATGGTGACATCCGAAAAATTTGTTGGTGGTGAAAAGAATGGAAATGCCCACGTAAAGTTCTTATATCATTCTTGATCACGCAGCTGGACTGAAATGTAACTTTTCCTGATCCTTCTAATACGGTTTGTGTGGCAGTCCCATTTAAAACAATATTCAAAGAGGTTTGCGTTTTCAAGACGTAAGTCCATTCATTAGGATTACGAAGTTGAATCCAGTGAGGCCTATCGTTGACAGTAGTTACCTGGCATGTTGGAGACTGTTGGCCATGACTTAGATAGTTGAATTCGCAAGAACTTATTTCTGATCCTTGTCTATACACTGGATGATGTTTATTGCATATATGCCTTTCTGTTGTCAGGAAAGCATTGCTGGAATTTCGATTCAGAGAGAGGGTAGTATTGGTCGCGATGTAAAGTGACCATAATGTACTTTGTTGATGGCTTTAAAGTCAAAAATGCTCCATCCACAAGCACTGGAATCGGCATGACCTTGAATAACTCGAATTCATCAAGACTAATTGGCGGCACAGTAAGCTTGAAAATTAAATGATCTTCTAGTGCCCTGTCATGAATGCTCATGAGGTGACTGGAAGCCTCAGTGATAACGGTAGACTTGCTTTGATGGGAAGAAATTCTTGTCGAAGTTGAGCAGGTGAGAAAATTTGCGGATTTATCTTACCATGATGTGTATCAATCATAACCTCTATCAAAGCGGCTTGTGTCCTTTGCACTTGTGACAACGCTAGGATTAACTGTAAGGCAATTGAGTTGAAAAGCGGACGCAGTTGATCCTCATGATATTTTTGTCTAAAATCATCAATGAGCATAGCAAATTGTTGGAGGTCCTCATCAATTTTTTTGGAAGCGGGAGGCTGTATCTTGCTCAGTATGTTCTATTTTATTCATAGTGGCGTCAATTATTGATGTTTGGTTTTGAATGAGATGTAGAAGGTGGCCTTCGTCCTGCTGTATTTTGGTAATTGATTCTGACATTATATCTGCGTATTCTGAGTCCAGAACTCCAAACAAGGAATTGGCTACATTGCCCTCGACGAACTCTCCGGTTGCTTGAAGTCACTGAGAGTAGATCATTTCCTTTTTTAAGGTCTTCATTGAGTAGAATGAATTGGGATATGGTTTCCTTGCAGATCTCGGATTTGTTAGGTAACAAGTGACAGATGTTGATAAGTTTTTTCGTGTAGTTTCCTATCGCCAAATACTTTGTCCAGTCCAGTTGTGAAGCTCTTCCTGGAATCTTGGGCTTCTTTTATCTTCCAAAATGTTTCTATGTCCTGTTTCAGTTCGTCTTCATTGCAGATGCCACAAACAGCCGATGATTGAGTTGCGCCTCCCACCTTTCCCCCAATTATCCAACCAAGTGTGTTTTTTGTAATATTGGTAGGGCTTCGCCAATATTAATCTGTCCTACTGAAAGAAGTTGATGGAAGAGCTCAGCTCCAATTAATAAGTCAATCTGTCCAGGTTGGTTGAAGTGGGGGTCTTCCAGTTGGAGCTCGGCTGGAATGTTCCAAGCTTCAATATTTATTCGTCGGGATGGTTGATTTGGAGTGATTTGGCGTAGTACGAAAGCTTCTTAATTGATACAAAACCTTGATGTTCTCGATTTTACGAGAAGATTCACTCTCTTGTTCGCTTGTCGTGATCCTTCTTCTATTCCAAGAATTCGCATTGTTTCGTTGAATGCTGGAACGTTGAATTTTTTAAATACGTTTCCGTGATGAAGTTAAGCTGTGATCCAGAGTCGAGTAACGCTCGGCATTTTACAGTGGTACCTTCGCTGTCTTCTAGATTCACAATAACGGTGGTTTAAAATACATATCCGTTCTCTTCTTGTGCTACTGCTGTAGCAGAGGTGATTGGATGGGTCACTGTTGCGACGGATGTTTTCGGTCCCTCTTTCTTCTTTAAATGTAAAAGGGTATTGTGCTTGTCACCACATTTAAAGCAGCTGTGTGCTGAACACTGGGATGAAATGTGCCCAGGGTTGAAGCAATTAACGCAAAGACCAAATTTTTGAACCGTTGATAGTCGGCTTTCTGGATGAAGTCGTAGAAACCTTGAGCATGCAAATAGTTTTTCATTTTTGCTATTGCAGTAGGGGCAGCTTGGTTTGCTCGTTTTGCTTCCTGCCATTGACATAAAAGATCTTGCAGGGGGTTCGCGCCATTGTTCTTCCAAATTACGTCCCTTGCTTCCAAGTGTCTCTAATGATTGAAAACGAACCTCTAGGAAGGCTATAAAATCAACCAGGGATGGGTAATTCCCTTGGCTGTTGAAGGGACTGTTCCCATAGTGTCAAGTTAGCTCTATCGAGTTTTTTGAGAAGAATACTTAATAGCAACGGATCCCAGTTGCTAGTGTCAATCTGAAGGCCTTTTAAACTTAACAAACATTTCTATGTAGTGTCATGCAATGTTTTTATGGCGTTTGAACCTTTATTGTGTACAATAGGTTGTGCCAGCAACTTATTTATCTGGGCTGTCACCAGCAATCGAGGATTTTCGTATCTGTCCGTTATCACTTTCCAAGCAGCATTGTAATTGCTGTCAGACGTAGTAAAGTGTCTGATAAGTTGTTCTGCCTCGCCTGATAGTGTCGTCTTTAAGTAAAATAGTTTTTGGCAATCGGCTATTTGTTGCTTGTGTACGAGTTCAGTAAACAATTCTTTATATTGTTTCCATTTAATATAATCCCCATCAAACGTAGGCACAGTTATGTTTAGTAGATTAATAGCTGTCTTGGGTATACCGGCTTCTGGTTGCGCTGCATAGATTGTCGGCTGATTCAAACCTGCGACTTCTTCCAAATTGGTTATTAGCTGGATGATATAATTCTGAACTTCATCCTCCAACTGAAAGTACTCCGCTAGGTGGTATCCAAGCTTAGTGGGGTCTTCAGATAGCTCGTACACTAACCGATGGGCTTCTTCTACTTCCTCCCAATATTTGTGCAATGTGGTAAGTTTTACATTGCAGTAGGTTTAAGTCCATGTTTCAGAACTCACATTTGTCAGATTTGAAAACAATTACTGCAATGATTTTACAGTTGTCTTTTGTCTCCGTAGCACTCGGACAAGCTCCAGGTCTGGTTCTGAGTTGTTGACGTCAGATGTGGATTTTTGTATTTTAAGTTTGGTGCCTGTGGGCACCTACGGAATCGTCTACTTCCTCGGGCAGGATTGTTTGAAGAGTCTGCTTAATCTCGTTGTACACTCTTGATTTTTTTCATATGTATTTGCTTGCACATATGGAGTGTCTGGCTTCACGAAACTTTTGATGTTTTCGGGGTTTCCAACGTTTCCAACGCCTGCAACCTTTTTTGCTGGTATTCTATTGTTTTTCGGTCGGGACCGTCCTTTTTGATGTTCGTCTTAAGCCTCAGCAGATCGTCTGAAATAGCCTTATGCCTAGCTATTATGGTGAATACCTTTAATTCGTCCATTGAAGTTATGGAATCAGTTGTCCTGATGTTGGAAACAAAAAAATGGAAATTCACACGTATATGTTTATTGTGTTTGGTACCAGTGTTTTAAAGGCCTGGTTACGCTTTGTGCGGCTAAACAAAGTAGGTTTGTTTATGAACCAGTGTGAAGGCCTAGTATTGCACTGAGGACGCGGTGGCTTCTGATTGTTCTGACGTGAGCACTATCACGTCGGGGTCACCAAAAAATGTACGACTTATGTCGTACTTTGTCGACCAAAGTGTTTCACTCTGACGACAGGAGATAGTTCAGGCGAAACACCAGAATAACTCCAAGTAGACTTTATATCGTAGATGATGCGACGCGACGTCCATTGATCTTTCACTAATGATGTTCTGTAATGCGTATTGTAACTCCAAGGAAGGGGATCTGTTCGATTTTCTTGATGTAAGTGCTAATCATATTGAGCGCGCTGCAGACAAATAATTTAATGAATTTGTAGTTTTAGGCAAAATGTCATTAATAAATAAATGTATGAGGCAAACTGTCTGTCGAAGGCAAAACGGAGCCCGGGGAAAACAAGTATTTATTTTGTGAAAATCAGACTTGAATCCGTCCAACACTGAACTGAACGTAGAAACCGATGAAGAATTTAATACGTTTTTTTACATATGTATTATACAACAATTTACTACAATTGGCACATTGCCGACTTTTTTGTTACCAGTTGTTGTTTGAAAGTTTACATGCCGGAACTTCAGATCCACACAGGTGGTGAGTTTCTCCAATTTTATTACACCAATACATGCTAATAAATAAGGAACATCAATTTTGCTGCCTTTAATAAAAATTAATGAAGAAATATTAAATCATTATTAACACGCCTTTGCATCTGGAGAAGCAGGATTTTCTGTTCATAAGATGGCGGATTGAAATGATCATTTGACCTTTAATAGCAAAACAAATAAAATTGTGTTGGATTGTTTCAATTCGTTTCTTGTGAATTACGTACTAAGCAGTACATACCAGTGAAGCATACTCAAGGTGGGGACGTACGTAGCAATTGTAAAGGTTCTTTCATTAAGCGCGTTCTAACTTTAAATTTAAATTAAACAAAGTGTGTGTGAGATATCATCGAAATTTTGTATTCGTTTGAAAGGCTTAAAAGATGTTATAATTCACACATAATGGCATCGTTATGTGTGAATTATAACATCGTTTATATCGAATGGTGTTGAATCACACAATCTCGGTGGCCAGTTTACATCACCTCCACGTGAGATGACCATGCCATCTAATCGTTCTTTCAGAATGTACAATGTAGCATGAGCTGTGTGGCACGTGGCATCGTCCTGTTGAAACTAGATGGCGTTGGTGTCCATTTCATCCAATTAAGGCCAAAAGAAGTTGGTAATCATCGACCTATAGCGCTCGCCGTTGACGGTGATGACCTGGCCAACATCATTTACAAAGCAATATGGACCGATCGATGACGCCGCCAGGACAAAATCCACACCAAACATAAACGATAAAGTCGGCATGCATTGGAAGCTCTTGGATCTCATGTGGATTGGTATCGTCCCAAATTCGACAATTTTGTTTGTTCGCGTATACCCATTCATCCAGAAAAGGGCATCTTCGTTGAAGATGATTTTTCCATGAAAATTAGGGTCAGTTGCCAAATGCTCCAGATCCCATTCAGCGAACACACGTCGTTGTCTATGGTTGTTTACCTTCAGCTCCTGAGTCAGTTGAATTTTGTTCGGGTGCAGGCCTAAGTCAAGATGCAAAATTCACCAAGTTGTGGCCTGCGAAAAGCCGAGTTCTTCTGAGCGACGCGAAGTCGACTGTATTTATTCAGCACACTGCGAATAGTCCTCTCGGTAGGAATATTATGGCGATCGTACAATGGCCGAAAACCGCGGAACGTTACTCGAATAGAACACCATTTTGATAAAACAATTTTATTAATTGCACGTGTTGTTGAACGTTTTATCCGTTCATGGTGATTTGGCAAAACAGACTGAATACATGACAGCCAATTTAACAGATTTAATTAGTACAAGATGTCCGCTTTCAACTGTTAAAGTTTGAAAGTCCCTATTGGTAGACCCTTTACAAGAAAAAAGTCATATATGGATCACCAAATTTCTTTGTGGAGTGTTCTATTCACAGTAAAATTAACTTGTTGAGTAAATTCAAAGATAGAGATAAAATGGACACCTAAATCCTTAAAACTGAAGAAGCGGCAAAGTTTTTGCTGCGAAATATGACTATCGAATGTAATTGCGATACGATTTCTAGAGAAGCTAATCGTCTGGCATTTTACAGCTTAACCCTGTACCAAATACCAGAGCTATCAATATGTGTCTTCAGAGACAGCTGTCATCGCTAGACTTAATTGTCTTAAAAATCTTCATGTCATCAGCGAATATAAGAACATCACTTGATTGTCTACAAGAAGTTATATCATTTGCTTCCACTTCCTGAGGCTTCTGGCTTCCTTGAGGTACGCCAGATTGGGCCATGAAGGTGTCTGAAAAACAATTTCCAAATTTTACCTGGTAGGATCTATTCTCAAGGCATGATTTTATCCAAGCTAAGAAATCAGGTGGAGACCAAAAGCTTTTAACTTGAACAAGATTAATTCGTGACTTAGTCGATCAAATGCTTTTAAGAAGTCAGTGTAAATCCAATCAACTTCATAACCATTTTCTAAGGCATTTCAACATTTGAAGGATAATGTAAGAAGATTTGTAACCGTTGATCTATGCTTTATGAGTCCGTGCTATTAATCACAAATCAGATTGTTTACTAAAAAAAATACCGCACTCCCACAGACACAAGAGTAGGAAAGGCTTTTTTCATGGACTTGAAAATTTGTCTGCTTTACGTGAAAGCTCAAACATGGACCTGCGGAGCTGAACTATTGAATGCTTACACTTTTTTTTACTTGAACAATTGTTGAACAATTGTCGTTTAACGAAGAAAGAAGATCAAACACTAAAGGGATGTGAGTACAAATGGTTGGCGAAAAGTTATGTAGATTGTGAAAAAAATTACGTTACATTACATTTTATTCTACTCCATTGATAAATCTACGCAGCAGAGGCATTTACGAGCACTGGCTACTAATACCATTGGCCCACACAAGACACACAAGACTACATTGATACTCAGCGATGCTTGATTTCGCTGATCTTACAGGACGCGATGCTTTATCAAAATCAAGGACGTTAACTGTGAAGAAACCATTGGTTCATTAACAAAATAATTACGAAAATTTGCTACAAAATTAGTTAGAAATATTAACAGGTTTTTATACACAAAGATGGCCGGAAACCCATCTGACTTTCTTTGAATTAATAAGCTTCCAAAATCTTTTAGGGTCATCTTTTAAAGTATAATACCCATATTATTTATGTAGCTTGTATATTTTTTTTTTATTAATTTACATCTACGATACAAGTATCAACAGATAACTCAGACTTAAAACTTAATAATATATAACAGTATATAAATATTTTAACATGAACAGTTACACCATTTTGAAAGGCTGAGAGCAAAATTGAAATTAAATTTAAAATGTTCTCTTGACAAAATTAAATCTATATATCATTATGATAAATCGAGTTAAATAATTTAGAACAGCTTGAAAAAAAAACTATAAATCAGATGATATAAATGTCCCATCAGGTGTCCCCCAAGGTAGTCATTTGGGACCACTGCTTTTTCTTCTTTTTGTCAATGATATTCCCAATATCTTTCATGATTCACTCTGTCTCCTTTTTGCGGATGATCTGAAACTTTATCGAAAGATATCCAGCAATTCAGACTGTAGCCTTCTGTTAGCCGACTTGGATAGATTGGCCACTTGTACAAGGTCAACTACCTACTACTATTGCTAAATGTCAAGTTTTATCCTGTCACAGGAACCATAACCCAATTATGTTTGATTACGGCATCTATAACATTAAATTAGGAAGGGTGGCGCAAAAAAAAGATTTGGGTGTTATTCTTGACGTTAATCTGTCATTTCATCCTCATTTTGATTATATGATCAACAAAGCTAATCATATGCTGGGTTTTCTTAAAAGAAACACCAGAGAGTTTAATGATTCCTACACCCTTAAAACATTGTATAATTCATTGGTAAGATCCGTGCTAGAGTTTTGTTGTACAGTTTGGAATCCATATTATTCAAATTCGTCAAAAAGAATAGAAAATGTTCAAAGAAATTTTACGAGACATGCTTTCTTTAAATTGAGATGGAGAATCCCTAGACCTTCCTATGAAACTAGATGCCTATTATTTGGTATGAAATCACTGGAAACTCGCGCTCTTACAATTTTAGTAAGGCACGCTGGCCACGTTTCTCCAACACCTTGACAAGAGAACTCCTCTCTAACGACATTGTGCCTCCAAACGACAGGAATCTATCGAACGTGTCCTCGTATCTTTCCGTTAATACTGGTGTTCCCCAAGGATCAATATTGGGACCTTTACTGTTTTCTTTATTCATAAATGATTTGCCATCTGTTTTGTCATATTGTCAGTATCATATCTACGCAGATGATGTCCAACTATACACTTCTTTTCCTATGGGGAAGATTGACGTTGCGTTAGCTAAAATGAACCATGACTTGCAATCCATATACAATTGGTCGACCAGAAATGGACTCAAACTGAATCCTGAAAAAACGAAATCCATCCCGATTGCTAAAAATAAACTTAATCTTGAAAACATTCCGCCCTTATTTTTAAATAAATTTCCAATTCAATTTGTGTCCCACGCAAGAAATTTAGGTATAACATTCAACGATAGACTGACGTGGGATACTCATATTAACTCTGTAATTGCTAAAATTTATGGTTCACTCAGAGGTTTATCTGTTGCTAAATCTATTCTATCAACCGAGGTCAAATTAAAACTCGCTAAATCACTTATCTTACCCATATTATCATATGGATGTGAATTGTTTTCAGATCCTGACTCCCAGTCACTTCAAAAGCTTAAGGTTACCATCAATGCTACTGCACGATTCGTTTTTAATCTTAGCAGATACGATCATGTTTCGTCTTATACTCGTCAACTTTTAGGATGTAACTTGGAAGCCTTCTTCAAATATCGATGTTGTTCTTTTCTCTCTAAATTAATTGTTAACAAGACTCCTCACTATCTTTTTAATAAACTTAACTTTTGTTCGTCTCGTCGTAACATTCTTCTACGCTCCTCGATGTTTACTACATTGACATCACGCAGGAAATTTTTCGTTTATGCTGTTAGACTGTGGAATAATCTTCCCAGTCGTCTGAGGTCAAGTATCGAACACCGAAAATTTCATGAACTTTGCTTTGAGCATATCTCAAATTTGAATTGAACATACTTGAATATATTAATATTAATTTTTGTTTTATATAACTTTTTTTTTATTTTATGTTTCGTATTGCGACTTTAAAGTTTTAATTTTTCAATTTTTCAATTTTTTTAATTTTTTTAATTTTTTAATTTCTTTAATTTATTAGTAATTTTTATTTTCATCTTTTGTTCAAATTAATAGTTTATAATATCTGTTTTCTTATTCTTTTTTTTAATTTTTGTAATTATGTAATTTTTAATAATTTGTGATTATGTATGTATTTAACTATCCTGTACATCTTTAAAGTTAAAGTTAAGCTCGTTGTACAGATGTTTTTTATTCAATAAATATCAAATATCAAATATCGATGGATACCTGCTTCAGATGGATGGTGTCATAAAACAAACGATAGACAGAACAATCTCACGATACAAAGAACATAACGCAACTGAAATGTACAAGAACGCGACAATAGACGCACTACATAGACAAAAAAGTGGCCTCCTGACAAGATTAAAACTCTTGTACAGGCGGTTTACTGACAGAAACGATCTGGAGATTAGGACACTGAAGTCTTCAATCAAAAATGTCAACTCACTCATTAAACAAAACTATCGATTGTCTATTAACTCTTACTGGGATAACAGAATTCGAGCCGTTAATTCTAGCGACCCGAGTATGTTTCCCGAGATTAATAAAATCTTTAGAAAGAACACTCAAAAGGATCTTCCGTGTCTTAAGCTCCAAAGAACGACAGACAACGAAAACATACTCCTGACCGCAGGAGTAGATCTGGGGGACGCCGTTTTGGACGTCGACTTCTTTGTGATCGAAGATCCATTGGAGAAGGTTGAGACAGTGGGTTCTGCTTTTCAGCAAGTGTATAAGGTGAATGAGTCCATTCATCCAAATCACGACCTGGAGAACAGAGCTCTGCTGAATCACTTCTACCTGCGAAATAGCATCACGCAATGGCGATCTGAGAATCTTGGTTTTACCGGATTCAATGAAGACAATCTGGCAAACGCCACCATCGCCGAGCGAAATGGGCTAAGTTCCCTGCTCATCTCGAAGGTCGAACAACAAATGATCTTCGCATCATTAAAGAAAAAGAAGTCAGCAGGAGTCTATGGTATACCCAATGTTGTACTACGACATCTCCCTGAGGAAGCAATAAACATATACACAACACTGTTCAACAACGAGCTGAATAATGCATATTATCCAGTGAGTTGGAAGACAGCTGTTGTACATCCTCTCCCCAAAAAGGGAAAGGACAATTCCAATCCGGCAAATCTTCGGTCGATAAGTCTTCTTCCGAGTATCAGTAAGGTATTCGAAAAGGTTATCAATAAGGCTCTATCCAAGTGGGCCGAGGACAAAAATATAATTCCAGACACCCAGTTCGGCTTTAAGGCGGGACATGACACAATTCATGCCGCGTCTAATTTAGTATCTGCTGTTCAATGGAACAATGCTAAAAATCAATGCACGGGTGCCTGTCTGGTTGAATTGGAGAAGGCTTTTGACACCGTATGGTTAGAAGGTCCTTATCTGAAGTTTACCAGATGGGGCATAAGTAAACCACTGTTATATATGCTTTACGACACGCTTAATGGTAGAAAGTTTGTTGTCAACAGTGGCAATGTAACATCTACCACAACGTTTGATATTAAAAACAGTCTGCAACAGGGAGCGGTGAACTCGCCGATTCTTTTTAGTATTTACACCAGCGATCTCATTGGGAGTCTACCTCATACAATTGCGTATGCCGATAATTAAGTTGCGTACAGAACAGGTCCAAAAGTTGAAGTCATCAGAATTCTCTTGCAACGTGATTTCGATAAAATTAAAAAGTACTGTAATGATTGGAAGCTGAAAATTAACTTCCAGAAATGTGAATCTATCCTGTTTAGAACCCCTTTGTCTGGGGCCTCTAGAGATACGAGAAAGAACTGGCGCAAGCTAGTGATCGCTGTGCCACAAGGACATCCACTGGCGAGTAAAGATGTAGTAAAGTACCTTGGCATCTGGTTGGATCAGTATCTATATTTCAATCGACATGTAGAGGCTGCTCTGGCCAAGGCTAGGGGAGCTTTTGCCCTGACAAGACGGTTGTTTTATAGCAGCCGCCTTGATAGCAGGGTGAAAGTGATTTGCTACATGGCCCTTATCAGGCCGATGATTGCCTACTGATGTCCTGTGTGTTTCAACGTTGCACCATCTCTAATGGAAAAGATTCGGGTGTTCGAGTGAGAGTGCCTTCGCACTTGTCTCGGTCTTTATAGAACACCAGAGTCGGAGTATAAGCACTATTATTCCAACGAGGTCCTATACGACGGGGACAATACAAACAGGATGGATAACTTTTTAACTAAGCTCATTCGCGGACACATTGCAAGGGCGATGACCTCAACTAATGGACAAATCTTCGGGGCTTACTACCCCCAAGATGAATATTTTGAAAGCACACGTTCATGGCCGACTACATGTATCTATTTTATCTTTAAATTAGGTAGGGCAGTTGCGGCGGCACCAAAAAAAAACAACAAAAAAAAAATAATCTATAAAATTAAAAAAAAAATCTTGCTGTGGCTGTTCTAGATTTAAGTATTTTAGGTTTATTTTAAGTAATTTTAAGTTTATTTTTTAGTTTATTTAAGTTAGTTTTAAGTAGTCTAAAATAGGTTAAGCAAAAAAGCTCAGATACGCAGTTTAATTTTTCTGGGTGAAAAATAAAACCTTCCATTGATAAGATAAATTTAAGTTATTTTTAGGCCGAAAGGCAATTAAATTTAAGTTAAAGATTAATTTAGAGCGCCCGCATAGGGCCAGTAAGTTAATTAAGTCTTAAGATTTTTGTCTAGCATTTAAGTAGATATAAGAAAAAGTTAAATAAAAATCAATTTAAAACGTCAAACGCTTCCCGTGAGATCAGCGAAATCAAGCATCATTGCGCGTGGTTAGTGGAAAGATGGAGGACCGTCCGAAAACCAACTGCGTGCTGTTGACATGTGTTATGTGTTTTCTGTTTTCCGTCTATCTTCTGTTCTGTCCTGTATCAATGTCTTCCTTGTGTGTTGTCTTGTAATTGTCTGAGCCGATGGCCTCAGTAGCCAGTGCTCATAATTGTGTCTACTTCATAGATTTATCTACAGAGTAGATTAAAAATGTAATGTAATGTAATAATTGTGAAAAGTTGATTTCTGCGTTCCAATTCCAAATCAGCAGTATGCTTCTGCTATTTAAATGTTGATTTGTGTTGTTTATCTCTTTCAAAGCAGAAGTCTAATTACAATTTAAAGAGAACCGAACAATGTTTTACTTAGACATTACTACTCTACTTTCTTCAAATTCATCGAATTTTTATTTTGTTATGTATGAATACCAGAAGTTTTGACTGCTTCTTCAAAATGAACATAAAACCTGGTAAATTTACTTTAATACTTCAAATCAAAAGAAAACTCAAAGAACATAATAAAAAAAGGAAAACAACCTCAGAAAACATATTTTGTTTATTTACACACATTCACACAAAATTAAAAGTAGATAGCATTTCATAATTATTAACTCACGAACGGACGGTGTCCATCTTATACTGCAAGCTGAGTGGTCGAAAATAATATGCATTACTCGAAGCCCCAAAGTCCGCCAACCGAAGCAACCACACACTTACCGCTTGAGGCCTAATTGGCTAAATTTATCGTGAGGCTATCACTGTGATTTGGCAGTAATGGAAAGGACCTACACATGATATTAAAGTAAAGACCTTTAACCGCTTGTATATTAACCTAGTAAACCTATAGATTTTTTTAACTATGGATATATATTTGTTTGTCAGCAAATTTTCCCTGGGTTCACTTTTTTTATGTATGGCGCCAAACGTTTAAAAAATACATATTATATACACGCACATTCATTACTAGAAGCTAGGGCAATGAACAGTATTCCGTTTTTTTTTTGCTCTACATTACTTCAGTATCAGCATAGTTGTACAAGTACACAGTTACACTCACACAGAGAATTTCTGACGATAAAATGTTCAAACTAATTTGCATAATTATGTGTATGGCAACAACTAGGGGAATATAAGTGCGTATCCTTGCGTTAGAAAAAAATTTAGCATATATAGAAACCCAGGATCTATCTTAACATCGACATGCAGAAGTTTAATTCGTTTTACCATTTTTTTTTTTTTTTGTATTTTGATCATTATTCCTTATCCCTGGCTTTGTTTTCACATTTTTTTCGTCCTTGCTCTATCATTGGCGTATTAGTGTGTGTACTCGTATCATATATTTAAATGAGCTTATACGTGATTTACACGTGTAAAGTGGGGGGTTCATCTTTCAAAGGCAGCAGCTGGGAATTAAATGGAAAATGAAAAAACGAAAAAGAACCATATCCCGGTATGTGTTGTGTCGACGAGTCGCTATATATTGCTTTTAGAACAGTGGAAATAAATTAATGAATGCGGATTTTGGGTTTATCTCCATTTGATAAATGAGTAAATGTTGAAATGCAATGCATGGATGGGTGTTTATACAACCGCGACAGGATATGAAAAAATATTTTGCATTTGGTATCTTTTACTCTGTTTTAGTCATTGTAGCGTGTTAAATGGAATTTTATTTGATTGTTCTTAGAAGTTGGGTGGGGAAAAAACGGCGCGGTACGCGCCGGGAAAATAAGGAAATAGGTACTTTTCAAAGTAAACAGTTTTGAATTGAGTGAATTCGATAATACAAATACTTTGAACATACTCTTAATGGCTTGGTAAAAACCTGTGTTCATTAACATACTACACCTATCAAAACAAAAGAGCTGAGGTAAGAACTTTAATCCTAAGTTTTTTTAAGGAAAACTTAGTAAGAAGTACGCGTTTGAATAAATTGGTGATATAAGGTCAAAACCAACGTCATATACTAGTGGCAAGAATGAATACTAAAATGGGAATTCAAATGTATGAACTTGTCAAGTTCACCATTTTCGTAAAAAATTAAGTTGAGAACAATTTTATTTTAATTAACTTATTTGTTAGAAGATAAATACTTAAATTAATAAGCGATAAAGCATCGTATCTCGTGAGATCAGCGAAATCAAGCATCGTTGCGCGTAGTCAGTGGAAAGATGGAGGACCGTCCGAAAACCAACTGCGTGCTGTTGACATGTGTTATGTGTTTTCTGTTTTCCGTTCTCCTTTTGTCTTCTCTTCTGTCCTGTAACAATGTCGTCTTGTGTGTTGTCTTGTAATTGTCTGAGCAGTGCTCATAAGCGTCTCTACTTCGTAGATTTATCTACGGAGCAGATCAATATGTAATGTAATTTAATAATTTGTGAAAATATTTGGACTGTAAGAAAGGGTTTTTGTTAAATAAGTTAAATTTAAATATTATTAGGAAAAGCAGTATGTTTTCCAATATCGAAAAAGTGCACGATAGAAATTTATTTTGAGAAACATAGACATAGACAAAAGGCTACACTGGAATAAAAGTTGTTATACAACTTTCCACACCAACGAATTATTTTTTTTAAACCATTAAGAAACATTTAAAAAATATTTCAGACATGTTTCTTTATTGCTGAAATGTTTATGAACGGTTGATTATGATAGTGAGCGTTTTAAACATGCAACAATTATATACAATTTTAATAAGACGTGCTTGCCCCACTTTACCAACGCAACGCCTCGAAGAGAACTTCGTTTGAACGACATTTTGCAATATATAATTGCCATTTGCAAGAACGTTACGATAGAAACACTGAACCGATAAAAAAATTGATTTTTTACAAGATTAAAATACTTGTAGAGACGGTTTACAGTGTAAGGATCTGAAGATTTGGACACTAAAGTAGTTGCTATAAATGGAAATTCGCTCATAAGCTTAAGAGAAATCCTGACCCCACGAATAGATCTGGGGAATGCCGTCGTGTTCATCAACTTCTTTATGATCGAGTATCTCTTGGAGATGGTGCAGACGATAGACGCTGCTTTTATGCAAATGTATAACAAAAATGCATGAAATCATCCGACTCGTTCGCTGAAGAACAGAGCATGCTGAAGCTTTTTAACCTTCGAAATAGCATCATCCTAAAGGCGATCTGAGAATCTTGGTTTTACTGGGTTCAAAGACTAAAACTTCAAAAATGCCACCGTCGCGTCGTGGAGAAGAACAGGCCAAGTCCCCTTACTTGTGATTATAGGGACTATAGGGCAAGTTTAGGATTCGTGAATATTAAAAAAATTAAGATAACAATCAAACATGACATTACGATCATAGAGTAGTCTAAAAAAGTGATCGAGAAAAAATGTATGTCTGTCTGAATATCTGTCTGTCTGTCTGTCAGTATGTATAACGAGCTGCAGCTTAAACGGCTTGAGCGATTTTCTTCAAAACTTATTGTGTGTGATTCTTTTGGAATTCCTCAAAGGGAAATTGAAATTTTATTTTTAGGCCTAAATTTAACGGTACCTGCCATATGACCTTTTAGGAAAATCTTATTTTTCTCGAAAACGGCTCCAACGATTTTGATGAACATTTTTGAGAATTTTTTTTGTTGGTATTATCTATCATTTGATTAGAACCAAATTTCCGGGAAAAGTCTATTAACGGTACTTTTCATATAACGGTTTTTTTACTTGTTGAGTTTCTCGGTAACAGCTCCTAGGATTTCTGTCAAATTTTATATTTGAGAAGATCTAGGTACCCAAATTAATTATTTGGTTAATAATTAAAATTGATTTTTGAATTTTTTTTTTGAAATTCAATATTTTTAAAACTTATCAAAAAAAAAATATTTAAAATTTAAAAATTAGATGTATATAAATAAACTCTTAAAAACTACATACCAAAATCTTAAACAAATTTTTTTTTCAAAAAAAAAACAAAAATAAAAAACACGATTTTATCAAAACCGGTCCTACAATTTTCGAAATACTTTTTTTCATAAATTCATTGTTATTTGACGTGTGATGGCTTACTTCATTTTTTTATTAAAAACCGTAAAGTATTGTAGTTTTTCTAGTTTTTATAAGTTCAAACTGTGTTACTCTCAATGTAAATGTTATTTGTTTTTGTCAAAGATCTTGCTTTCCAATGTAATTATTCACATACGAGCAAGTACGTGCGACCCAGTCGTGCCCATTTTCTTAAGGTGAAACTCCGAATCATTAAAGAAAATTCGTGCCGCATCGAAGTTTGTTAATAATGTCCAATGGAAGAATTCTGGTTGAGGGGGGGCTCTCGATCCCGCTTGGTAAATCGGCTTTTATCTGAGAGAAACCAGATGGAGCATATTAAGCTTTGTCCACATTGGCAATGTGATTTCTAGCATAATATTTGTTATTAAAATGGTTTGAAACAGGAAGCGGGAACGACGAGATCGGCTAACCGACAAATCTTCGTGGCTTATCACCCACAAGATGATTATTATTTGACAATAAGTTTCAGCAATTTTATCCCGCTCGAGGTTCTTTCTATATAAAGGCATTCAGGGCTGATACAAGATAGATCGGCGATCACATTCTCATACCTTTGGTCTGCTTACATAGTTTTGCTTAATAGTTTTGTAAGTTATCTTAAACATTGTGTGTTGAAAGAGGTGTTTACGGCGGCACCAAAAAAAAACGAAGTACACATTTATAAAATAAATTGCTAGCGATGGCTTTTCTACATTAAAGTTAGAAGAATATTTCGACAGCAAGGCATTAGGGTCGATGTCATGGCGATATAGAGCATGAATGTTCTTATTCAAAAAACCTATAACAGCGGGATCATGGCCAAGACGAGCCAAGCGAAGCGCAAGGGTACTACCTGCCTTTTTCAAAGCTCTTCATCGTTTTTATAAGGCCCACGTTTCGATTACACCAGGTAAACGGATCACGTTGTCAATATGTTTATATATAAACATATAAAGCTTTAATTGCCTAACTCTTATACTTTAGATGTTATTGATATCTGAAAAACCCTGATATCGTCATTGGCTTACTTCCTAATATTGAATTTTGATATGTAAGCTAGTATTGGGAAAAAATAACAAAAAATATCTAAAACTTGGAACTTTTATCCCCAACCCCATGACTAGAGGATGAAAGCTTGTATTAAACTTTCGTAAATTCTGACGTTAGAGGTCTGAAAATTGACTCCTTACAATAATTAATAAAAATAAAATAATATAATAAATTAATAATGACAGAAATATAAAAAAAATGAAAAAATATTATATAAAACTTACAAAAAGAAGTGAAATCCCACCAAAAACATTTCCATGTCATGCCATGACGTCTTTGGTAAAATTAAACTTTTCTTGAAAAACATAAAAATTGTTTGCAATATTTAATGTCACTTTCACAAATTAAATATAACTGTGCCTAAACGGCAGCTGCTAAATTAAACCATGCGTGCGATACTTATGTTGCTTAAGAAGAATTTTTTACTTGTTACTTGTTTGTTGATTTTTTACTTGTTACTTGTTTGTTTTTTTTTATTATTCTTGCTGTTATGATTTTATAATCAATCAAATTAAAATTCTTAAAAAAGAAAAATTAATATAAAATACAAGGCACGTTGAGAAGACAAAAAAATTTCGTTTTCTAGAAAATAAAAGAATTAAAAATACATATAAAAAAAAAAAAAAAAAAAAAAAAAAAAAAAAAAAATTAATATAAAATACAAGGCACGTTGAGAAGACAAAAAAATTTCGTTTTCTAGAAAATAAAAGAATTAAAAATACATATATATTTGGATTGATTTTTTGGCTGTAAACTTTGAAGGGAATTATTATGACTCCAAAGATAAAAAGGGTAAGTTTTTTAATAGAAACAATTGTCTCTACCAGCTGAATTATCGACATGGTCCTAACGAACCGGATGGAATCAATGAACCTATGGTCCTATGCGGATAGTGCAAGTTCACGCAAAAAAAAAAAAAATTTTTGTTTTTATTTGATTGAAATTAATAGAGGTAATTGGTAAAATAAGTATTGTTTGCAAGTTCTTGCATGCCGTGTATAAATAATTCTTAATGGTAGGATTTTTAGGTTTTTTTTTTTTGTTTAAATTTATATGCAGTTTTTTTTTTTTTTTTTTGTGTTTGTGTACCACAATATGTTATGAAATTTTAATTTCTGTAGAATCTAAAGCGACAACGGCGGGTGATTGATGATGCAGTTTTTTCTCCACCAAAGAAGAGTTTGATGGAAATGTTCCAAAGGAAGGAGTTAGTTGCCAAGTCAACAAGAGCTGGAAAGGCAGGTATGTGAATACATGTGTCTGCAGATTGGTTATGAGTTGCAATTGGCGTGGCTATAACTATAATGCAGCACGGATTATGAGTCACAACATGCGTGGCTATAATCAACAGAATTGCTTGTGGGTCATAATTGGCGTGATCGCAAACTATTCAGAGTGGATTATGGGTCACAATAGGCGTGGCCATAACCATAAAGAAACGGGAGTTATGAGTTACAATATGCATGGCTATAACTAATTAGAAATTGTTTGTGAATCACAATTGGCGTGATTGCAATCATATGCAGAATGGTTTGTGGGTCACAACATGCGTGACCACAAACACATGCGGAATGGCTTATGAATAGGCTCAGCCATAGTAAATGAAGACTAATGACAGTATTATTTTACAGGAAAGAACAGACAGCGTTCGGATCTGAAGCAGATGGACAGATACAAGCGTGCTTCGGAATCAGGCTTTAAAGATGTATTAATGAAGCCGTCGTATGCTGGGCCATGGGCCCCCCCTCAAGAATCTGAACAGACCCAGAATGATGACAATGCAGGATCTGCATTAGCTCTACAAAATCGTCACACCAAACCAGCAAAATTGAACAGGTCATCTACTGGCATTGAAAAGGACTCGTGCAACTGGTGTGAAATAAAATTATCTGCACTTCGTCGAATACAAGATTTTACACAGCAAGCTGGGTTCTTAGACGCTAATCAGCATGCAATTCACACAAAGCTGGAGATGCTTGATAACTGCTGGGAGGAGTACAACAACGCGTGTCGCCAATGGCTTTCAAAAGGAAACGTTGCTGATAATTCATATCTGGAGAAGGGTGAAGAAGTTTATTTTACTGCCAAGGCAATTTTGCGATCGCGATTGGCTGTATTGGTGCCGCAAATAGTAGAACAGACAAATCAATCAGACAATGTGTTGCGACTTCAGTGGAGCGATATGCCAAGTGCATTTAAATTGCCGACATTTGATGGGGATTTCGCCAAGTGGGCACCTTTTCGCGATGTATTTATTGAAGAGGTACACAGTAATACAAATTTAACGAATGCGCAGCGCTTAAGGAAGTTATTGGCAGCTTTGGAAGGTCCAGCTAAACGTGCAGTTGGTGAATGGTCAGTTGCCAACGATGAAAATTATCTGTTGGCGTGGTCTTCATTGCGACGACAGTTTGACAACAACCACCAAACCGTTAGAGCTCACATGCAAGAAATAAATGCATTGTTTCCAGTACGTCAGCGATCTTTTGAGGATTTACGTGAGGTTTTGGATATTGTACGGGTTAATCGTAGGCATTTGTTGTCATTATTGTCATCAGAGCAGTTGGTTGACTACCAATTCATGCATCAAATCGAACAGTTGTTGGACACAGAGGGAAGACGTGAATGGGAAATGCGCCACCGAATTAATGAGCTACCCACATTGACGGATATGTTTGCATTTTTGGAACAGCGGGCAAATTGTCTTGCTAGTTTGGAAATTGGAACAAGCAACTCTCGAGTAATAGCAGCTAGCTCCCAAGAAGATCCACGTAGCATTCTTAAGCCGCCTGTCAACACAACGCATCGCATAGTAAGCCAATCACATTCGAAGTTAGTAAATGGCCAAGGTCGACGCCCAGTGACGCAATGGATTGACCGCAAACGTCTGGCTGACAACCGCAAGTGCTTCAAATGCGATTTTCCTGGCCATGCACTGTTTCATTGTGATGCATTTAAGGCAATGTCATTGAACGAAAGAAGGGAATTCGTACAGAAGAAGCGATTATGCGAATCATGCTTTAGCCCAAACCATTTGGCAAACAATTGTCCTCGAGAGTTGTGTCCTCGATGTCCAGGACAGAAGCATAACAGTATAATATGTCCAGTTCACAATCGACCAAAATCAGAAGGTTCAACCATTCAGATAAATACTTCTGCAAAAACACAATAGCAACCAACACAACTGGTTGGAAACAATGACCTCAGCGCATCTAACCACTCAGTTTCCAACTCACTATTAACAAAACAGCATCAGAACGAAGACTCAAAGATAAGTTTGGCTTTGCTGGCAACAGCCCAAGTGCGTTTAAGGGTTGGTCCATTTACAACGCAGACAATTCGAGCAATGTGCGATTCTGGTTCCCAAGTTAATCTTATTGCTAGGTCAGTGGTACTGACAGAATTTCTACCAACTACACAGTGCAGTATACGGATCGCGGGAGTTAACAGTGTGTCAAAGCATCCAATTACAAAAAAGGTATGCTGTCAATTGCTTCCTCGTTTCAGTGAAAATCCGATTGCAGAGATTGAGTTGCTTGTGGTACCGGAATTATCTGTTGACTCGCTACCCAAATCGCCTTTAAATATCAATTTGGCTCCAAAAGATATTCGAAACAAATTGGCTGATCCAGTATTCCATATACCAGCAAATGTAGACATGCTGCTTGGTGCTGGTGTTTGGGCAACTATTTTGCATAATATGGGTTCAACTAATGATCTTGGTATCATTGCGCAAAGCACAAGACTAGGATGGTTACTTTATGGCGGTGGTGTATGCCCATTAGAAGAAGCTCAAGTGAGTTTGGCACATGCAAAGGAGGACAACCTTTCAACGTTACTTCAGAGATTCTGGGAAGTTGAAGAAATTCCTTCAAGTAAAATGCGGACAAAGGAACAAGAGGAGTGCGAGCAATTTTTTATGGATCACCATTACCGAACGTCAACCGGAAGGTATGTAGTGGGCATCCCATTTCGCAGTGATATAGACGAAATAGGATCGTCACGTGATATTGCATTGCGTCGTCTGTATGCTTTGGAGCGTCGTTTTGACCGTGAACCAGCATTGCGTGAAAAATACATTGCTAGTATCAACGAGATGTTGGAAGCAGGTCATTTGCTTCAAGTAGACCGTGAGCCAAAAGGATTGTGCTACTATATTCCACATCATGCAGTCACACGTAAGTTTCGCGTTGTTTTTGATGCATCCTGTAAGACAAACCACGGCATCTCTCTGAACGAGGCACAGATGGTTGGGGAAAAATTGCAGGATGATTTGTTCGACCTGATTTTGCGATTTCGCACACATAGAATCGGAATAACGACCGATATTAAGAAAATGTATCTCCAGGTCGGGGTCATTGAGCAACAGTGGGATGTACAGCGAATATTTTGGCGACCAGATTCAAAAATTGACGTGAAGGAGTACTGGTTGACAAGAGTTACATTTGGAATGTCTTCTGCACCACACTGCGCAGTCCGCGCAATGATTCAGTGTGCACGAGACCAACAAATGAAGTTCCCACGAGGTGCACGAGTAATAGAGACGGATTTCTATATGGACGATGGTATCACCGGCGCTGATAATGAAGAGGAAGCGCGCACACTATGCATTGAAATGTCTACGATTCTTCACAACGGTGGCTTCCTTTTGAGTAAATGGCACTCAAATGGTGTCAACGTAGTTCCGAAGCAATTAATACATTCAACAGAAGAAGTCGAGTTGGGAGAATTCAATGACACGACGGTGCTTGGTTTGCGATGGTTACCCGCTACCGATGAACTTACCTTCAAATTTAAGCCACGGCCTCCGGAGGAGAAGCAGACGATGACCATGCGAAACATTCTTAGTCAGATAGCACAATTGTTTGATCCAAATGGATATTTGGGCCCAGTCATTGTCAGGGCGAAGATAATCATGCAATGCATATGGAAGGCAAGAATTGGCTGGGATGCAAAAGTACCAGATAAGATTGGCAATGATTGGATAAAATTTCAAACTCAATTGCCAGAGCTAACCAACATCCGAATTCCACGTTGGATTGGTATCACACCAACACACAGTTTTACTCTTCATGGATTTGCCGACGCATCTGAGGTAGCTTATGGGGCTGTCATTTATGTAAGAGTTGAAAATGGTAACGAAAGAAAATGCACACTGTTAACCTCTCGGTCTCGAGTTGCGCCAGTCAAAACATTAACAATACCACGGTTAGAGTTGTGTGCTGCAGAAATGCTTAGTGAACTAATGGAAGTGGTAAGAAAAGCATGTAAGTTTGAATTTGTTCATACAGTACTGTGGACAGATTCATCGATTGTATTGCACTGGATGGAGAAGGATCCAGAAACTTTAAAACCATTTGTGCATAACCGAATTCAGAGGATTCGAAAATTGACGACTTGCTGCGAATGGCGACATATAGCGACCGTTAACAATCCAGCGGATGCATTGAGTCGTGGAGTAGCACCAGATGACCTAGAATCATTAAAAATATGGTGGAACGGCCCAGAATGGTTGATAGAGAATGCCTCCGAATGGCCGGAATCGCGAGCGGAATTATCTATGCTTATCGAGAGAGAGATTCACGCTGAGATGAAGTCGAATTGGCTCGAAATGGCCAATGATAAGAAACTGCGTCCAATCCAAAAGGCATTCAGCAGTGTTGCTGTGTTAGAAATGCGTAGCAAGAATGCTTTAAAGCATACTAAGACTGATATGCTTTCTCGAACATCATCATGGCGGCGGCTCATTCGACGGACAGCCTGGCTATATCGTTATATAGACAATCTGAGGCTTCGCGGAGAGGAAAAGCCTAGACGAGAGACTGGTGACGTAACTGAAGCCGAAGAAGAGAGAGCTATAGATTACTGGGTAAAACGCGAACAATCGGTTTATTTCGGCCCAGAATTGAACGCCTTACAAAATGGAGAAGCAATTCCAAAGAGGAGTCAATTGATTAGACTCAACCCTATAATTGATGAGAAGGGTGTTTTGCGAGTGGGTGGTAGATTGGAGAATGCGATGTTGTCATATGAGCAGAAACACCCAGTACTACTACCTGATGTAAGCCACCTAGCTCAATTGTTGATACGGGGCGCTCATAAGCAAACTTTACATGGTGGTTTTCAGTTAATGGCGGCAGCTCTGAGACAACGCTTTTGGATCACCAATCTCAGAAGAGCGATACGCACTCAAATTTCTCGTTGCATTCCATGTGTGCGACAGAGTCAGAAATTTTGTGAACAACTAATGGGAAATCTTCCAGCGGACCGAGTGCGGCAAAGTCCACCATTTGCACATACAGGTGTTGATTATGCTGGCCCTTTCGAGGTCAAGGCACGTGGTGGCAGATGTAAAATTATCGAAAAGAAGTATGTCGCAATTTTTGTGTGTATGTCAACAAAGGCGGTTCATATTGAACTCGTTGAAGATTTGTCAACAGCAGCATTTATGGCGGCATTTCTCCGTTTCACTAGCATTCGGGGCAGCTGTACCCATTTGTGGAGTGACAATGGAACAAGCTTTGTCGGAGCAGAAAAGGAATTGGCGCGAATGGTAAATAGCTGGTCGCAGATTGATTCTGACGCGTACAAGGAGATGCGAGAATTAAGGGTGAAGTGGCATTTCATAACGCCATCTGCTCCACATCAGGGAGGCCTATGGGAATCAAAGGTGAAGGCGATGAAGTATCACTTACGTAGAGTTGTCGGGCAGCACAAACTGACCAGTATTGATTTTCAAACATTGCTGGCGCAGATAAGTGCTATATTGAATTCAAGGCCGCTCACAGCTCTTACTGATGACCCGGAAGATTTGGATTTTTTATCACCTGGACATTTGGTTAATGGGAGACCTCTAAAGCAGCTCTTTGGAGAACGAATCGATGAAACACCTAAGAGCGCACTTCGACGATATGCAATCACACAGCAAATGTCACAGTCATTCTGGAAGCAGTGGCACCAAACATATTTAAATGAGTTACAGCAACGTCCCAAATGGAAAACTGCACGAGAGAACTTAAAGATGGGTGATTTAGTGCTGATTAAGGATGAAAACGCAGCGCCAACTTTTTGGGCAACTGGCCGAATTACGCGGATATTTCCTGGAGATGATGGCCTGGTAAGAAACGTCGAATTGAGAGTGGCTGGCAAGAAACGAACAATGATGCGCCCAGTTTAAAAATTAGTTTTGCTGCCGTTGGATCAAATTGATGAATCTGCCGACTCATCAAGGGGGGAGTGTGCCTAAACGGCAGCTGCTAAATTAAACCATGCGTGCGATACTTATGTTGCTTAAGAAGAATTTTTTACTTGTTACTTGTTTGTTGATTTTTTACTTGTTACTTGTTTGTTTTTTTTTATTATTCTTGCTGTTATGATTTTATAATCAATCAAATTAAAATTCTTAAAAAAGAAAAATTAATATAAAATACAAGGCACGTTGAGAAGACAAAAAAATTTCGTTTTCTAGAAAATAAAAGAATTAAAAATACATATAAAAAAAAAAAAAAAAAAAAAAAAAAAAAAAAAAAAAAAAAAAAAAAAAAAAAAAAAAAAAAAAAAAAAATTAATATAAAATACAAGGCACGTTGAGAAGACAAAAAAATTTCGTTTTCTAGAAAATAAAAGAATTAAAAATACATATATATTTGGATTGATTTTTTGGCTGTAAACTTTGAAGGGAATTATTATGACTCCAAAGATAAAAAGGGTAAGTTTTTTAATAGAAACAATTGTCTCTACCAGCTGAACTATCGACAATAACATTAATATATCTCTCAATAAAACCAGCATTTTCCCATACTAAAGCCATCTACAATTTTTAGCCACTGGATAAATAAAAAATTATTATCAACGCAATGATAAAAGACACGTGTAGCAAAATAATTAAAAGCTTCCAAAAATTATTTTTTTATTTAAAAAAAAATATTCCTTATTTAATTTCCTTATCATAGAATGACTTAAAAAATAAATTCCGGATTACTTACTTTGCCAACGAAGCTTCATTGTGGCGGCTAATTCCATATTTTTTTTATATATATATATATTTATAATTCCATTTCTTCCGCAGGACTAAATTTATTTCGCGTGTAATTTACATTTTTCCATTCGAAAGGATTTTCATCTTTATTTGGTGGGATGTCTTCTCAGTAACTCTATGCAAAGCATCATTATTTCCGTAACGTCGCGTTATAAAAAGAATTAAAAAAAAAAAAACAAAGAATAAAAATTAAATGAAAAAAATGCCGCATCCTTAATTTGCTGTTTTTCTCTTAATTGCAAGAAACGTGGGTGTCCTGGTTTTTTGTAATTATTTTGTTTCGCACAAACCAAGAGAGGATATGAATGAAGTCCCATTTCCTCATTTTGTCGGTTCTGCTGAATGATGATGAAAGTTGAATTTTAAATTCTTGAAAACATATTCACATCATCAATATTAAATTTTTTTCATGAATTAATGGGTTTTCCTTCAGGGAAAATGACATACGTGCACAGATATATATGATAAACCTAAATCTTAGTTTAAACCAAACATTTGTTATCCTTTCGATGTTTGTCCCCCATGCTTTTCACATGCAAAATTGAAAATATCTCTGCTGACCATTTCCTTGGCAGCAAACCTCAAATTATAGTATATCTTTGTAAACGAGATATCCAACGCCACGAAGGAAGATTATTATTATTTAAGACTAAGAACAACACCGTACAAGACGAAGAAATTCATTCGTCTTGACCACCTTTTGACGCAAGAAAACACATTAATCCTGACATTTCAATAAAATAAAATCAAAAAGGGATTGCATTCCTTACTTTCGGTTTGCTTTCGTATCCTTAATTGTATATATAGACTGGAAGAGAAAATATTTCAATGCATGCCATATAATGGGGTAAAATAAATAGTCAGCAGAAAACACCAAGATAACGAAAGTGGTCAGCTTGAGAATTTGCTGACCATCGTCTTCGAGGTCCTTTAAGGATGCTAAATAAATTGAAATATTTCTCATAAGAGAACGTTTGGGTTTCTCAAGTGTGGGCAACAGAAATAGATGTGCAATGAAAATAAACACCTTAGTTTAGGTTTAAGGTATTTCTTTCTTTAGATTACAAAAAGGACAATGATAAGGAATTTTGTACAACTTGAAGGGTGAAAGGATGAAAGAATTTTATTTTATAATAAATTATTGAACTTAAAATCATTATTAAAGTGCACATTAAATTGAACTTACGATTAATAAATTTAAATTTTAATTGATGTATTTATATATTTAATATATTAATCTTGTCAACACAAAAGGCCAGGGGAGATAAAACCTGGGGTTGCATATTAATAAAGGGATGGTGGTGGTGGCTACAACTGCGAAAAGTTTTGCTCTAATTATTCTTTAACTACCTTGGGTCAAAAGTGGATCAAGAGGGCTTTTACCAAAATCGAACAGAACCTACTTTAATTTGTGGACATCCAGATATCATACCATAAAAACTAAACCGCTGCTATAGAAGGATATGGTCTTACCAGTACTCACATACCGATCCAGGACTTGGCTTCTTACTAAAACGCACTCTGATCCCTTATCCGTTTTCGAGAGGAAAGTCTTACGGATAATTGTTGGCCACCCGTGCAATGGAGCACGATACAATAAATTATAAATTGTATGAAGTCTACACCGAAGCAAAGGTTGTTGTAAGAACCTGGTAGACTCCTATGGGTTGTGTAGCTTCCATGAGGGAAGAGGAACCAGCTCGCAAAGCCTTTTGAATTTGTTTATATGGTAGAAGACAACGTGTCAGACATTGCTTATGTTAGAAGGATGGTGTAGGCCAGGACACCCAAGGCATTTGGGATAGAATCTGGATGTCTTCTGCCAGCAATGGAGACATGGTATACGGGAAAACTTGCCGAATGAGGCCGGTTGTTGGATTTCTGGTAAGTAGTTTGCGTGCACTTCAGGTCAAATGACATCAAGTGACACACGGGCCCAACAAGAAAGAGACGACAGTCACCTGTTTACTAAACATCGAAAAGGCCTTCGACACAGTTTAGATAAAAGGACTAATATTCAAACTGTCAAGTCTAGGACTACCTAAACACTTGGTAAGATTAATCAAAAATATTCTTACCCATAGATCCTTTTATGTACAGGTAAACAAAGAATATTCAGAAAGAAAGACGATCAGCGCTGGAGTTCCACAAGGTTCCAAGTTGGGCCCTATACTTTTCAACCTTTACACAGCTGACCAGCCAACCAACATCCAAGGGACGAAAACGAAGCTATATGCCGATGACTTCTTAATATATGCAACATCCATTTCACTACTACCTTAAATGGAGACTATAGATAAATAGCGATAAGAGCGAGCTTATCAGCTTCAGAACCCCAACAACAGCAACAAGAGGTCCAATACGTTTCGCATCACGCTGTGATAATATCAGTTTTAAGCTACCAGACAATACAGTGATAAGGGCAAAGACAACAGCAAAATTCCTTGGAGTGAATTTTACTAACCGCTTTAAATTTAACAAGCACCCTTCATTTATGTTTAAGAGAGCTAACTTCTCCCTTCTTCTTAAGAGAAGAAACGGACTAGGCACAAATATTAAACTCCCTATCTATAAACACCATATCACCAACATATATGAAGAAGATCGAAGGTTTTAAAAGGAAGATGACACCTCCAAGGAACTTGGAGGACCAACCCAACTTGGAAATCCAGCAACTACTCCAGCATTAACTAGAGCCTAACCATTGCTATTTCTACATTCGAGCAATCACAAACGACCGATTCGAAGATATAATGAACAATGACGGAGCCCCGTTCTACGTGAGAACCAGCAACGGACACAACAGAGGATAAACAACACCGCATATTACCCCAAGTTTTTAAAACCAAAGACAATTATTATAATTAAGAATTTCAATTAAAAGATTATGCAAACAAAAATATGATATAAGTAAAAATATAGCATTGTATAGAGTCATCTGAAGTACGTCGGGCACCTGTTGTTGAGCCGACATGATATATTTTAGTTATAAGTTAGTTTAAGGCAAATTGTACATACATTTTAACGAATGAAATAAAAATAATCTAATCGTAGAAACCGTGCATTTTTTCCTGTTTCAATCCAGCGCAAAAGCCAAATCGGTAAACATACTAGCATAAAAACATTCACATTTACAATATAAATAGGATTTTAATAATTTGAAACATAACTAATACATATTTCAAGGGAAAAGAACGGTGTGATAAATAGAAAGGTGGGTATGGGGATATTATGTTCATTTAAGAAGCCATAATGTCCTGTCCATAATACAATATAAGCGTGGAACTGAAGTCATCCCTCCTATTCATAAATTACAGTATATGTTTAAAAATGACAACAAACAATAAAAAAAACACTTACACCCTTTCGAAATACTTGAAGCATAATCCAAGTCACATACAATGACCACTTACGAAGTGATGGTCATCACACCTCTTTCCAAATAGATAAACACCGTGTGTGTTCAACAACTATTCTTATATTTTGATAACATTATATCGCCACTTAAAGAACCGGATAAACCATAATTTCCTTTCGCTAAATAGACAACCCTCTCGAACAGAAACTGACCCTCAATACCTATATTTAATGGTCAAGCGGATTATGTGGATAACAACCCCAATCATCATCATTTTTTTCGTCCCTCCGACTGACCACAGCTAAATCCCTTTATACGTGTTTTTGTTTCTTCCCCTAAATAAAAACCCAGATAAAAGAGTGACCATAACAACCCATGTCCAATGGTCAGTTAAACCAATTATATCGACCCTTGAAGGACGAAGAAGAGAAAAAACAAGAAAATAAACGAAACAAAATTTTCGCATGAACCCCGGACTTAAAATTATCATAAATTTTCCGGTACAACTTGTTGAATGCGAAAATCCCCTTCCACAACTACTACGGGAATTGCTTGACCATTGTCCTTTTTTTGGAATAGATCTTTTCAATTGGCTATCATTATCGTTAAATACACATTTTGACTATTAAAGTCATTTAATTGTTGAGGACTATTTGGACATGAAATTGGCTTAACCTAAGGGGTTGTGTTTTATTGGTTATGTTGTTATTTTATTTGATTTTTTCAATTTTCCAGTAAACAATGCTATGACATGTGAAAATTGTGTTCAACAATAAGATTGGACTGTGAGTGATATCTCAAAGAATTGCTTGAGTAAAGAGAAGTGATGAAAAATAAAAGAAACGATATTTATGTTGAGGGAATGTTGATAAAAATGTAAGATGATGTCAAAGAAAACAAAGAAGACAGCGGTATGAATAATGGGTTTTCTTACGAAGCGATGATTGCATAGGGAAGGATCCAGCTGCGTGACAGTTGCAAGGGTAAACTTAAGCGCTATTTGTTATTTTCTTTAAATATGATATTTTGCAGAAAGAAAATGATGTTACATGAATAAGAAGAAGGTGTAACTGCTTAAGATAGAAGAAAACTTGAGTTTAAAATTGTTAAGTGATAAATAAAGGAAACTTAAACAAATATAATTCAGGAAAAAATGTTTTATGTGAAAACAAATACATTATTAAATTTATTTCATAATAATTCTTCCATTCCATATTTATAAGTTTATTTTTATATATAGTATATAGAATAGTAATTTATGAATAATTTTTTATCAACTGTTTTTGTACCTTCTTTTTATTCGCCACACAGATGCCCATCGTGGGCCAGGTTTAATGACGATTCGGGGAAAAGGAATATTATATTATATTATATTAATATTATAATATATTCTACAGTGCACGTCTCTTTTTACTTGCGAATATTATGACTATAAGGCAATTTTAGGATTTGTGAATATAAAAAATATTGAAGTAGCAATCAGAGATGACATAACGATCATAGAGAAATCTATGATCTGTCAGTATAACGTATAACGTATGTATAACGAGCTGCAACCAAAAAGGCTTAAGCGATTATCTTCAAATTTGATGTGTGTGATTCTTTTGGCATTCTCCAGATTGGAAATGGAAATTTAATTTTTGGGCCTAAATAAGCTTACTTTTTCTCGAAAACGGCTGCAACGATTTTGATGAACATTTTTGAGAATATTTTCGTTGGTATTGGCTATCATTTGACTATCATTTGATCAGAACCAAATTTACGAAAAAGGTCTATTAACGGTATCTCTAATATAAGGGTTTTTTTTTTTAGTTTTTGGTTTTCTCAGTAATTTCTGTCAAATTTAATATTTGAGAAAATTTAGGTAGCCAAATTAATTCTGCATATAATATATACAATATTTTTTAAAATTAATCAAAAAGAATTATTAAAATTTATAATCACATGTATATTAATAATCTCTAAGAAACTGCATACCAAAGTTTAAAAAAAACATTCAAAAAACTAAAAATAATAAAACAGGATTTTATCAAAATCCATCCTACAACTTTCGAAATACTTTTTTTCATAAATTTGTTATTATACAATACGTGTGATGGCATACTCCGTTTTTACTAAAAACCGTTAAGTGTTGCGGTTTTGATATCTTTTTAAAGTTCAGATAGTGTCAAAATGTGACCGCACATATTATGAACAAGTACGTGCACTCCAATGGTGCAATTTTTTTTTTTTAATATCAATTTCGATTTTAATTCAGTTAACCAGTTCTCGAAGAAGTTAGAAATAAATTGCACGACTTGATCGCACGTACTTGCTCATATGTGCGGTCACATCGTCGAATAAATTTAAAAAAATGCACGACTGGGTCGCACGAACTTCTTTTTATGTTAGATAATTGCTTAGTGGCTGCATATATACCTATGTATATAAAGGGTTTTCAAGAAGAAATAAAAAGCATATAGTTTAATGTTATGGCCAAGAATTTAGCTTGATTATAAAGATAAGGGTTTGCATTATATTTTAAAAATTATTTCGGGGAAGTGGCTGGCTCGAATAAATTCCAGCCGAGGCCCAATTTTGTGAAAATCGGGATCGATGGCCATCTCGCTTTGGGCCCATTCACCGAACGTGTGACGCGCTTGATGGTCGTTTGGCTTCAATTCTTCTTGGATTTTGTAAGCCTGCAAGATCCTTCTGCAATATCTTCCATAAAGTGGAAAGGCACATCTCCAATTGTTGCGCGCGATGGCGGATGGACTCATTCGGGTCTTCTTTGATGCTCTGCTCCACCGAAACGAACCATTATTTTGGTAATAAATTTTGCACAATTTGCAAACTTGTTCAGGAGTAAGTCTATTCATTATGAATTGGCAAACCAAACTGAGCATAAATCAAGTGACAGCTGTCAAAAAGACCAACTCCGAAAAAAAGTATTGCCAGATTGAAAATCTATTATTTTATAAATTAAATTATTTATTATATTATTATATATTAAAATAAAAAAAATATTTTTTTTTTAGAAAATTATTTCATTTTTTTTATTAGTTTAAGAGTTTTCTCGGAAAAACTAAGTATGCAATAAAATTTGAAAACTAAATGTCTATCAAGGAAAAAAAATATTGAAAATCGTTCGACCAATTTTTTTTAAAAAGTCGTTTTTTTGAAAAACTTTTCCAAAAAATATTTTAATTTTTTTTCGAGTATGTCATTTTAAGGAAATATGTAGTTTATATCCTGGAAAATTATTTAAAAAAATTCAATCAGCCTATTTTCAAAATATTTCGTAAGCCAAATTTTTTTTAGAAAATTTAAAAAAAATCGAAAAAAAAGTTTTTGAAAATTTTGAAACGCAATTTCTGCGCGCAAAATTTTATTGAAATCGGGATAATAGTTTACGATAGAACCGCATTTGAAAAAACCGGTTTAATGAGAGGTACCTTTATAGAAAAATTTTTTTTTTGCACTGGATTTGTATAGTAGTACCAACGTATAATCGCAAGTAAAAAGTAAAAATTGTCCAATGGTAATTTAATTTAAATTTTTGTTCACTAAGACGTAATCTACAGCTTGGATAGAACACTGAGTTTTATTTATAAAAAAATTCTTGGAGCTGTTTGCGAGCTTTTTACTCAACGTTTATATGTCAGGTAGGTACTCTTAATAGTTAGGTTAAAATAAAATTAAAAACATTCATCTCATTCATCATTGCTTTATTTTATTGTTAAATGGAAGTTATTAATGTGCTCGAGCTTGCATGCTTGAATTTTATTTTCTTTAATCTTTTAAAAAAAAATAATAAACTTGGCTTACTTACCTACTACGATTTAAAAAAAAAAAACTTTTTTCTTCACATTTCTTTAAGAAATAAAATGGTTCTCGAGTGCATCTAAAAGCATGCAACTACATAGTAGATTGGCAAGTAAATGGGGTCAGCTTAAATTATTAACTAAAGATTGATCGAAGAGACACTGATCATCAAATTATGAAATTCCTTATTTAAAAATAAATTAAATTTACATTATTGGTTCCATCCAATGGTCATGGGTGGTGGTCCGGAATCCGGACCCGAGGACCCGATACCGTGGATCCGCCACTGAACAGAACAATTATTTCACCAATAAAAAATGCAGTCCCAACACCGCTTTGGTCAGAACATGACGATTGATTTAATATGTAGGTATAACTTCATGGTAGTCAGTGAATTTGTCTACCTGGGCTCAGTTGTGAACACGGCCAACAACATCAGCGCAGAAATCAAGCGTAGAATTACTCTTAATCGCTGTTACTACTTTGGCCTGAGTAAGTTATTGAGGAATAAAAAATCCATATCCAGCGGCTAAGATGGATCGGCCATGCGGATGAACATCGCCACGAAAGGTAAAGTTTAAATTATTATTTACTTAAATTAGAAAAAGATTAAAAAGCATCAAATTTGTGTTTTAAAAAAATCGCAAATAATTTTAAGAATGTTTCTTTCATTTAGTATTCTTTTAATGATGCATCCTTTCCAGGACAATGAGGGAACATATGCGTACAAACGCAAGAAGAAAATAAGATGTTCTTAGATCGTGAAGATTCTAAAACCATAATATCTAAACGACTTCGTTATGTTTCTCTGATTGATTATCCTCATATGTATGCCAAGTTACACCATGACGTCCCTCTTTTAAGTCAGGTTAATGTAAGTAGGGGAGTAGAGAATAATAAAAACAAAATCTTACGATTCATAGACCAAAAAAGTACGAATGATTTTTATTACACTTAATTATTAATGTTCGAGACTTTTTATATATGCGTTTGCTAAATCTTTCAATTTTTATTCATTTTGCTTTTAACAAAAAAATCGATAAGCTTCTCCACCTCACACTTTGTCAAGTCCAAAATGAAATGTACACATGACAAAAACACACTTGCGTATTTTTAATTTTAAAAATGCGTTTCGCATCCTTACACTTGAGTTTTCATCTCATTTTCATCTCTACAGCCATACTGAGTTCCAAAAAAAATTGTAAACAAAGAGTCCCCCTTAAAATCCTTTAAAAATACCCTCATTGTCCTAAGAACGACCTTTCTCTAACTTTTGAGTAACTTTTCGACAAAAAACAGCATGCAAGGGAAAAGAGACGAAGGATAACGCACTGCAAAAAAAACCGCCACGTAAAATAATGAAACTTGCTGGGCACTTCAGCAAAGAGTGTGAGTTGGCGTTGGTGACGCCTGGTAAGAGAGGACATTGTATTAAGCTTATAAATGTGTGTGCAAACGCATGAAAAAATCCCTATATTAAAGGATGTCATATCCCTCTCCCCAAAAACATAAGCCAGGACATACAACAGCAACCCCACTTGGGGCATTCATTTACTAAGATGGCGAAGGGTGTCTGTATATTTGTACTTTTTTTTTGGTACACACTTATCTTGGAAGAAAGTTTCGTCGTCGTGACTCGTGAGTCCATGCAGTGAGTTACTCATTACCGAACATGGAAATTAAGGACAACGAGAAAAAACTCATGGTGTGGATATATTTACATATACCTATCTACCTATCCAAAAAAAATGAGTTTTTTTATAATTTTAGGAATCCACCCTTCGAATTCTGCATATACTGCTCTGGAAATAAATATACGTGCGTGTGTAGTTCTTTTCTGTCTTAAAAAATCGTCCTGGAAGAAGCAGGGTAACGAAACACAAGGCGACCAGGGCCAGGGGTGATTAAAAGTTTCAGAAAAAAAGGCAAATTAGAAAAAAAATTCACACAAAAAATGTGTGCTTGTACGTGGTTCACCCTCGTTTTTTTGTTGCTAAATAAAAAAAAAACAGAACGACTCGGCAATATGTGAAGTTGGTTCCCGACTTATCCTAGACGTCTGATAACAAGTTTTTCGTAATTATTTAGATAGCTTTCTTACTGAGGGTGAAATTATGTTAGTATTCAGAGAAAATTAGAAATGTGGCAGCAATGCATAAGGAATAACGGTATTTACAATTCAAGTGTGATGAAAAAAAAACTTATTTCTCTCGATAACATGGCAACTGATTTTGATAATTTTTGCCAAATATGTGTCATGCTCACATTGTACGTGTACGTCAGCTTGGCGTTTTAGATATCCAATGTAATGACATCTATAGTCAGCCCCGGATCTACAAAATTTTCTGAGGGGCAAGAACCTGATTTTGAAGTGTATTTGTTATTGTTAAAGTTTTTAAAGAAGAAATAAATCTTTTTATTTATCAACTTTCATGGACGTTTCACATCAATAATAAAATAAAGAAAAAACTCATACAAACAGTATAATTACAGTGACTATCCGTTCACTATTATAATGAACTGTTCATCGTTTTAAGTAGATGTTAATTATGAATTATTTTGTATTAAAAAACATAAAAATGTTCATTATTTCAAATGCTGTTTATTATTTGTTTAGTATTTCATTATATATACACATATGTAAATCAAAATGAAGTGTCTGTTTTTAATATCAAAATAACAGCTTTTTACAATATGCATATGAAATATATGTCAGTCTAGGTATGTCTTTCTGTCTGTTTGTCCCGGCTAATCACGGGATCCGGTCTCCGATGCACCGTTTTGGACGAGACTTTCACTGGCAGATTTCTGATGTTCTAGGGAGTAACTTAGTCTATTTAAATTACCCGGCAGGTGGCGCTGAGGTGGTATCTTTTTTTGAATAATTCTTATTTATGAGCCGATTGTGACGAGAATTTCACAGGCAGAAAGCTGTAATTGTAAGGGTTAAGTAAGGCTATTTTAATTAACCCAAGGTGGTGCTGGAGTCGTTATTTTTATTTATTTTTATTTATGCCACGATTTTGTCGCGACTTTTACAGGTTGATGTTGTAAGGTGTAACTAAGGCTATTTTTATCACCCGCTGTGCAACTGGGTTCGTTTCACCACCATATAGCTTATTTTATAAGAAGTAACTAAGGCTGTTTCCTATAGCTTTTTCCCTAAAATGTATGGTAAGCCCAAGCAACGCGGGGGGGGGGGTAAGCTAGTTTTATTTAATTTTGTTCAAACAAAAACGGAAAACTCACCAAACCAAAATTCTGCCCTAATTCACTAATAGACACAAATGGTTAATTTCGGAACACTCAAAATCGATCATTCAGATCATGAACCTATTAAGTATTGACTGCTATACTCTGTTTAACTTATATTTTCAGCACAGGTAAGATAAAATATTTGCTTTTTTACCGATGGAAAATTTTCAACGGCACTCGGTAATATTCGGTACCTAGTGGTGTTGGAATTTTACCGCACTAAAACCACCGCTGAATCAGAACCAATCTATGAAATATCGACAAATGATTTTTCTTTCTTTGTTTTTAAAAGGCATTGGGAGAAGTTTTCAGTTCCCATAGCATTTAGACCATCAGCTCATGAGGCTTGGTTCTTCTTAAGCTCCGAACATTGTTTCGTACATTTAAGACGGTCTCCATTTCGGAGTTGGTATGACTTTGCAGTCGTTAAATGTGTGATAAAGCGTGTTTTTTTAACCACTTCTGTAACTACTTAAATGTGAAGGTTACGATGTAGATCGCTATTTCTTATATACCAAGGGGCATTAATTATTCCACCAAGAACATTGCTTTAGAATTTTTGGATGGGTACAGCATCAACTTTCATGGACGTTTCACATCAATAATAAAATAAAGAAAAAACTCATACAAACAGTATAATTACAGTGACTATCCGTTCACTATTATAATGAACTGTTCATCGTTTTAAGTAGATGTTAATTATGAATTATTTTGTATTAAAAAACATAAAAATGTTCATTATTTCAAATGCTGTTTATTATTTGTTTAGTATTTCATTATATATACACATATGTAAATCAAAATGAAGTGTCTGTTTTTAATATCAAAATAACAGCTTTTTACAATATGCATATGAAATATATGTCAGTCTAGGTATGTCTTTCTGTCTGTTTGTCCCGGCTAATCACGGGATCCGGTCTCCGATGCACCGTTTTGGACGAGACTTTCACTGGCAGATTTCTGATGTTCTAGGGAGTAACTTAGTCTATTTAAATTACCCGGCAGGTGGCGCTGAGGTGGTATCTTTTTTTGAATAATTCTTATTTATGAGCCGATTGTGACGAGAATTTCACAGGCAGAAAGCTGTAATTGTAAGGGTTAAGTAAGGCTATTTTAATTAACCCAAGGTGGTGCTGGAGTCGTTATTTTTATTTATTTTTATTTATGCCACGATTTTGTCGCGACTTTTACAGGTTGATGTTGTAAGGTGTAACTAAGGCTATTTTTATCACCCGCTGTGCAACTGGGTTCGTTTCACCACCATATAGCTTATTTTATAAGAAGTAACTAAGGCTGTTTCCTATAGCTTTTTCCCTAAAATGTATGGTAAGCCCAAGCAACGCGGGGGGGGGGGTAAGCTAGTTTTATTTAATTTTGTTCAAACAAAAACGGAAAACTCACCAAACCAAAATTCTGCCCTAATTCACTAATAGACACAAATGGTTAATTTCGGAACACTCAAAATCGATCATTCAGATCATGAACCTATTAAGTATTGACTGCTATACTCTGTTTAACTTATATTTTCAGCACAGGTAAGATAAAATATTTGCTTTTTTACCGATGGAAAATTTTCAACGGCACTCGGTAATATTCGGTACCTAGTGGTGTTGGAATTTTACCGCACTAAAACCACCGCTGAATCAGAACCAATCTATGAAATATCGACAAATGATTTTTCTTTCTTTGTTTTTAAAAGGCATTGGGAGAAGTTTTCAGTTCCCATAGCATTTAGACCATCAGCTCATGAGGCTTGGTTCTTCTTAAGCTCCGAACATTGTTTCGTACATTTAAGACGGTCTCCATTTCGGAGTTGGTATGACTTTGCAGTCGTTAAATGTGTGATAAAGCGTGTTTTTTTAACCACTTCTGTAACTACTTAAATGTGAAGGTTACGATGTAGATCGCTATTTCTTATATACCAAGGGGCATTAATTATTCCACCAAGAACATTGCTTTAGAATTTTTGGATGGGTACAGCATTTGTTTTTTGTATAACCCCATAGGTGGATTCCATATGTCCAAACGGGTTTCAGTACTGGCTTATATAACATTAGTTTATTCTGGATAGATACCAGTACATTTTTCTATACTTCAAGTTAAGTTTTTCTCTTTTCTTTCTTTCTCTGAATTAGTGTTTTTTCTTAATAAACACAATAAGCCAGAGGCAAATGGCAATCAGTATCCTGTCTCCTCACAGCCGCGGAGCTGGCACGTCATGGTGGAATGTACGTGGGTTTATGGAATATTACAAAAACAATTTCAAGGTAAGGTAAGAGTTCTGTTTTTTTTTCAGTGACATTTCTTAAGTTGAGTGCCTTGCAAACACCAGCAGGAACTTCGATAACTCGAATATTTAATAACTGGAATTAAATTTCTTGGCAATAGCGCCAACACTGAAATTTACATGTAATTTTTATTTGATAACTCGAAATTCTATTACTCGAATGTCTGGTAACTCGAAGATATTATTTGGCGTCGCTTTCGATAAGTCGAATTCTGAAGTTCTGCGTATTTTTAGAAAGTTCCTCTTATATGTATGAGTATAAGAATTGTCAAATTTCTTGTTATTAGAGGTATAAAATATATAATACAAGAATACTAGGTTAGTAAATTGGTCGATAGGAAATAAAAGCTTGTTTTTATTTAAAAAAAAAACAGTAGGCGCCTTTTTAAAACATAAAGAGAAAGAAAAAAAAGCAAATCACACAGAGTGAAGAGACTATCGTATTGAAGCTTGGAAAAATACCAGAAATATACAAGGTATAATGATTTTCTGCGTTTTTCTTTATTCCTTCAGAAAAGGTCTGAGCATTCTGAGCATACTCTGATAATTATCTGAACCGAGATTGGTCTGAGCGCTCAGATATATTTTTGAAATACGTTTGAGCACTTTTCTGTCACAAGTTGTCATTTTTGATATGGCTCTTTCACAGGCGGCAATATTATAAAAATTAAACTTTACTAAGTTTTAATAAGATAAAAAAATTGTTTTTTGGAGGATAAACATCTTTATTATAGTTCTAAATTATGACTAACTTATTACAATATTTTTGATCTTAAAGGAACCTATTTTCCCCAACCTATCTCACACGGCTCAGGTGCTCCAGACGCCGTGTCAGCACATTCCCTCACGTACTCGACGTTGCACGATGTTGTTATGTGACTCGTGTCGTGGGAATGATGTTTTCGGAATGTGCATTGACATTCGTGGTGTTAACTCCTCCCCGCTTAAGTTCGAACGCCCTCGTTCGATGTTGCTGGTCTTATAAGGGGTGGTAGGTCTTCAAGCCCTATTGTAACGGATGTTGTTCTTTCAGGCTGGTCCATAGGCTTCCCGTTTTTGTCCTTTCTTCTAGATTTGCAGCATAGGAAAGCTGTCACCGTTATGCATAGTATTACTACCATAAGTATGTTGATTCCCGTGTCAACAGAGTTCTTTCTTTCAAGCAGGTCAATCTGTTCAGTGCCATTAACCTGTAGTTCTTTAATCATTTCCAGGGAAAGTATTTCTCTGAATTCCTGTTGCAATTTTTTTTCGAAAGGGATTTCATTTATTTTTAAACCAAGTTTAACTGCTTTTACAATGATCATATTACAAATCTGTGAATCTGTTGTGGGAATGTTAATTATGTAAATAATGTTCTTTCCATTAGAAGCAATTTAATGGTACAAAAATCGAGTGCTTCGTCAATATTTATAAAAGGAATGTTTTGCTCTTTAAAGAAATGTTTCGTTATGTTAATTTCAGAATTGGATAATATGAATGAGTTAATTACATTTACTTTTGCCCAATGAATAGCGTAGGCAATGTTTACTAATTCGTCTTTAATAAGGTCTAATTCATACTTAAATTTTAATATTTCTGTATTTTTGTTTTTAATTTCTTTTCTTACAGTATTAAAGATTTCATTTGTTATTTTAGTAAGTTCATTGGTTTTTCCTATAGTCATACGATTTATAATCATTTGCTTATTGTTGCTTTTAAGAACGTTATTCATTTTTTCGGTTAGAATTTCATAGTCGTGGTGATCAGGGCTACCGGCGAAACACTTCCATGCGGTTCCTAAGAAGTCTAATGACCTCTTTTGTTTTTGATTATCAACTCTCAGTCCTGCTAGGTACGTTTTTATTTTACTTATTTCGTGGGAAACATAAGGATAAAGTGAATGGGTTTGTTTGGTTTCTGTCAGTGCCTTTTCTATATTTCTGGTTAGTTCCTCATAATGTTCGGTTTTGATTATATGTATGATTTTAAAATTCCCAGTCTGTATTTTAGATTTTCCGATATTTATCTTGATTAATTGGGATTTTGTTTAATCCAATATTTGCGTATCCGCTGCGCATAGCGGTAATAACAACCTATAAGGAAGAATTTTGATTTTTGGTTAAATTCTTATGAACAGTTTTTCCAGATTGGGTCACTATCGTAGAGTTTTTATTAATTGCTACAATTTCTTTCCTATATTTTGCTGAAAGTTTGTTTCCTAATCTTTTATTGATTTTTACATAAATTTCATCACCTACTGCATAGTTTTTGAAAGCTTTTCTTTTCTTATTATGGTAATCAAGGTCAGCGGTTTGCTTGTCTTTAATTGCTTGAGCTACAAGTTGTCTTTCTTCTTGTAGTTGTTCAGGATTGCTTATTTTATTTCTTGCAAAAGATATATCTATGGGTTTTTTATTGGTTGTGGTATGAACTGATCTATTGTATTCATAGATTGATTTGTCCAATACTTCAGAGAATGTATTAAAAGTTTTTCAGCTCTAATGCAGCGTATAAGTTCTGTAAGGGTTGAATGAAACCTTTCAATTTGGCCGTTCACGGAGCTTACGTATGGAGGTGCTTTAAAAACTTTGATGTTGAAGAAGTTTTCGACCATAAAAAGAATCGAATTGGAACTCAAGGATTTTTCATTGTCGACAGCAATAAATTCTGGAACTCCGAAAGATAGTATGAGTTCTCTGAGAGGTTGTTTTATATGTTCCGTAGCTCTGGAAGGAACTATTGAACTATTCTTGCTAGAGCATATTTAGAGAATGTGTCTATGGCTGTTAGTATGATTTTCTTGTCGGTAAAGTATAGATCTAGATGAAGGATTTGTCCGGGGTATTGAGGAATGGGAGTTGGTTGCAATATAATTTTGTTGGGGTGCCTATCGTATTTCTGCTCCTTACAAATTTTACAAATGTCTGTTATTTTCCAAACTTTCTCTTTCTTGAAAACATTTATTGGTTCGTTTGCTATTTCTATTACATTTTGGTTTGAGCTATCTTGACTGTGCTGGGTGGTTGTCAACGTATTAATTTCACTCTGCCTTGGTGGTCTAGAGAGTGCGTCTGCGACAACGTTTGTTTTGCCGGGTTTATACTTCATTTCATAGTTGTATTCCTCCAAAATCGATTTCCATCTTTTCATTTTTGAATTATTATTCTTATTGCTAAGAGCGTAAGTTAACGGCTGATGGTCCGTGAAAATTTTTACATGAGCGGTTCCGTATAGGGAGTTTCTTAGAGATGTCAATGCCCATATTATGGCGAGCATTTCTTTCTCATTTGCTGCGTAGTGTTCTTCGCTGCTCTTTAGTACTCTCGAAATAAAGGTTATTGGTTTGTCGTTTTGTGACAACACCGCACCGATTGAGAAATTCGATGCGTCGGTTGTAAGCTCAAAATCCTTCGTGAAATCTGGATATGCGAGGATAGTATCCTGCGAAGTTAAGGAACGCTTAATTTTATGGAAAGCATCTCTAGCATTACTGTCAAGAAAAATGAGCGTAGTTCCTTAAGAGTAGTTGGAGGTGGACAATTTTCGATTGCTTCCACTCTCGCTGGGTTTGCTTAAATACCTTCGGGAGATATGATAAAACCCAAGAATTCAACCTTTGTTTTATAGAAGTTGCACTTATCCAGTTGGATTTTCATATTGGCTTCAAAGAGGGTTTGGAAAATAATTTCCAAGTGATTTAAGTGCTCTGATTCGTTTTTACTAAATATAATTATATCGTCGATATAAACGAAACAAAATTTCCCTATATATTTACGTAATACATCGTCAAGTGCGCGTTGGAAAATTGAAGGCGCATTTTTCAGACCAAATGGAAGCCTGACAAATTCGAATTTTCCATTATTTATCGAAAAGGCCGTTTTCTCGATGTCAGATTCCTTAAGTGGTATCTAATGGAACCCGCTTTTGAGGTCAGGGACTGAGAAAACTTTATTTTTGCCTAATTGCGCGAGCACTTCATTTATATTTTGGATCGGGTAACGATCTGCAATGGTATTAGCGTTTAGCTTTCTGTAGTCAATGACTAATCTATATTGTTTATTTCCAGCTGAATCGGATTTTTTGGGTACAATCCAGGCAGGTGAATTGTAGGGTGACCTAGAAGGCCTAATAATCCCGTCTTCGAGGAGTTTTCTGAGCTGATTTTCTACTTCTTCTTTTAGAGAAATAGGATAAGGATAACACTTTGTATAGATTGGAGCGTCTGCGGAGGTACGAATTTCTCCAATTACTTTTTGTCGTATAAGTGAGCTTTTCATCTGGATTGGCGAAAAGCGAAGAAAATTGCTTGATAATTGGTATAAGTGCTTCCTTTTGAGTACTTGACATGTGCTCGAATTTAACATCCATAGTATTTACGGATTCGGCTCTTTGTTGTTTAATTGTGATCTTTGTTTTGTCGAGAATTGTCATAAAAATTTCTTTAATATATATGATGGCTGATAGCGCTTTTAAGCTATCGTTTCCGAGAATACCGTGAAATGATTTTAAATTTGGTAAGGTGAAAAATTTTAATTTTACGTCATTAATGCCAAATAAATTATTAAAAGTGTGTTAAGTTATTTGAACATCTCCTGCAATCGATTTTGCGAAAAAAAATTTATTGTTATCAAGAGGAGACTTAACGAGTTGGGGTTGGATATAGTTTTTACTAGACCCAGTGTCATTAAAAATTTATAGATATCGCCACTCTTCGTCTTACATTCAAAGAATGGAAGCGAAGAGTCAGTTAGTCTAAAAAATGTATATCAGAAAAATCGGAAGTTAATTCTTGTTCGTTTGAACTTTCATCTTCACGATCTTGACCGTAAGTATTGATGTAATCTTGAAGGTCTTGATCAGAATTTTAAATGAATCCACCAATATTCTGTTCGCAATGGCTTTCACTGAATCCAGGTTCTATGTGAAAGTTTGGTTGCGTTGGTTTCGTGGTTATGTTGTTAGCTCTCCTGGTATGAAAGCTAGGATTTGGTTCGGTTTTGATATTAGAAACATTAGGTTGGTTGTTTCTTTGAAAATTTTGTTGTGGACGCAAAGAATTCATTTGGTTATTAATATTATTGGAGGTATTCCTATTTTGGAAACCTGACTGCATAATTTGTGAAATGTGGTCTTTGCGAGAAACCATTATGTGTGTTCTGGTTAGCACCGTTCGCTACCGTGGGGTATTGCGGAAATCTTGCTGAGGAATTAGGGTTCATTGGACGCTGTGGCTCTAAAGGCCTGGGAGGGAAAGATGTAAATGTTCGACCAACCATTTGAGGTTTTCTCTGAGGAAAGGAATGTGGAAGAGGTTGTGGTTTTCTTATTCCCTGATTCTGAATGTGAGTGGATCTTGAGTCTTGATTCTCTAATTTGATGCATAGGTTTAGAGCATGCGGTAGATCGACGGGCTCTTTTATTGCCATTAGTCTGGGCAAGTCACCTTTAATACCCCTTATGAAGGTGTCAAGTGCTTTTGACCTATACGTGCCTGTTAGTACCTGTAATGCTTCAGTCCCTATGTTCATGCAGGATATCTTAATAAGGATGAGCGAAAGGTGTGAGTACACCAGCTGATAAAACTCGTGAGTTGTTATATTTCCCTGAGAAAGGGAGGACATTTGAAACTCTAGTGTGCTAATATCTCTTTTGTCAGCGTAATGCATAACTAGACATTGGGATATACTATCCCAGTTAAGAGGAGTGTTATATGATTCTAAGGCGATATCCGCCTCGCCTATAATCTTGTTGCGTATTACGCTTATTATTGCGAAATATTTAGGGGTGCCTTTCAAAGGCTCGTAAATTTCTAGGATCCTCTGGACGTTTTTCTTCCATGATCCAAATTCATTTTTATCACCAGAAAATTTTTTTAGACATTTAACGATGTCAGGGACCTTATCCATTTCTGACACGTTTCCTCTAAATTGTGGTTCAATAATCTGATCCGTTCTGTTGATTGGATTAGAATTAGATATGTGGCCTTGGTCCGTTAGGACTCTGTTAACAATATTTGTTATTAAAATGTCCAGTTCCGGTGTGGAGCGGACATTTGCTGATGTTGTCGATTGAAATGAGTTGTTTGCACTGTCATTGGGAATAGGAGGATCTGGGATAGGTCGAGAGGTACCGGCAACTGAGGCATCTGCCGCTGCGGCAGCATCCCCACTTGATCTTGTTAAAACCATAATTAAACTTTTTCTTAGAGTTTACCCTCTTTTCAAATCTTTGATTTTTTTTTTGAATTTTATATTACACTTTTCTAATAATACTTGATCCCCATCAAATTAAAATTATAACGGTTTCCTAATAACACTTAATTCTTTTCAATTTTAGATTATTACGCTGAACTATGTATTCTGAAATCACTCGTTTCTAATGAAACTTTAAATAATTTTTATTATTCTGAGATTATGGATTTTGAAATTATGCACTTTTTATGAAAAATAATTCTTAAAACTATCTTACAAAATTAATGGAGTCATATCCCACGCTGGTGAAGGCAGTGCGATCCGTTTTGCAGCAGCTACTAAGGTACTTCCAATCATTCTCCCTCGTGGGCTGCTACGTCTATTGACTATAGCAACTTGGGTGTCGGGTACAGCCGAAGTGAAAACACTGATTTGAAAAATTAGTTTACGCGCGCGACGAACTTCTTGAGGTCGACTTATGCTATGCGTTCACTTTAATTTTCGCGACGAACTTCTTGAGGTCGGTTTATGCGACAGTGTCAATTAAACTTTAGTACAACTAGACTTCACTTCAGGCCAACCAGGTTGGGCGCCAATTAAACTTTACTAAGTATTAATAAGATACAAAAATTTATTTTTTGGAGGATAAATCTCTTTATTTTAGTTCCCAATTATGACTAACTTATTACAATATTTTTGATCTTAAAGAAACCTATTTTCCCCAACCTATCTCACACGGCTCAGGTGCTCCAGACGCCGCGTCAGCACATTCCCTCACGTACTCGACGTTGCACGATGTTGTTATGTGACTCGTGTCGTGGGAATGATGTTTTCGGAATGTGCATTGACATTCGTGGTGTTAACTTACATTATAATACTATTGTCTCTTTCTCTTTCACTTAGGCATCTATTTATCAAAGAGTGGTGTAGGCAATGTGCGTGGGATAAAATGAAATAGCTTACAACTCTATAGTGAAGTTACTTTCGTTCAGCATTTTCTCAGAATGCTCAGTAAATTTATCCTGAGCGTATACAGGGTTCTCAGAGCACGCTCTGATTATTTTCTGAACGAAAAAAGAAATGCAACTTTGAAGATCTGAACGCTCTGAGCGAAAAAAAGAAATACAACTTTTTTTGAAAACTCAGACTATTCTCTGAACGAAAAAAGAAAAACGCCTATTGTTACTTCGAAGTTTCCCACAGATGAATTTATTGTCGAGATATTCAGATGTGAATTCGAATCTACACAGCTCGACAATATCGATGGCAGCGACAGTGATGTAATGGAGGATGATTTTATTCAAATGAATGAATAAAAAAACAACAGATTCGCATAGTGGTTTAAATTTCATTGAAGATTTTTTTGAAAACCAAAATAAAAAGTACACTCGACAATCGATGACGGTGACCATCCGTCTCGTATTTCCCGGGACAGCCTCGTATTTAACTCGTCTGTTCTGACTTAATTTTGAGAAAACTCGTGACGTACAACTGTCCCGTATTTAAGTTCTTGCCCTGGATTTGTCCCGTATTTCCATATATTCGATAAATAAAGCATTCGAATTTTTGTTTTAATTTTATTTACAAACATTTTATTATGGGTTTAATATTTTTGTGTTTCAAAGTGTCAAAAGGAATATTAAGCAAATATTCACGAATTTTACATAACCTGTTACGAACACTTAATTCAGTGGGTAGTTCTCCGAAACGTTCCTATCTGGCCAGAAATAGAATCTTCGTTATCCTTTGTCAACCAAAAGCTGAGGGATACGACTGGTTCCAACTGGTTGGACGAATTTGTTTGTATAAAATCATTCTCAACCTTACACTTCATAACAAAAACAAAACAACTGTAACCTATGAATGGAGAGGAAATTTTGAGCATTTTTGGAAACAAAGTACATATAAACTTTAAAAATCTTTTACTTATTGTCGAGTTTCGCTTGGATCTGGCATAAAAAAATATTTAATAGAAATCGAAAAAACCATCAAACGAAATTTGATCAGCAAAAAAATACCAACAATCGTCTCTTTCGTAAAGTGTGATTTATGCTTATTTTTCATAGAAGGCTGAATTTAAAAAAAAAATTATCTAAGTTTTCGTTTTGTGTTATGATTTTGTATTCTTTTTCTTTTTGAGAATTTTGTTGATTTTGTGTACCAAATAAAATTTAAAAAAAAATCAATTTTGAAATGTATGTCTTGGGGGTTTGCTCAGAGAAATATGGTCACATTATGTACATCTAACAGACTATTTGATATAATAATTATATTCCTTTACGTTTTCTGTGTTATATGTTTCGTAAAAAAATACATATTTATATATGTACATTACATAGGTATATATGTATGTATGCTTTGAATTTTACTTAATAACTGGAAGTCTTGATAACTCGACTTTTTTTGTGGCACGTGATGGTTCGAGTTCGACTGTAGTTGGTTTTCATTTCCATTTAATATCTCTGAAAATGTGTCACCAAATATACTAGCTCCTACTTCATTTCCATAAGCGTATCATAGAAAATGAACTGTAGATCACTATATATTGAGTTTTTTTAAACTTTTTTTTTAAATTGAATTAGCCAAAGCACGAAGTTTTGCAATAAAAATATAGTAATAAACAATTTGGCACAAGTAAAACTATGTTCTCACTTCGGCTTTCGCAGTAATAGATCCAATGGTGGTTTAAAGGTTTATGTCACCGAAAAGTGGTATCTCTCCACCGTTTTGGTGAAAGCAAAATTGTAGCACTTGATATTTCTAAGGCATTTGATAGAGTTTGGCATCAAGCCTTTTATGCATTTGGGCTCGATGAATCTTTTTTTAAACAATTCAAAAGTAATATTTGCACTACTAGGAATGCCCATCAGTTTTCCCTTGAGCCGAATTTCGGACGTACTGTTAAGTATAGAGATTCTATCTCTTGTCTACCACACGAATGTGGAACGCGCTGTCTGCCTCGGCTTTTCCCTCCCGTTTTGATGTGCAGAATTTCAAAACAAATGTGCATCGACATCTCCTTTTATATTCTTCCCTTTTTACCTAATGCTCGCATATGGAAAGGGGCAGGCGAGTGGTGGGAACAAATTCGCTCCCAGGATTTCAAATTAAAACGCCCTTATCACATTATTTGAAAAAAATTATTCTTTATTCTAAAAACAATTATACCAAACATATTTCATAAACTCTAATTTTATTGCAAAATATTTATGAAATTTCACACATACAAGTTTGAATTACGATTTTTGTTAACGTATAGCCCCACTTAGACGATCATTTTAGTTGCAGTTTCAGTTGAGCTATCAACATTTTAAATATAGAAGACAATAATATTACTTTTCTTCCACAAACATGGACAAGCGCAATTAATTTTAAAGAAATCGACCATATTATTACCCCGTTTCGGCATATTGGACAAAAAAAAAAACAGAAACTCAAAGACGTTGACAACTGAACTATAAAAGTATTCACACATTAGTTTAACTGATAAATGAAGTGAAAACTTATGGGAATTCCATCAGTTTCAGTAACAATTTCATTTGTAGTTAAACGCTTAAACGCTTTTCCTAGGGAACCTGGGCCTTGTGCGTTCACTAATGAATCTAGTATCAAATGAAAGGTGATATTAAGGACATTATGTAGATGAAATATTTTCAAAATTGTTCGGTGGGTTTTTGAGATATTGAAGTTCACTAATTCAAAAGCAGAATTTCACTTATATTTCCGGCAAAACTACTTATATTTTCCGATGTAAGATACATAGGGAAATGAATTTAATATTAAATGAAGAGTATTTTTCTATAATTTTTGTCTATTAAAAAATAACGCTAAACGAAAAAGTGCATAACACAAAGTGCATGTTAACATTATATATCAAATTAAAGGTAAATAAATAATCTCCAAAATGATGTTAACAAATTATAAATCACTGCTGATCTTTTTAAGATATCGACGTTTAAAAAGTAAGTAAACAAACTTGATTTCTAATAAGTTAAAACTAAATATTGGAGAATATAGTGTATGTAAAAAATTATTTTTATTACGTAGAAAAGGTAGAAAAAATACCTTTCATTTTATATCAAATTCATTTCCCTATGTATCTTACATCGGAAAATATAAGGAGTTTTGCCGGAAAAATAAGTGAAATTCTGCTTGTGAATTAGTCAACTTCAAGCTCAAATATCTCAAAAACGAACGATTTTGAAAATATTTGGCCCACATAATGTCCTTAATATCAACTTTCATTTGATACTAGATACATTAGTTAACGCACTGGGCACAAAAATAGGCCATCTCCTTTTTGCATTTAAACATCAGTTTCATTGAAAGTTTAACTAATAGCTTATTTGGAACCGAAACGGTCGTCTAAATGGGGCTTTAAAAGTCTACTGTATTCGGAATAATTTTCACTTAAAAAAATGTCAAGCTTCAATGTGTTTGTACTGAATAGGAGCTGATTCATAAAATTTGCTAAGTAGATCTTCTTCGTTGATTCCGACTTTAAATAACTGTACCGTTTATACTCTTTCTTGATTTAGGAGCAATAAAAGGAAATAATAACAATAAAGATTGTAATCTCAACATTTCCTAACATAAAACATACATTTTGTTCTTCGATCTTCGTTGGTCATTTCATTTAATTTTTTTGCTTAAAATCTTTTACATTAGATTGATAAATCTTTAAAATTGCAAAAGTATACATTATGGAAATTAATTAAACAATTAAGCTAGAAAATTTGAATTTAAGATTTAATTTAAGCTAGGCAACTGTTTTAGTCATTTCAAATATTTTATTAGTATTATTATTATTCCATACGCGGATGGTGCCCACGAAAAACTGGTGTTCGAAAATAAGGAATTAAAATTAGGCTGAATTAGAACTAATAAACGCGAAGATACGGAAAAACGTATTTTTTCGTAAAGGTATGTTGGTTCTTTGATTATAATATTCGTGTGTAAAAACTTTAAACAGCAAAATTTAATAAAAGTTTCTATGTTACAACCGAGAATCTTTTCTGCATAAGCTGAGACATGATCGTAACGTTTAAGATCATAAACATAACGAACAATGATCAGACAGTACTTCTTCAAAAAGAATGTCGGAGATTTAGTAGATTAGGACTACTACGAGAATACTTTTACACAATTCCTTACACGTATTTTTTTATTTTCTCAAGCATCACATTAACTTAAAAACTTAAGGCCATGCTTAGACATAATCGAAATTAGTTGTTTGATTTTTTAATTTCTCCCATCGTTTGTTCGAATTGATGCTAATTATAGGGCTTTTCACACCTTCATTGGCCTTACATAGAGAACAATATCGAAGATAATATAACAAGTACATTTGCTTGTTATATTACATTTACAAGTACATTTGCTTGTTATATTACATTTACAAGCAAATGTACTTGTTATATTATCTTTAGTAAAACTTACATTTTCGAGTTAAGTGGAAATCTCAGGACTTTTTAAAGTTTGGGATTGCATAGTTGTATATACAGGATACAGGATTTGTACCATTTTTTCTTTAATTTCTAATGAGACACTTCTCTTGGTAGAATAATACTCATTTTTTTGCGGATTGTTTTTCCATACATCGCTTTTTAAAATTCCAATAAATTAAAAACAAACTTTTTAAAAAAATAAACTGGTTGAACGATTTTCAATATTTTTTTTTTCTCGATAGACATTTAGTTTCCAAATTTTATTGCATACTTAGTTTTTCCCACAAAACTCTTAAACTAATTAAAAAATGAAAGAATTTTCGAAATAAATTATTTTTTTATTTTAATATATACATACATAGCTATGTAGCCACTAAGGAATCAACTAGCATAACAACAAGTTCGTGCGACTCAGTCGTGCATTTTATTTAAATTTTATTCGACGATGTAACCGCACATATAAGCAAGAATGTGCGATCCAGTCGTGTAATTTATATATTTTAACATTTGAATTTGAGGGACTCAATACAAAAACAAATTGTAATATGGGATGGGGCCTATTTGCTCCCGTATATGTGGGAAAGGCAATTAAATATATGTGTTCTTATTTAATATAAGTGTGTAAAAAGGAAGAGCACGTAAATACCCAACCAATTATAAAAAAAATGAGTTTGGTGAATTTTAATTCCCTAGAAACTAGAATACATAATCGTCTAGTTTTCATTGTTCGATTAAGAATCACTAAAAAAAGCAAATTAAGTACACATTATCTCTATTTTGAAAAAAATAAATAAATCAATACCAACTATTTTTTTCTGACAAAATTTGGGGAAAACATTAAATATAGAAATTTATATGAAATTACTATTCTATTTCTTGAACATTTTAGTAGGCAATATTATTTGAAAATTTTATCAAAAAAAAACGGTCATATGGGAGGAGCCGTTATAAGGCTTTTCCTGAAGAATCCATTCAAACCAATTTTTTTTGTTGCTGCAATGTTTTTAAAATGTTTTTGAAATGTTTTTGTATGTCTGGACGCTTCGCAAAACATTTATGAAATGTTTCGCGGTTTCCCCTTCCGAACGGAAAACTTTCTTTATTTTTTTAAGAATTATGTTATGTAAGTTGGCAGGTTTTTGTTTTTTATTTGTTATTTTGTTCGACGCTATAATTGCTACTTTTTTACAATCCATCTTGAAGTACAAAAATAGGAAACAAATAAACATTGTTTCTGAAGCCGTCAACACAAAAAAAAAAACATTTCTGAAATGTTTTTATAGTACATATATAGTTTTTTAAACTAATAGGAAACATTTCAGAAATGTTTCTTTAGTGGACACTCCTTAAGAAATAAAGAAATTTGAATCTTATACATAATTAATGTGTAAAATTATTATCTGGTTGAATTATAATACATATTAATAATATATATATATATATATATATATGTATATTTCTTTTAGCGAAACTCTAAATTTATTATTATCGGTCACCAAGAAGCTGTCACGACCATGTATCTTTTCATTTAAAAAGTTTTGTTTTTTTAATTCGATATAAACAAATAGAGCGGCAGCAAAGCGCCGGGTCCCTACAAGTTACTTATAAAATTCAAAATTCTGTTTCCTGAAATGTTTTAATTTTTCTGATAACTATCCAAATGTACAGTTTTAATTAATTATAATTATAATTAAATGTTTCTAGTTGTAGGTGCATAATAAATAACTTTTCAGAATTTTCTTAGAGAATTTCTCAAATTAAATGTTTTAGACGATCTCTATTCTTTAACCATTACTTTTTATAAGATCTTTGGCTCTATTTTATTAAGCTCCGAGAAATAGCTCACCACAGTATTGAGAAAATATGCCTTATGGTTGTGGTTCATGGTCGGAGTCACCTTGTATTTTCCGGGACACTGCCCGCAAAACCTCAAAAAGTAAGCCTGGTCTCGAAAGAATTGCATCTCATGTAGCCTTTCGGAGTCGGCGGTAAATTGTATTTGCTATAAATTCACAATGCGCTCATGTGAATGGTTAAAAGGATCAGTCACTTGTCCTTGTCTCCTTAAGAAGCAGTTGCAGCATTAAATTTCATTTAGAAAATAACTTTAAATAATAAAATTTTAAAGTTGAATTTTACAAACATTGTACAATTATAAACGTTTCGCTAATGTATACTGGTTTAGCTCATCAGTAGGAACCAATATACCTCCCTAGACGTTTATCTTAGCTTTAATAAAACTCTCAAAGTTGTGAGAAGATACATATACTACCGAGATGTATGTCGGTATAAGAGCCTTATTTTATATATATATACAGCATCTGATGTTATAAAGCCGAAATTTTTTTTTTAGATCATGAATTGCTTGTTAGGCGATCACGAAATATATAAAAATTTTAGATAATTTTCATTACTCTAAATTATAAATATGATCCAGTATACTTTAGCGAAACGTTTATAATTGTACAATGTTTGAACAATTCAACTTTTAAATTTTACTATCTAAAGTTATTTTCTATATATTCATATGTGTACGATGGATCATATTAATAATTTATAGTAATGAAAATTACCTAAAATTTTTATATATTTCAAATTTCATTTATTATTTTAATCTTTTTAAAACCTGTCTTTCCATTTTCACAGTTTTTTTTTTCTGAAATTTATTATATAAAGACATCTTATTACCTAGTTTGTTTTTACTTCAAACCAACCTGGAGGTTTTAACATTTTAAATAATAAATTTTACAATTGATATAGTTTTTTTTTATTAGAATATATAAATGTTGGATTTTTTTTTTAATACAAAATAAGCATTTTAAAAGAATTGATTAGTTAGAATAATTTCCTTACATTTATATAGATTAAAAGATATAACATAATTCGTATTCTTATGCAAATCCTCTAACCATATCTGCTGATAACAATTTTGAATATTGCCGACGGCAAAAGGTTTTTTCTGACTAGTATAATATGTAATGTATAATCTTAATATGAAATATTAAGATTTATGGTTTTATCTCTTTTGAACTTCAAAAACATAAATCAAACTCTAGAAGTCATGTAAAAAACTACACGTTTTTGTTAAATAAAAAATACGTGTTTTTTTTCTATTTTAGACCAGATTTTCTTTTCATCCGCCAAAGTTAAACACAATAAAGGATAAGCCAAATAAAATAAAAAATAAAAAAAAATAAACAACAAGACGAAAAATAAAAAACAATGCATAATTAAAGCACCCAAATCTCTTTCGTTGAACTCTATAGTGCGATGGAAAAATAAACAAAAAAAAACAGATGAAGTAGAAATAAAATCCACAATAAAAAAAATAAAGAAAATCAGAATAGAATACGGAAAACTGCCCCAAAAGCGAGTTTTTCCCCCCATGCCTCCAATAAATCGCTATCCCATACATTCATCCATCTTCCGTTTTGTATAAATGTGTGTGCATTAGTGTTTCTCACCCCCGCCAACCCTAAACCATACAAAATTATCCTTAAAATTTTACTTTCCATTATTAAAATAAAAGAAGCAACGCGCGAGGTGGACAAAGGAAGAAGAAAACGCGACGACGACGATAGAGATTTTTTTTATGGATGCTCTGGCACTGGAATCTGGATGGTTAAGAGATAAATACACAAATACACATATAGGAGGGTCACAGAAAAAAAACGAACAAAAAAATAATGAGAGTTCCAACAAAAGGATGCGGAATTTTCTGAAAACCCAGTGAAGCCATCTTAATGATTTTTCTTCTTCTTTAGCGCCCGACTTGGCCGCGCAACTCACTCGTTCCACAAAAAAAATTGACATCTTCCCTTTCAAAATAATATAGGTACTATTTGTTTTTGGTTGAGCGAGTTAAAATATAAATGAAAAGATATGTTGCGATACATTTTTGTTGTTTTCTTTTTCGGTAGCAGAAGCAAAGCGGTGGAATCCTTATCCCAAAAGCATTTCAAGAAGAATGACAATGAATCCTTGCTTGAATGTTACCCTGATGAGAAATCTGAATATAAAAGGGTTACCCGTTCTCACTCTAATATGGCTTGAAGTCCATGGCAGTATGTACACTCGTGTCTAGCTATACATATACAAAAAGGACGAAGGACTTTTCAGCGCGTAAAAAGGGTTAATGTTATGATGCCCGGAATGTCCTTACGCGTACACACGCAGAAAATAAATAAATAAAATGATCTAAACACTTTTCCGAAAGGCACATAGCAAAAATGCCGCAGGATCTTAACAAATCGACAGAATGCGGGGAGCGGCAATCCATTTGAGCAATTTTCACGGCCCCTCGAGATGATAAGGCTGATGCCCATGTAAATGGGTTGGGGTAGACTTCTTAAAACTTTCTTTTGGGACAACAGCTCTTCACATTGATTAGGAATCCTGGTTATGGCCGTCCTGGTTTTATACGTTGCTATACATACATAGGGTTTACGCAATTTCCCGAAAATTGCTTATTTACTTTTTGCGTCTGCTAAAAGGGTTAAAATTACGTGGGGCGGTTTACGGCAGGGCTCGGCGTACGCATATCAGCTCATACATAGAAGTTCGCGGAGTACATAACGCCTCGTGACTGATTTGTACGTAGGGATGCGTACAAAGATGCTAGAGGGTGGCGGTGGTGATGTTGGTTACTGGAAGACCTTATATACTATACACTCAATTTGTGTTAAATAAATGGGGTGATGGTTAAACCCTTTTATATGTTTGCTGATGCTGCGACATTGACGGCGGGTGGTATGTGGCGGTTTGGCAGAGTTTTAAGCATCCGCCATTTTTTATTTTGTCATAAACGAATCTAATAGAGTTTCCACATCGAAGGATAATTGCTTACATAATGGTGGAACGTTACAGTTTTTTATTGAGCATTTACTAATTTTTATCCCATTCCGTCCGAGTTGCTTAATTTTTAATAAATGACATTTTGGCTGATTAGAATATTAATGTTGGAAATTCATCTTACTTTTGTTTTCCAGAGATTTAGTATAAACAAAGCGAGTGCATGATAAGTCCGAGATGGCGCATAAAGTTTTTGGAACCTGAAAGATTAAAAAATTATAACAATTTTCAAACATTATTCCTTTTCTAAAATGTATTAAAAAAATTAAATAAATACTATTTGGTTACGAAAAGTAGTAAGGGCTTTTGCGTCATATCTTCCGTCGGTCGGTCTGTATGTATGTCTGACAGCAACATAAAATGATAAAATGATTTTTTTTTTGCATTTTCCCGAAAACGGCTTTAGGGATTTTAATATTTTTTTGTATTTTAACTGTCTCTAAACAAATGTATCCTTGCTGACTAATTGCATTTATGTCACTTTTTTGGTTAAGCAGATAAAGCAAAGCAATATGTAACTTACATATTTCTGGTAGGTAGATATCAGATTGGCAAATTAAGGTTTATACTGAATAACGGCTTCTACTTTGTCGCATCATTTTGATACAATCTCATTAAAGACTTTTTGAAATCTGCATCTCCTAAAGGCATCTCATACCTACTTATGTAAATTTCATAAAATCCGTAGTATGGAAATGGTTTGACAGATTGTTTTCAAACCAGGTATAGAATATTTCTTACATTAGCAATCAAATGCTGTTCGAATATGTGCGCTTAAATTACGCCAAATTAATATATTTTCTTTGGTATGATAATGAGCACGTTATAACCAATTACTTTTCATATACACTTTTAAGTATTCCAAGGAACTTTATTTGAATGGCACAGAATTACCTGATTGCGAATTTGTATGTATGTAAATATCTTACGCAACCAGAGTAGAAAAGAATATTATCGACAAAAAAATTATAATAGGGTGAATGAATTAATGGAAAACAATACTATCTTTTATGATCACCAAATGTCCCCTGAATTTATTAATACTCGAACGTCATATATCCTATGTAGATGTTGATCGAAGATACTTTTACTACAATATGAAATCAAATACATTTTCGAAATATTTACTATGCGAATAATTAATTTCGTATGAAATTGAATATAAATTATGATCAGGTTAGGTTTTTTTTACATCGCATCGGTAGCCGACAAATTTTCACAGATTGTTTCCTTATCAAGAAATAAGGGGTAAGCGAGAGATCCTAAGTTCGACTCTCAGTTTGGGAAGCAATTTTTCTGCCTCCTAGTGCAAGTTAGAGCGGTCCGTGAGATTTAAGAGGTAAAATAGTCCCCTAATTCTCGATCTACTGCCCGAAAAAATATTCTTTCCTATCTCTCTAATTCTTATAACTAGTGTCGTGCAACATCCGGTTGCATTCTAAAAAGCATTGTGCCTTAAAGACACATAGTTAAAAATATTATTAAATATTATAATAAGGCTTATCTCATCTAGGATTTCTCGTAGGTATGCTTCTATTAAAATGGCATTTACAAAGTATTTCAAACTTGGTAATAGATTATTTTTTTTCTCGGACATTTCCCTTATAAAAATCCCCGTATAAATCACTATTCCTTATGTTTATTAGAGATAAATTTGCCACTGTCGGTCGAGTTTTAACGTTTTTTTGGCGTAATGTGGCCAGTGGCCATGCGACGACTTTTTTAAAAACTGTATTTTGATCCTTTTTCAACAGAAGCTCGTACCTACTAAGTTCAACAAGATGACTTCGTCTAAGGATAATGCTACTTCTAGAACCTTGGATTTCTTTTTTACCTGCAATGTTTCAGAAAAGTTATTTAGGTCTGAGATATAAAGCACAACAAACTACAGAATTCGATGTGGATTTTAATTAAAATCATTTTGTATTTGAGTATGAACACCATATTCCAAACCATGGGCAAGTTTTACTTATGTCATTCTTCTTCGGATGCATGCTTATATTCCTTACTGGGTTAAAAGTATAATACATAAAAAAGTTGTTTGTTAAACAGTTACTGTTAGAAAGCTTCATATTGAGAGAAGTTAGAATCGGTTATTACAAGGCCAATTTGCCAGAGGTAAACCGGAAAAAGTATGAAGTATGAAATAAATGCAAGAAATTTCCAAGTTGAATCCAAGGTGGAATCGGCTAATGTGATACATGATAAGTGATTGTCACACTCAAAAAATTCAGTCTGCGTAAGATGATGTCAGAATTTGTAATTTTCCTCGTGATCACTTAACGCAGACTGAAAATTTAATGTGATCATATGTTACTGTCCTAAATGTGATTGTCACATATCACCTTAGCTGATTCCACCCCTGAATTTTTTGATTGTCACAATCACTTATCATATATCAACTTAGCCGATTCCACCCCTGGTTATATGTCAAGAAAATACAAAATTCTTCTAACTAAGTTGCTCGGCTCATCTTCTGCACTTGTCGGTTGTATGTTGTAGCTCCTTTTGTTGTTAGTCCAACGTTGCCACATAACAACATTCACCTTTATTACAAAAGGTGTTCTACTGTATGGCCAAGGAAGTGACGCCAATTGTCTTTTTTGAAAACTTTATTGGGGTTTCAGTTAAAAAAAAAAAACTTATGAACGTGAACTACTCCGTTGAATAGGTATATTTTCGCAATCCTCACTCGCACTCGAGAAATTGATAAAAACAAATCCTGGTTCAGATATATTCTATATGTACTTCTTAAGAGGCGTTCTTCCTCACTTGGAAAATTACTGTAGAAGGCTTTCCATTGCTCCTATATTTCCACTAACCTTATATCTTTATATCCTCATGATACTTAAAGTACTGGTGATGAGATGGAATCAGCTAATAGTGGAACAGATCTTTGTGGAAGCACCTGCCTAAATATGGGAATTATACTCTCAAGTTTTGGTCGAATATACGATTTATACACTGTAGCCAGATCAGATGGAGTGAAAATGGCGTTCGAGAATAACGCCCAAGGAAATATCACTCAAATCGATTTGGAAATAACGCCCAAAAATTGTTGTTGATTTGGGGTATTATTTCCTTGTTGCAGCTCAATTTCATAAAGCTTAGATAGTGGAAAAGATATTAAAGCTCAAAATAAGAATTATCGCCTAAAACTATTAGCACAAAATGAAAAAAAAAAAAAATCGCCTAAAATTCCTGATTGCTGCAATGCAATAAGCGCGGCGCGCGGCGCGTCGACTGGGCAAATATAAATTTCATCGACTGTTAAAATGCCGACGGAAGTCTGATCGAAAAAGTTCACAAGTTTCAAATCCAGACCATTTAAATATGTTAACTCAATTTCGTTATTAATTCAATGCTATATAATAAAAAAAAAAAGATATACAAAACTTCATATTTTCTATTCGTGAAAGTTATTTATGCACCCTTTGCAATAAAAGTAGTTTTTCATTTTTTAACCTTTTGTAAACGCTTCCATTAATATTTTGTCTATATTTTTATTTTACTTAGGTAAAGTAATACTGCACTTTATATTGTCATTCATTTAATGACCAATATGTAAATACCCCGCCGCTTTGCTATTGTCGCCTTTTACGAATCGATATTTTCAAAATCGAATTTATAAGAGTCGACATTTTGATTGGTATTTTTACCAATGGAACTGAAATTTTGTTTAAATAATAATTTAAATGCATACACTTAATTTAAGTAGCCTTAAGAGTGTTAAATAAAATGTTAATTATTATAGAATTAGCTAAACTTGTGTTTCACTTAAAAGAATACTACAGGCATTTAAAAAGCCAAATGTATTTATTATCTCTGTTTATTTTACTTAAAGAATTTAAAAAAATCAACTAGTTAAATTAGTAAAATCAGTTGTAAATTAGTAAACTCTAGAAAACTGCAACGTGATTTTATCAAAACTCGTCCTACATCTTTTGAAATATGCACTTCTTTTCATAAATTGATTATTATTTCAGACGTGTGATGGCGTGACAATTTAAATAATTTTAGACTGTGATATTTTTCCCTTACGTAAATGATATTTGCACATAAAGAGCTGGAAACTATTGAACGTACTTTTTAATTTGAAGAATTCAAAATTAAAAACGATGATTTTGAACAATTTAGAAGCACTTTAGCTTAGATGCCATTTGCACTAAGAGATCATCCATAGCTTCACTGAACTTAATTTAAATTCTGTTCAGAATAAGATGTAAAGGTGTGTCCACACCATTTCCCATTTGTTTAAAAACATTTCAGAAACATTTCAGGACGCAAGATGTCCAGACCTAAATAAACATTTCAGAAACATTTAAAAAACATTTCAAAAACAAAGAACTATTCATGAAATATATATGAAAATTAATTTAAATGCTTAAAAAATGTTTCTTTGGCGTGGACACACCTTAATACTTTTTCGAAAAAATTAATAAATAAAAGTTAATTTGTTTTTAAGAACTCGATTTGTCCTCACTAATTTAATTTTTTTCTTTTTAATGTCCATAGGCTTACATATATTGGTTTTTTATGAATCCATGTTACAACATGGCTTGAGGAATATCTCGAAGATCGAAAGCTTCTCCATGACCGTCAGTATGGCTTCTGCAGCAACTGTTCCACTGATGATCTGATGGCATATCTCACCAAACAGTGGAACAAATCTTTAGATCGCTTTGGTGAAAGTAAGATTATTGCTCTTGATATCTCCAAGGCATTTGATAGAGTTTGGTATGAAGCTCTCTTATCGAAAATGCGTGCTTTTGGGATCGATGATACTCTTGTTCGTTGTATTAGAAGCTATCTTCTGTACCTTTCAGTACAAGTTGTATTGGACGGATTCAAGTTTGATTCCCACAAAATAAATTCTGGTGTGCCACAGGGCTCTGCTCTGTCTCCGACTCTTTTCCTCATTTTTATAAATGATCTTCTGTCTGTTACTTCTACTGTTACTGTTACTGTTTTGCTGACGACATTACCCTCAGCTTTTCATATTCGTTCGATAATTCACGTCTTTTGCCTTCGGACGTACAATTGAAACGGTACCGTATGTCAAGTTCATTAAACTCCGATTTATACAGGATTGTCAAATGGGATAATAGGAATCGTGTGGAATTTAATGCTTCGAAAACTCAATACGGTTTTCTGTCGTTAAAGCTAAACAAACCCCCCATGCCATTGTCCATGAATGGCACTTACATCGAAAAGCTCTCAGTACTCGCCATGTGTGTCAACGACGACCCCGTTGGAACGATCATATATTTGAGATCGCTAAGAATGCTGCTAAGTGCTTAGGTTTTCTGTATCGTTGTAAGAATTATTTTTCCCCATCTGATCTGGCTACAATTTATAAAGCGTTTATACGCCCTAAGCTCGAGTATAACTCCCACCTCTGGGCAGGTGCTTCGCAAACATCGCTTCACCTGCTTGATAGAATACAAAATAAAGCGTTAAGATTGATAGGAAATAGAACTATCGCTGAAACAATTGCCCCTCTCGAACACCGACGCAAATGTTTCATGTCTTTCCTTATTTTATCGTTTCTTTTATAAAAAAATGTTCACCCGAAATAGCCAGTTGCATTCCTCCCCTAAAAGTTTTCTCCCGTAAAACTCGTCTCGCAAGGAATGCTCATCAGTTCAACCCTTGAGCCCAATTTCGGACGTACCGTGAAATATAGGGATTCTTTTTTTAGCCGAACAACACGAATTTGGAATAGTTTACCCGGCGAGATTTTCCCTTGCCATTTTGATCTGCTAACATTCAAAACCAATGTTAATCGACACCAAATATCTCTCCCCTCCCTATCTTTTTAATGCCCGCGCAGTGTGTTCTACATTAAAAGGGAAACAAATAGTCCCTTGTGCGCGCGTTAATTATAAAAAAAATACAAGATCTTTGAATCAAATTACAAATACAAAATACATTTTGGATGAACTTTTTATATTTGCTCTAACTTAAGTTAGTTTTAGGTGTAGGGGCATAAGTCCCAACTTTTAGTTTTGGGACTTACGTAATATCCCACATTGATTGATCATAAGTCCCACACATTTTGTTTTTCGAAATTAATCCTCCAAGGTGGATTATAAGTCTGAAATTAGATTTTGAGACTCATGTCCCATAGGCTTAAATCGAAAATAGTGAAAAAAAAACTTCACATTGCCGTTCAAGGACAGTACAAAATTATCATTGTCTACATTTTGCTTATCCGACTTTATTTTTAAATACTACATATATTTTTGCAAGAAATGAAAAACAAACGGATAAACACGGTATAATAGCCATTACTCAATATTTTTGTTTATTTTAAACAAAAATATCAATATCAAATGTAGCTCAATTTTCTTCAAAAAATAAATTGCACGATGGATCGCACGTACTTGCTTATATGTGCAGTCACATTGTAGAATAAAATTTAAAAAAATTAAAGTGAACATGAAAGCATTGATTCGATTTTTGTAACTTTTGATTATTCGAATAAAGTAGGTTAAATTGTATTAAGTGAAATAATTTAAACGCCATTTTATTTCTTTAAGAAACGTTAAAAACGGTTTTTAAATAAAACGGTTTTTTAACAACTTTTTTTAAAAAACTAAAAAAAATAATTTAAGAATGCAAACTTAAGCACAAAATGTATATAAATTTTAAAACAAATTAAAAAAAATTCAACCACCCGTTTTCAAAATATTGATTTCTAAAAAAAAAAAAATTTAATTACTAAAAATACAACAAAAAAGTTTTCGAAAAAAAACTAATGCGAAATTACTTAGGCTACCTACGGTCCTATGAGAGGTACCGTTTTTAGACCACATATTAAAAAATTGTTCACCAAAATATAATGCTTACCTACAGTAGTACACTGCTTTTTTCATAAAAATTCTTGGAGCCGTTTTCAAGAAAAATAGGCTTTTACATAACGGTTATATGACCGGTACCGTTTCACCGTATGGTACCGTTAATTGTTGAGCTAAAAAAAATGATAAAACTGCTCTGTATAATGTCAAAATAACCATAAGTTCTAAATTTGAAGACGATTAGCCCAACCGTTCACAGTCTAAAATACATCCGTACAGACAGAAAGACAGACAGCCAGACGGTCAGAATTTTGCCAGTAACTCAAATATGTTTCTCTATCATAGTAATGTCATGTTTGATTGTTTTTGAAATATCTTGGCCCGTCTCTTGAGATTCTAACTCCCATAAATACAAAAAAAAATAGAAATTCAAGTGGTTCCGGAAATTCCGTCCGTCTGTCTGTTCGCACCTCTACAGCCTAAACGGATGGACCGATTTGCTTAAAACTTTGTATTTAGCATTTAATTGGTAGTATCTCGGAGGTGTTTTTCATTTTTGTTCTAGGTCGAAAAATAACGTACCTGCCATACAATCTTTAACAAAGTTTGTTTCTCAAAAACGGCTCTAACGATTTTGATACAAATTTCAGGGCGCTATTTTTTTACAACAATACATCTTTCAGTTTGAATGAATTTTTCGAAATTTATTCTATAACAGTACCTCTCATAGAACCGGTTTTTTCGAATGCGATTTAATCGTAAACCATTATCCCGACTTTGCACACAGAAAAAAGTCACTCATAATTCAATTAATATTGCATTTCAAAATTTTAAAAAACTTTTTTCTTCGATTTTTTAAAATAGATACATTTTTTCCAGATGAAAATTACATATTTTCTTATAATGACATACTAAACAAATTCAAAATTCAAAAACGAATTTTTAATGGTCTATTTGGACTTTATTGCACTGTTGAATAAAAAATCAAGTCTAAACTCGTTTTGCAAACGTGCAATAAAGTACAAATTACATTCTGAACCTTTTTGCAAAAGACTTTATTTCATGGCACTGAATTTTCTTAAAAAAAATCATAATGATTTGAGCTTTAAGCACTACACACCTTACGCACTTAATTCCTACAGGCACACATGCTCATTAAAAACTTTAGTGGATCAAAAAATACAAATGATCTGGCACTTTTCCAAAAAAAATAGTATTAATTCGCCAATCTATATATTAATACCTGAACATGAACGCTTTTCAGAACTTTTAAGTTTTTGGCGGTTTTCCTCATAGGACATTTTGGTAATTTTTAGGTTTTTTTTTCAGATAAATTACCAAAATGTCCTTTGTAAAATATAAATCAAATAAAAAGGTTATCTTGCGTATATTTGCAGATTGTAATTTTCTTTCATTTTTGTTTAGTATTTTTTGCAGTTTAATGAGTGGTTAATGATATATGTACGTATTCATTTCAAATTAAATATTTATTTCAAAATTAAGTGTTCATCGACATTTCGTTATACAAAATTAAGAGGTGCTCGAATTTATTGATAACTTTGATCGTTACTTCATGATTTCTAAATTTCGCCAGTAGTCTTAAAACCAAATTCTTTGTTAATCTCTTAAGCCACTTATCAACTTGAATTAGTAAATCTCGGATTGACTTTGAAAGTTAGTTTTTTTAAAATATTTCCTTAAAACTCGATTTAAAATCATTACAGTTGTAAGTACTCAGTACCGATAGGTTTTTAATTAGGTTCTGGTGTATTTTTTTTCGAAATTTCCAATGCACTCCTTTTTCCTTTAATACATTACTTCTAAAAGTCCTCAATACTAAATATCAGTTTTGTGAGATTTCGGAACTCACCGGTTTTCTAGAAAAAACCCAATACTTTGTACCTCTGAAATAAATATTATTGATATAAATAGCTTCAAATATTCAGTGAAGTCATTAAAAATCAAAATAAGAAGTTTTTGTTGTTCAAGGCGTTATTCATATTGTTTTACCTTGCAGGCCGATTATTCGATTTGAACAAAAAAAAACTTGGAAATATGGAACTTTTGAATATAACGATCAAGACATTTTTCAGCATTGACAATAAAATAATAGTTTTAATTAGATCAGCTGCTGTTTGCAATCGGGTGAAAAAAATCGGGTATTGCACGTCTTCTGCCACCACTTGAAGATCTTTTATGAAGTCTTGACCATTTCTTGAATCACAGGCTTATCTTCAACCCTATCACGAAATAACCTTTTAATTTCAGATGTACATAAGATTGCAAGGCCGCAATAAGTGGTCTTATTCTTAGTTCACTATATTTTGACATTTTAAATATTATTGGTGGTTGGGTGCTGTATGAATAGGGTAGGCACTGAAAGGCATCAAACTGGTGATGCACAGTCGCTGCAACTATATCGTACACATCAATTGTGCTTATTTTACCTCCCCGCGGTAACCACCGGGTACTGGTCTGTCCATCCGGACATTCCTGCTAAACTTATAAGCGCGAGTGTTGAACACAGAAAAAATAGCAACACTATAATGCTCTGCTTTAATGACTGTTCTGATCGATTCGCAGAAGTCTTGCACGAGCCCCTCAGAAAGAGGACGTACGGCGGATGAGCCCAACCAACTGGACCAACGGTGGCGTCAACAGTCAACGAAGCAGACGCCCTAATGAGCTACTTCGACGTATTTGGAGATAAGGTCATTAGGACAATTCAATGCAAGTCAGGGCATTGAAATAGAGATGGTGGCGGATGAACCCTTAATGGGCCAACGGCAGCGCTCACATCCCCGAAGTGGGTTACTGACTCCGGATTCTCCGGTTCCTTTTGTCCAAGGAATCCAACAAAGGACCTGGCCCTCCAGGTTGGGGGTTGTGCGTGGGGTTAACAACCCTGCCACGGAAAAAAGAAAAAGTTACGAAGCGACCAATAGCCTCGGAAAAGGACGGATTTACTGTTGACGACCCGGAAAAACGAATCAAGGACAACGACCTTCGGATCTGCACGTGGAATGTTAGAACTCTTAACAGACCACGTGCATCCAAACAACTAGCGGAGGCCCTAGACTGCTACAGAGCAGGAATTACTGCCATCCAGGAAGTGCGATGGAATGGGCCGGGCAAAAGGAGGATGAAAAACTGTGACGTGTACTACGGTGATTGCGCAAGAAGACCACAGCGTTTATTTGGGTGCGGATTCGTCATAAGCGGTAGACTTAGGCAAGAAGTCTTGGGCTTTCGACACGTAAGTGAGCGACTTGTGACAATCCGTATCAAGGCTAAATTCGCCAACATTAGCCTAATATGCGCTCATGCCCCCACAGAGGACAAAGATGACGCCACCAAGGATGACTTCTATGAGCTCCTCGACAAAACCTATGAGCAATGCCCTAAATACGACGTTAAGATCGTACTAGGCGATTTTAATGCCAAAATTGGTAAAGAGGAAATCTTTGGTAGGACTGTCGGAAAACATAGCCTACACGACACAACGTCTGAAAACGGACTTAGGCTAATTGACTTCGCAGCGGCACATAACGTCACCATTGCAAGCACACGGTTTCCTCATCTCGATATACACAAAGGGACTTGGCGACACCCAGATCAAAGAACCGTCAATCAGATTGATCACGTTGCGATCGATGCAAGACACGCCTCCAGTATCCTCTCTGCCGTACTATGTGAACGCCTGAAACCTTTCGTCAGCAACCTGATTGGCCCCTATCAGTGTGGTTTCAGACCTGGAAAGTCCACAATCGATCAAATGTTCACGCTACGGCAGATCCTGGAAACCACCCAAGAATTCCAAATCGATACTCACCACCTCTTTATCGATTTTAAGGCCGCGTACGATAGCATTTATAGAGACGAGCTATACAGAGCCATGTCAGGTTTTGGCATTCCCACAAAACTCGTCCGACTGTGCAGGATGACGATGGAGAACTCTCGCTGCTCCGTCAAGGTTGGTTCTGACCTCACAGAAGCTTTTGACGTCAAAAAAGGATTCCGACAAGGTGATGCGCTATCGTGCGATTTCTTCAACTTAATACTTGAAAAAATTATAAGAAACTCGCAAGTCAATTGTAGTGGGACAATTTTTTTCAAGTCTGTGCAATTGCTAGCATACGCTGACGACATAGACATCATTGGCAGAACTCGGCGAGCTGTCAGTGGAACGTTTGCTAGCATTGAAGCTGAAGCGGCTAAGATGGGACTAGCAGTCAATGAGGCCAAAACGAAGTACCTGCTGTCCACAAAAAGGGACACACAACACCGGCGGATTGGACAAAACATCACAATAGACAGGTACAACTTTGAGGTAGTTAGGGACTTTGTGTACCTCGGATCCGCTATAACATCTGACAACAACATCTCGTCAGAAATAAAGCGAAGAATTACTCTTGCCAATCGCTGTTTCTATGGGCTAGGAAGGCAATTGAGTAGCAAAGCCCTCTCTCGAAAGACAAAAGAGACTCTGTATACGACCCTAATCATCCCAGTCCTGCTCTATGGCGCCGAGGCATGGACTCTATCTAAAGCGGATGAAGATATCCTTAGTCGTTTCGAGCGTAAGATTCTTCGGAAGATTTTTGGCCCTATCTGCGTTAACGGGCTTTGGAGGAGAAGGTTCAACCAAGAACTATACGAGCTGTACAGCGACATTGACCTGGTCAAAAAAATACGCATATCACGTTTAAGATGGCTAGGTCATGTAGAGCGAATGGACAACAATGCTCCGGCTCGCAGGATCTTCGATTCCATCCCAGAGGGTAGACGCAGTCAAGGAAGACCTCGCCTTAGGTGGCGCGCTCAAGTGGAGGACGACCTCAACCAACTTGGAGTGCAAAACTGGAGGCAGCTAGCCAAAGACCGAGTTGGCTGGAGAGGCATGTTGGTTGAGGCCCAGGTTCGTCCCGAACTGTAGCGCCACCTAAGTAAGTAAGTAAATATTATTATATATTATTATAATAATAAATAATAAATTATATATTATTATAATAATAAATAATATAAAATGAATTCTCTTTAATATTGCAGTTACTTGTAAATTATGTACATATATATTACATACATATTACATACATATATATACTAATTAGTCTTACATTGGGGTGCTACTTGCAATAAACTTCCAATATGCCTTGCTTATTTTATAGTGATTTGATAAAATCTTATTGTTATGGTATATCTCGTGGCTGGCAAACGTTCAAGTAGATTAATGTCAGTCGTTCACTTTTGTACTGAACAGGATTCAGAATGCCACGCATTTTATTGTCGCTCCATTCATTTCAAGTAGGAGTTCTCTATATGTTTGCATGCGGTGACACTTAAGAGAATATTAGGATTACTTACAAAATCTTGTTTTTTTTCGGCCAGAGCACAATTTTGCTGGACGGTGACGGAGATAGTACCTATACGTATGTATATCGAAAACCTTCGATTATTTCACAGAAAAAAAATATTAATCATTACCAGCCCTATTAATAAAAAATACGCTTATTCCACCTTTATTCCAAGAGATAACAATACCACGGAATAAGACTTCAGCTACGGATTAAAATTTTCCATTAATAAAAACTTGTAACTTTTTTTTTATTGAGACATTCTCTTACAAGTTACAAGTTACATTAATAAAAACAAAATGTACGTGGAATAGTTAAGTGACCTTAACCAAAAATCACTTAAGAAAATCTACTAAAATAAGTAAGATGCCTGTTTGTTCACCCAAGTCTCTCAAACTTGGATTTTTTGTATGAAAAAAAAAACAATAATAAAGCTCACATTATTGAACACGCCTAATAATTCATTTCACCACTTTGTTCGGTGGTTTAACTTAGGAAACGTCGATTAGTAGAAATTTTGTTCTATTGATAAAATTTCTCACTAAGTCCACGGAATAAGGCCTTTCAACGTTTTTTAATTTGCCAATAGATAATGTGAATAAGATCTCACTTATTAAGCAAGTAACTGTAATTTTTAATGCCCCATCATCTATAATGTAACTTATACTTATATTTTCATTATTTTATTATCCAAGTCTGTTGTTACGACTATCGGTAAATTCATATTAGTAAAAATTGAAATTGTTTATAATTAATACAATCGAAACAAAAAGCGGATTTATTAGCATTGTTTTAGAAATAAAAGGCACGACTGGGTCGACCATGCTCCTATGTGATAATTCTTTTTAAGATGGCCAGCTTGGGTTTTTTATGAATTTTTATATTATTTTATTTTTATCTTAAAACTACTTAGATGTTAGAAAAAAAATCTTTAAACTAGCTAAAACTATCAACTTTATTAACTTGCTGGCCCTATGCAGGCGCTCAAAATTAATTTCTAACTTAATATTACATTACATTACATTTTAATCTACTCCGTAGATAAATCTACGAAGTAGACACATTTAAGAGCACTGGCTACTGAGGCCATCGGCTCAGACAATTACAAAGCCAACACACAAGACGACATTGATACAGGACAGAAGAGAAGACAGAAGGAGAACGGAAAACAGAAAACACATAACACATGTCAACAGCACGCAGTTGGTTTTCAGACGGTCCGCCATCTTTCCACTAACCACGCGCAACGATGCTTAATTTCGCTGATCTCACGGGAAGCGATGCTTTATCGGAGCCAAGGCCGTTGACGAACTTAATATTAATTGCCTTTCGGCCTAAAAATATCTTAAGTTAATCTTTACTCTAGCGGGTTTTATTTTTTGGGTACCTATCAATACCAATTTTCTTAACCTATTTTATACTATTTAAAACTAACTTAAAATTAACTAAAAATAATCTGAAAATAACTTTAAATAAACCTAAAAAGATTTGAATCGAGAAAAGCCACATCAAACTTTTTTTTAAATTTGATATGTTTTTTTGTTTTTTATTTATTTTGTTAGTGCCGCCGAAACTGCCCTATCCAGCTAATAGATACCTTATAAATATGTAAGCCGACCATAAGCGATAAGTCGACTGAAATTAACTGTAATGGAAACAAGGCTAATAATTACCTATAGGTAATTATACAACAATAATTAAATAAAAAAATTAATTTAAATAGCTTAATTATGTTTGATGGATTGTTAAACGTATGGTATGGATATTCATTCATTTAGGACATTATGTACTTATAATAAGGTTGGAAGGGAACGTAGGAATTAAAATTAAAATACACATTCCAAACGCTGCGCTGTGAAGTGGGTGGCTATAGACAATATTAAAACTTAGCACAGTTAATAGGCAGGTTCAAACTCTTGTTTTCTTGATTGAAATTTTTGCATTTAATAATCGAATAGCTTTTTATTTGTTAGTTGTTTTTGTGTCCTTGTGTGTTTATGATAGGCGTTCTTCTTATTTATTCTGTGTGATCATAACATCATGAAATGCTTTAAAAAACAAGAGTATAGTATTTACTTAATTTATGTTTTGTATCTTTGAAGAAAGTTAGAAACTTTATTAACAAAAACCTAAACAAACAATTTAAAGTTTAATACATTGTTATTAGACGAGTCTTGAAAACGTCCGGTCAAAATAATACTCGTTGTAGTGTTCCTAGATATAGCCTGAAAGATGTTAGAAAAATATCATCAACTTTCTTTAATATTAGTGATAACTTACTTAAACATTAATATTTGTTGTGTGAATTTTGTTTTTTTTTATCAGCGGTGTTACGGTGCGGCGCGGCGTTGCACAGAATCAATCAAAATCAAACAGTTTTTGGAATCTTTTTACGTATATTGAAGCCCAAGCATCCCAAAACTGTTAAAAAAAATTGCGAGTTATTTGATGGTTTAGCTCACTCAACCATTTTTTAACATCTTACCACAAATACTCAAAAGGATTAAGATCAGATGAATAAAGAGGTCATTTTAACCCATTAAAACTGTTATTCTCCATCCACTCCTTCGCAACCAAAGTTTCATCATTGGCAAATGGAAGCACAACTTTCTGAGTAATTTCCTCGTGAATTTTTGTATGGAATAAATCAACGCTGATCACTTAAATGAAAATAAGCCCAGATAACACTGGAGCCTCCGGGTATAGTTATTTTTCTCGTGTATTGAAATTTACAAAAGGCGAGTTTGGTGGCCACCGGACATATTATCTTGAGGCTTTGAGTCCATTTCTCAATAGACTACTTCAAATGCTCTTTCGCAAACTTAAGTCTTTTGGTAAATTTTTACTTGCGATTTATAGGGACTATAAAAAAGTTATGCATTCGTAAAAAAAATCTAACAATCAGATATTACGATGATAGAGAAACATATTTGAGTTACTGGAAAAATTCTGTCTGAATGTCTGTCTACAACTACAGCCTAAACAGTTTGGCCAATAGTCTTGAAATTTGGAACATAAGGTTATTTTGACATTCTACAGAGGACTTTTTAAAAAAAATTTCTTACCTCAAATATTAACTGTACCTGTCATATAACCGTCAAGTAAAAGCTTATTTTTCTCTGAAACAGCTACAAGAATTTTAATGAAAATCAGTGTACTATTGTAGCTGTAGGTTATGTTTTGGTGAAAAAAAAATTCAAGACGGTGGGCTAGAAACTCAGGAAGATGTTGGTAGTCTTAGTAATTTTATTTCAAAATATTTTCGAAAACTTTTTTTTGTATTTATAATAATTTTCTTAAATTTTTTTTTAAATCAATATTTTGAAAACGGGTAGACGGGATTTTTTTTATTTTGTTTTTAAATGTAAGTAATTTTTGTGTTTAAGTTTGAATTCTTGAATAATTTTTTTTTATTTCTTTAAAAAAAGTTGTTAAATAAAAAACCGTTGTATTAAAAAACCGTTCCTATGATTAAAAAAAAATCAGACTTTTTCACATTTTCTAAGGAAGTAAGATGGCGTTCAAATTTTTCCGCTGAAAACTATTTTATGTACTTTTTTCAAGTCAGGAAAATCGAATAAAAACTTTGAAGTTAGTTTAATATTTTTCAAATTATATTCGAAGCTGTGATCACATAATAGCAAGTACGTGCGATCCAGTCGTGCAATTTATTTTTGACAAAAACAGCACTTTGTTTGGACGGCCAGGTGGCAGGTGCTTTTCTTCTAAATGCCTATGAACCATTTCAATTATCGTCTCTTAAGTTCAACCGCTGGTTGACAAAAATGGGAGCAACCAACCAAAATCAGCCAAAAAAACATTTCTATATAAACAAAATTAATACAAAAGAAAAGGGCCATCAGCTGTGGCGAAATCTTAGGGAAATAGGAGCAGGAAATAATAAGCGAAATGCAAATTAATAAGATTTCAGACGAACTCAATAAGAATTTTGTAAATTTGTCTTTTCCGCCTATTCATGTCAAGCCTTCTTACACTAACTCGTCTGAGTGAAATGTGTTACATTGATTTGATTTCTCTTGTGTGTATAATCTGGACATAGTTCACTGTAAGCTTTCAATAAAATCAAAGCTTTGATGGAATTTATCCGAAATTTATCAAAATTATTCTTTCCTACCTGTCATTACACACTTTTTCAATTTTATTTTAACAACGGGTACCTTACTTACCCGTCGCAATGGAAGAAATCAAAAATTGTACCGATTCCAAAGCAATGAATTGAGGCCAATTTCCATATTACCTTTTTTCTCAAAAGTATTGGAAAAAATACATCAAAAACAAAAATAAACCAATATATAAGGTCATATAGCTTTCTTTCTCCTGTGCAATTGAGATTTAGGAAAAATATTGTTGTATTCTTCTGCCTCATCAAAATTGCAAATGACATACGAGAGTCAATAGATGAAAAAAAGTTGCTTTTTTGATCTTGTTGGATTTTTCAAAAGCCTTCGATACGGTTGAACCCATGAGTCTTTGTAATAAACTTTCCACGATTTTTAGATTCTCTTGCTCTAAGGTCATCATACTTATATTCAGGGTCTCAAGCGATTGCTATGAAAAACGAATTTTAAAATTTTCTGTTAGCAGCAGAAGTGTGCCGCGAGGCTCTATCCTAGGACCTCTTCTGTTTTCCATGTTTGTGAACAAGATTCCGTCTATTGTGGACTCCTCGATACATATGTATGCAGATGACGTACAACTTTATACAAGCTACCCTCTTGGTATGATAGAAGACTGTGCAAATAAAATAAATAAGGATCTAGATGAGATAGGTAGCTGGTCTGACAGAAATGGTCTTCTTCTCAATCCAATTAAAACGAAGTATTTAGTAATCAGCAAAAAAACGTATGACCTTTCCTATTTTCTGGATATCGTGGATGGCTAAAATAGAAACTTAAGAATTATATTTAATAGGACGCTCACATGCAATGATCATATCAATATTACTGTTGGACAAGTTTATAATATAATACGTCCGCTCAGAGTTTTCCAGCACCTTTTAACAAACGTATGCAGGTAGAAAAAACAATCATCGTTCCGACTTTTATTCATGGATGCGAAATTTTATGTAATGTGACTTAGTAGAAGCAAACTTAACGTAGCGTTTAACACTATAACACGTTATAATTTTAATGTGAAACGTTTTGACAGGATTTCTTCTTGCTTCAAAAAATTAATTTTAAACAGAATAAATTAAGTTAATAATGTTGTATAAGATTCTTAAAATTTCAAATTTCAAAAAGTGTAATATTTTACAATAACTATTTCAATTTTGCAAATTTTTGTTTAAAAATTATTTCTTTTCAATTAATTTGTTGTTATTTTTGTTGTTATATTTGTATTATTACAATCACTAAAATCAAATTAAACTATCAATTTTAATCATCATTTTATTTAAGAATTTATATTTTCTTAATGTGTATGACCCAAATAAATAATTAAATAACCGTTGAACTGTGGTAAAGAAAGGGTACAAAAAATTATCAAATCACGACAATAAGAGACCTTAAACATATTTAGTAAAAACACTGCTATTATTTTGACCGCAACTGTACGTAGATATGTAGGTGCGCGACGAAGTTCGATTTTATTTGACTAGTGGCTAGGGCTCAACCAAACAATAAAACACCAAATTTGGGGGACCACATTAAAGAAAGAAATTTATATGAAATCAAAAAACCACTATACATAACGGTTTTTGGGAAAAATGTTGTAAGACATTTGATTACTTTTGCTGTTTTCTATTTTATGAATTTTTCATTTCAAAATCGTTTGACCAAAAATATGCACTTAGCAGTGCACTCAATCACTCATGTGAAGAAATCGGGCATTAAAAAACAATTATATGAGAAAAGTACGAGTTTCTTAAATTTAACTGAAAAGCGATATCAAATTATGGTATGCATGTAATTATTGTGTTGATTTCATATAGTTTTACTTGAAATTATAGGTACTGTGGGGCATGTATAGAGGACTGTAGTTATGGATTCGTGCAAAAAAAATTCTAACAATCAAACATGACATTACGATGATAGAGAATTCGAAAAAAGTGGGTCCGGAAATTCCGTCCGTCTGTTCGCACCTCTAGAGCCTAAATGGATCGTCCGATTTGCTTCATACTTGGTTTTAGTACTTATTTGGTAGTATCTCGGGAGTGTTTTTCATTTTTGCTCTAGTTCGAAAAATAACGGTAACTGCCATACAATCTTTAGCAAAAAAGTTTAATTTTCTCGAAAACGCGGCTCTATCGATGTTGATAAAATTGCAGGGTGCTATTTTTTTACAACAATTCATCTCTCAGTTAGAATGAGTTTTTCGAAATTTGTTCTCGTAACGCTACGTCTCATAGAACCGGTTTTTTTCAAATCGTAAACCATCCCGCTTTCAATAAAATTTTGCAATTTCAGATTTTCTTAAATTGAAATACTAAACAAATTTAAATGTTTGTTCGAAAGTTTAAAAAAAACGACTACCTATTAAAAAAAAACTGGTCGAACGATTTTCAATATTTTTTTCTTCGATAGACATTTAGTTTTCCAATTTTAGTGCATACTTAATTTTGCCGAGAAAACTCTTAAACTAACTTTAAAAAAATTGAAAGAATGTCGTGCATTTTATTTAAATTTTATTCGACGATGTGACATATGAGCAAGTACGTGCGATCCAGTTGTGCATATACAAAAAACAAACTTCGCTTGGATATATATTTTTTTTTTTTTTTAGAAAACAAGCCGGGGACTTACATATGTACATTCAAATTATTTCAAATTTTCAAAATCACCAGGGTTTTAATTTATTCCCATCGGATTGGTGATCTTTGTACCTTAGTGATTTCTTTTCAGAAAAAGTTCAGCTGAACAAAATAAAAAAATATTATGTATGTATGTAGGTTTCTAGAAATTTCTAGTTTCTATGGTACCTGGTTAATTACGTATGTTTCTCTATAAGTTCTTAATGCAGTTCTTTGGTGCTCCTTCAAAAAATTATAATTTTGATTAAAATCAAAATGAAAAATCTAAGATTCGAGGGATAAGGATTTGATTTAACATATTAATGATGAAGGACATAATATAGAGTTATGATGGCCCGAAAAACTCCGCTTTCTTAAGAAATAATTAATACACAAATATTGTATAAGAAATTTTATTAGGATTATAAAATTTCTTAAATTTCCCCCAACACCCAGCTCATTCCTTCTCATACGGACGAAGATTATTTCATTCGCAATTAAAATTGCACGATTGAATAGACTATAATATTTTATGACCTCAACACTTCAGCGAACAATAAACAGAACACGACCCTCAGTAGATCTAAGACTTCATTACAATACCGTCAAAGGCAGCAATCATAAAAAATCAAAAATATTGATCTATCCGTTGCACCTCCTAAAGGACTTTTTCCCATCCAAATGATTATCATTCTCACGAAACCCGTACATGTACTTATCCTACGACACATCCTTACATATGCTAATAAGATATAAATTTAAAAAAAAATCAAAACTACAAAATAGCATTAGTGATACCAAGATACCGAACATTGAAAACCCTACCCAAGGTGTAAAGCATTTTATGCAAATCAGGTAACGTTAATCCATTGAATACATCACGCACGCATCACATATCAATGAATTTATGCGCATTGCGTTCTCATTTGCATATGAGTGTGTTCTTCCTTAATTTAAATATATTTCCCATCGATATCAGCAAAGATTTGTGTGAATTCCGTTTTCCAAATTCGTTTTGCTCAACGATTGATGCGAAAAATATTCCTGAAAAATCTTCCTTACCTCGAATTCAAAATGGCATCAATCAATTGGAAAACAGCCATCAACCCAACCACCCCCTTAGTGCAGCGACAAGCACCCCCACCGCTGATTTCACGTTCAAGTTTTTCAAAAAAATGGAATTTTTTACAAATTATGTTACAACAGCGGGCCAAAATGGCGTCAACTTCAACTAATCCAATATATCTTGCCACTGAATATACATACGTATCCTTGCGCTCGCTGATAAATAAATCAAATCACCCTATGCGAGATTTGTTTAAGTTGATTTTGGATGGCGCGGTGTTTTATTCCACCCTCACGGGATTCGCTACAAACAGCGCGCCCCACCCTATATGATGTCATCATGTATGGATTCTGGAACACACGTCCTCTTCTATTTACTTTACATAAAGGATGTGTGTGATGTTTCCACAAACCAGTGTGGTACATGGTTACCAAAGGAAACCCATAGATATACTTTAGGGCAAACTATTCGCCCACCCTTGCCGGGGGCGATATTGGCTGGCTGGAGGGTGAATCGCTTAGTTGTGCCCTTGTTAAATGTTGGAGATAAAAGGGATGATTTCATCTTTTATTTTGTGCTTGAATTTTATTTGATGTATTGTTTTTGCTGATTTTTTTGCTCATCTTTGTATCAACAGCAGTTACAAGGATTCTCCATTATGAAGAGGAATATCTCCATCCCCATTGCCATCTTCGATTTAGTTGAATTCGCAATCGAAAAAAATAGATGGACTGGGAAGGAAGTTTACTGTTGTTGTTTTATTTTATTGGAAAAAACAATGCTGCAAAATTCTTTTAATATTTTTGGTGCATCGATCGGTGTGCTGTCTTTCGTGTCCTTAAAATGTCATTCGAAAGCTATTTATTGTCAATTTCAAGTGTTTGAAAATTACTTAGCAATCAAATGATATTTATTGCTTTGGATCTAGAATAAAAAAATAGAGCATAACGTTTTGCAAGGTATTATAATGAGGAATGCTGTTTATGCAATAGTATTTATGAATGCATGTTGGAAATAAAGAATGACTTTTTTATTGAATATGATTGGAATAATGTTAAGGAGTGTATTTTAGTAATAAAAATTATTGTCGAGAAATTGCATTTTCTTATTATGTGATGGTGTCAGTATGTTTTGCTTTGGCTATGAAAGAAGATGGATTTGTTGAAAGGGGTGCATGTGTTCATATCATAATCCCGACAATCAAAATCCCGATTTTCGAGATCCCGCCGATTTAACGGTTATTTTCTCTATATATCTATCATAAAAGTGGAAATTTTAAATCTCGTTTAACTACTTGAAAAAAGTCCTTTTTTCTTGGAGTTGTTTTTTCAGGAATTCATATACAATACCGTTAAATTTTCCCCGGGGAGTTTATAAGAATACACATAAAACAATATCATGTGTGGAAAGAAATAAAATTTCTCTGAATGAACCCCTAATTATTTCACCATGACCTTATTGGAAAACGATTTGCATTAATTATTTTTTAGTTTTTCCAATTACGTCTTAGATCTAAATATCCGCGTGATGGGATGCGGAAGCGGAACAGTATGGTTTCAGGTTTAGCAGATTAATGTTGAGTTTATATAGTATAAAGCCATCACCAAATGCAAAATAATCATCTAGTTCCCTAAGTATTTTGGAAACCTAAATATTGAATAGATGACGTGCTGTTATTGTGCATATTCTGGCAAATCTAGTAAGTTCAAAAACTCTGTTGGATAGTTATAAGTTTCGTTAGCATCGCAAACTGTACCAACCGATTTGGCAACAAGTTATGTGTCGTCTGCGTCAACATTTTTTTTTTAATTTTTGTGATAATTTAATCGCCATTTTACTTCTTCAAAAAATTTGAAAAAGTGTGATTTTTTTCAAAATTGTAGGAACGGTTTTTAAATAAGTTATAAGTTTCGTTAGCATCGCAAACTGTACCAACCGATTTGGCAACAAGTTATGTGTCGTCTGCGTCAACATTTTTTTTTTAATTTTTGTGATAATTTAATCGCCATTTTACTTCTTCAAAAAATTTGAAAAAGTGTGATTTTTTTCAAAATTGTAGGAACGGTTTTTAAATAAAACGGTTTGTTTTAACAACTTTTTTTCAAAAAAAAAAAAAATAACCCAAGAATTACACGAAAATAATCTACATTTTGAAACAAAATTTATATTTTTCGAAAACGGCTCCAAGAATTTTTATGAAAAAATCAGTGTGCTATTGTTGGTAAGCATTATGTTTTGGTGAAACAAAATTAAAAAATTAAGATGGTGGGCTAAAAACGGTACCTCCCATAGGCCCGTTTTTTTTTATTCGACTTTCTCGTGAACTGATAAACCGATTACAACCAAAATTGATATTGAGGAAGATGTAGGTAGCCTAAGTAATGACAATTAAAAATATTTTCTAAAACTTTTTTTTGTATTTTTAATAATTTAATTTTTTTTTTGACGCGTAAGTAATTTTTTTTTAAATGAAAGTTATTTTTCTACTAAAGCTAGCATTATTTAAGTATTGTTTTTAAATTTTAACAAAAGTTGTTAAATAAAAACCATTTTATTTAAAAACCGTTCCTACCTGCGTTTCACATTTTTTTATAGAAATAAAATGGCGTTCAATTTTTTCAAACAATCAAAAGTCACAAAAATCATACATAAAACTTTAAAATTTATCTTATAACTACTTATCAAACTTTATTTGACGCTGTGACCGCACATTAGAGAAAGAACGTGCTATCCAGTCGTGCAATTTATTTATACCGTAAAAGGGACTAGACCATTACCATATTTTGTATTAATATTTGTTATTTTATGCAGAAGCGAGATTTTTTTTTGGTCTCACGCTTGCAGACAGGCAATAGGCTTAAACATTGTTTGGTTTAATGGCTCTGTCCCCCTCATATCCTTTTTCCCGCCAACATTAGACAAACTTAACGACTTAGATGGTCGCTTGTTCTTGAAAAGCCTTTTCTGCAATAAAAAAATCTGCATTTCCTGGTGTCTGCAAGAAACAATCTCACAAAGTGTTCTTAAGTAGATTTTTCAAGACAAAAAGTTAGGGGTATCCGTCAATTAAAATACATGCCTATTGAAGTATCGTTTCACGTATGAAACATAGTTTTCGCAAATTGTTATGTTTTTTTTCAAAGTACTTCGTTTGAATATTTCAAAATTCTATTTCATTGAATAAGTAAAAGTGGATTGATTGGGATGCTACTTGAGTTGGAACAGAGTTGGAACTTTTTAACGATAATATTACTCAACATTTGTGTACCGATTTCTAAACCAAGATGACAATTGATGTCTTCTTTACCAGTTATTCTCGTACCGATGTACATCAGTTCAGACTTCACGCAGACATAGAGTATCATTTGCATCTAAACCATGATCCAATTTCCTGACATGCAACATTTTCATCGGCTCCCTGTTTAATAACACCTCCACTTACTTTGGATTCCCCATTCAAAGTCTGCTCAATATTTTACGCCTGATAGTGAAGTAACATTTGACTGGACTAGATTATAAACATAAAATGTCCATTAAAAGAATGTTTAGGAATTCCTGTATTTTTTAACCTCTTGTATCTTTGAATCTCTTCAGTTCTTAAACTACAGGTAAATTTAGAAGCTGAAATAAATTCACTTAAAAAAATAGTTGAAGACTATAAAAACATCACAAATAATTTAATCGAAGAAAACACCAATATTCAAAACGAATTACAAATACTAAGCAAAACGTTGAAAAATACATACAGAATTCTCTCAACTATAGTTTATGTTTTTCTGGAATTCCTTAACAACCAAACGAAAATTTAATATCCGTTGCAATAGAAATTTCAAAATCGCTAAATATCAATATAAAACCGAATGATATTAAAGAAATTTCTCGTAATCGACTAGCCCCGGATGAAAATAATAGTAACACAATCACACCGAAAATAATGATAATAGAGTTCTTTGAAAAAAACACACGTGACAAAATAATGAAGGCATATAAGAGGAGCAACAGAGAAAAAAAATGTTTGACCACTGGTCTCGTTTTCAATAACAACACGTCTCAACCAATTTACATAGACGAAATATTAACAAAATAACAGTTACTTATTTCAGAAGGCGAGAGATTTAAAACGGCAAAAAAAGCTTGCATTTACGTGGGTACAGAATCGAAGAATATTAGCGCGCCTCACAGACAGCGGCCCGAGTCCGATCAATGAAATTCCCAACACTGATTTCTTTAATTAGTTGTGAGGTGAATTATATTTCATTCTCACGACAAATTGCTCTCTTCGACAGTATAAACAACATACAATTATCTACTAAGAGTACTGCTAAAAATTTGTACATCAATGGCAAATCGATGACTTGGAGCAATACTTAAATATTATGAAGATGAGATTGATGTAGTGGCGTTTTGGAAAGTTGGCTCTATGATTTTAACGAAAGGTTTTCAACATTAAGAATTTTTCTAAAATAACAGCTTGTAGGCAGCTATTTTCATTTCAAATAAACATTCTTTTACGCATCTTTTCTCACATAATGACGATTCAGATGGCATATATGCTGCGAAAATCAATATCAGTGGGTACACTATTAAAGTTATGTGTGTTTATCGACAACCGTACCAAATCTTTCTTCAAAAAGGAAAAATTCTTTCAACCTTAGCAAAATGTATTTCCATGCTATTTAAAAAACTCTTTTATAGCTGGTGATTTCAATATCGATATTTTACTTAAAGGAGATTTTGAAACAAAATATTTAAATTTATTAAGGATGTCTGGTTTTTTTAACATAAACAAATATATACCAACACATAAAAATTCGAACATCGATCATTTCTTGTAAATTATACAAAACAAAATAAAGGGTTTTTCAATAAGAGCGCTACAAAAGTTTTTTTATATAAAACAAAAACGGTTTTGGATATCAATGAAATTCTTTATTCCTGTGTACGTTCGATGCCATTATGTATGGAACTCGATTTCTTTTGCATGGCCACCACGGGCACGCTTGCAGAAGTCCAGACGCTAAACCCAATTTTCGACGGTTTTCAAGCATAAATCGGCCGATACTGCTGCAATTTTACGTTCGATATTCGTACGAAGTTCATCAATCGTCGCTGGCTTGTTGGCATAGACCATAGACTTGACGGCCCCACAGGAAATAGTCTAACGGCGTCAAATCGCACGACCGAGGCGGCCAAGCGACTGGACCATTTCGTGAGATAACACGTTCTCCAAACTTGGTTTCCAATAAATTAATTTTGTGACATTCGCTGTGTGGCTTGTGGCGCCGTCCTGTTGGAACCACATGTCCTCCAAGTCCGTATCATCCAATTGGGGCCAAAAATATTCGGTTATCATTGAACGGTAGCGATCCCCATTCACAGTAACGTGCCGGTCTTGATCATCACGAAAGAAGTACGGCCCAATGACGCCGCCGGCCCATAAACCACACCAAACCGTAATTTTTTCGGGATGCAATGATGACTCATGGAATACGTGTGGATTGCTGCCTGACCAATACCGCATATTATGTTTATTGACGAAGCCATTCAGCCAGAAATGAGCCTCATCGCTGAAGATGATTTTTTCGATGAAAATCCGAATCCTTTTCAAGTTGTTGCTCAGCCCAATTCACGAACATACGACGCTTCTGGTGGTCAAGCGGCTTCAGTTCCTGCCTCAATTTAATCTTGTAACGATGTAGGCCAAGATCTTTTCGCAAAATTTGCCACAGCAGCAATATTCTCGACACTACGGGCACTTCTTTGTCTCACTGGCACGGGAACATTTACATAGACATAGACATAGACGCTCAATTGTTGATCTGCTAGGACGATTATATTTATAAATAAATTTAGTGGCGCGACAGCTCCTTAAGGAGCCAAGGCTTAGCGACTTATACTCTCAACCATTCCTATGTGTTTGTTGTGAATCTGCAAGAATGGAAAAAAAATGCAAGGACAATTATGACGAATTTCGAATTTCGCTAGTAAATTTTAATAATTTCGACTCATTGTTGGCTCGCTTTCCATCATGAAATGGCAAACCTTACTGAAGAGAAATGTCAAAAGAGCGGGAAGAAATATGGCGTCGTTTGCTGTCCCTGTCGCTCTACTTTTGTAGCGTCCCTGTTGAAAAACCCGATATACATATATGCGCACCATACAAAAAACGATCATTTCGACCACAATTTAATCGCAATTGAGATTTCCAATAACTCTTTTAATGAAACATCACAGACCAACGTAGGAACTAATGCTTATATACCTGACTATGAAAGATTACGAACTGAACCTCAAAAAAATCCAATAAAATTGTCCAGGTTTATGACTTCCGAGGAAATGTATAAGAACCTTATGGAGAAACTGAACTTTTTGGTACAAAAATCATATAAAAAAATTTAAGTCTCCAACAATAATCCTAAAAATCACTGGCTGAATGATGACATCATGAACTTAATAAAAGAAAAAAATCGCTGGTATGGAAAATTATGTAAGGATGTTTCAAACGTTCTTTGCGAGAGAAAATATAGAACAAAGAAACCAGCTTACTTCAAAAAAACGAAAAGCTAAATCTGACCACTTTGGTAAAATTTTTGAAAAAGATTTGCATTACAGGAGAAAAACATGGCAAAACATAAATTTGGTTTTCAATACAACAAAGAAGAACGTGAAATGTCCATTGATTAAAACTTTATCCATTTATAGCAAAAAAGACAAATTAAACGAGTTGAATACATATTTTGCGAACATCGGCCTCCAAATGTAAATCTAATGATATTGTCTCTCCTGATAAATTAAACAGTCTTTTCAAATTGAATCCAACAACACCATCATCAGTTAAGAGAATAATTTCTTCTTTGAAATCTTCAAATTCAAGGGATACTGACAACATATGTACGACCCTCCTTAAAGAATGTAAAGATGAACTCTGTATTCCCATTTCAATTTTAATCAACAAATCATTTGTGGAAGGAAAAGTACCAGATAACCTGAAAATCGCAAAAATTATACCCATCTATATATATCTGGACACACATCTAACTTAAACAATGACCGCCCCATTTCAATACTGCAAGTTCTGTCCAAAATGATTGAAAAAGTTACAAACGAGCAGTTGCTTTAATACGTAAACAAAAACAAGATAGAACCTCAAGTTCAATATGGATTACGTAAACAATCGAACACTATAACAAACCACAGAGACAGACTGAGAAGTTTTTTTAAAAGAAATCGGAAATGCTTTCATTTTATTTTATCGGTGATTCTCATGTCAAAGAGTAATAATAAAACCAATACAGCTTTCTAAGAAATAAAATACTAACTCTTCGTTCTTGTTGCTTTTCATCAATTTGTGCGATCTATTTCAAATAAAATGAAAATTATTACTGTGATGTCGGCTCAAACAAAAAGGAATAAATCGGCTGAAAAGGATACACGAAGAAACGAGCAAAGGAACATTGATTTTCTGGAAATCGAGCTACGGAAAAACATGAAATGAGAAGTTGAACCACGGGAAAACATACCCCACAGCAGTTAAAAATGTTCATATTAAAGTATTGTGATATTTTGGCCTGGGGTTTCGACCAATAAAACTCAATCAAAATTCCAAAATAATACAACAAATCTCTTTATTTTATAAAACACAACGTCTTTCAGTTTAAATAACACCAATTTAACTTATTTCACTTATTCACAATTCAAATACGTTTTTATAATTCAACACTTTGTATTTAATCTCAATTCAATCGCTTTTTACTAATGCTTTCAGTTGTTAACAATTCCACTTTCGAAAATAAACTGAACTTTCAATGCAATCTACTCTTGTATTTATACAAGTTTACAAGCTTCTGGAAGCTTCTGTCTGGTTCTGGCACAATCTAAGCTTTCGGTACTAATTCGAGTCTCGAATTAGTACTTCAAGTTCGATTTAGTACTCAGTTAAAACATGTTGCAAATATGTAGCATACTTTTAGGCGCATGGTCGTTGTACACAATGAATGTTGGTTGTTGTACACAATGAATCCAACAAATGGCGTTAATTTACAAAATGTATCCTCTGAATATCTAAACTTGTTGCCACATCACATTGTCCCCCTCTTAGTTTTGTTCGTCCCGAACAAGCACATCATTATCGTTTCCGTGGTAACGATGCAGTCGATCCACATGGACAATTTTCATTTTTGCTCTTGGTCCTCGTTGGATTCGGAAAACGACGTCATTAATGCGCGTAAGTATTTGGTAGGGACCTTCCCAGTCCTGCTGAAGCTTGGGCGATTTTCCCTTTCTGCGATGTGGGTTATAAAGCCATACCAGATCTCCCTCATTGAATTCAGGTGCTGTTGCTCTCGCATCGTATCTGGTCTTCATGCGGTCACTCGCAATTTTTATGTTGTTTCTTGTTCTCTGGTGAATGTCGTTGATCCTTTCTCTAAGATCTAACACGTAGTCCTCTTCGCATTTTGGATCTTCAATAGGAAATCCGAATCTTAGCTCACTTGGAAGCCGGGCAGTTCGTCCAAATAGAATTTCGGATGGAGTGTATCCAGTTGTACTATGAACCGCATTCCGGTAGGCCATAAGAAATAAAGGAATTCGCCGATCCCAATCCCGTTGGTTCTCGTTCACGACTTTGGACAGATGTTCCTTCAAGGTCTTGTTAAATCTTTCTACCATTCCATCAGACTGTGGATGAAGAGGTGTTGTCCTTGTTTTCTTTAACCCGAGTGATGCGCATACTTCCTGGAATACCTTCGACTCGAAGTTTCGCCCTTGGTCGGAATGCAATTCCATAGGCACCCCGAACCTGCAGACCCAGTGGTCCACTATCTGCTCGACAACGGTCTTAGCTTCTTGATTGGGTATCGCAAAAGCCTCCGGCCATTTGCTGAAGTAGTCCATGACAACAAGGATGTAACGGCTTCCGTTTTCAGTTTCCCGGAACGGGCCTGTGATGTCAACGGCGATTCTTTCAAAAGGGGCGCTCACGTTGTACTGGTGCATTTTACCTCGTGTTTTGACTTTGGGTCCCTTGCTAGATGCGCATGTTGTGCACTTTCGACACCAGCTCTCTACATCGTTTCTCGCGCTTAGCCAATAAAAGCGTTCCCGTACCTTTTCCAGTGTTTTGTTGATTCCCAAGTGCCCATCCGGATATTCCAGCATGCATTTCTCGTAGGATCTCCTCTACTTTCGATCGTGGAACTACAAGCTGCATCTTAAAGGATCTTCCATCCGGCATTTCCCATTTTCTTCGCAAAACACCATCTTCCACATGGAGAGAGTCCCACTGCGCCCAGTATGCCTTTAAAGTAGGACTTCTGTCGGAGATGTCTCTTGCGTTCGGCTTATCCATAGATTCCTTCCATACAAGAATGGGCTCGATATCAGGATCTTCCTTTTGTGCATTACGAAGTTCTTCCGCAGTCTAACCCTTTACAGGTTCAGCCCTTAGTCTCTGAACAGAAATACTTTCGTCCTTCTTACCGTTCAAACACCTAGGATGCGCTCTTTCTGAAGATGGCCGGAGAATTTCATCACTGCTTATGATCGTCCGAAGATTTACAGCATTCTCGTTTCCGTACACCATTGGAATCTCGACGATTGAATACCTTAACACCTGCATTCGAAAGTCTAGGACTACCTCATGTGCCTTTATAAAATCCACACCTACTACTTTTGCGACTTCTCCCGTAGCTGCCTTCAGACTGTTCCAGCTGGTGTTGTGTAGCCAGGACGTCTGGACAAGGCCTCTTCTAATTATGGAGGCTGTGGCACCCGTATCGATAGTGGCCACACATTTTCTGTTGGCGATGACGGTCTCCACTGTCAAACTCTGGTTGCAGCGTTTCGTTTGCGCAACTTGGATAATGGTCCTGGGGGCGTCGATTCCATCAACCAACTTCAGCTCCGCGAAGTTGGTTCTTACGCGCTTTCCACACTGATGTATCCCCAAATCATGCCCAGTAGGGTAAGCGATATCCCTGTCAGTAGGCCTTTTTCTCGCGCTATGTGGGCAGCTTACCTGTGGAGATCTGCATTGTCGCTGTAGGTGTCCTAGCTTGTTGCAATTCCAGCATCTCATTTGACCTCGAGCAGTGTTCGGGTTTTGTCTTTCAATGTCGACACGTTGACATGAGCACTCTAGCGTAGCCATTTCCCTGACGCGATGGCTACCTTGCGAAGCTTGGTCTGCTGCATCCATTGTCAGGGCAAATGCTAAAGCCTCAGCGAGCGTTTTCTTACCTGCCATTCTCACAGCCATTTGTAGTTTTCCATCTGCAATGGCATTAGTGAACGCATCGGTTGCCAGTTCGTTTATGATTTCCCTGCTGGTATTGGGATAAGACAAATTGGCCAAGCGCTCGATGTCAGCTTGCAATTGTTGTAGCGTTTCACCTCTTGCCTGGACCCTTCGGCGCAACTGGACTCGGTAAACTTGCTGCATGTGGTCGTCGCCAAACCTCATCTCGATTGCCTTGACCATGGCATCATAATCATGATGTTTGTCTTCAGGAATGGTCTGCAGCAATTCGGCAGCTGTTCCTCTGAGCGCAAGCGTAAGAGCAATTGATTTGCCTTCGTTGTCCCAGTTGTTCGTCAAGGCGGCAGCTTCGAACTGCCTCTTATAAATTGGCCATGATGTTTGACCATCGAAGACAGGGGGCTGCATTTCCTTTCTTCGTGGACCGTCACTCTAATATTCCCGAACCTTCTGCTTCTTCAAAGAATCAACTTCCTTAGCTAGATGTTCGTATTGTTGCTCTACACTTTCTACTTGCTTTCCGAACTTTTCTTCTAAGTTTTCTATTTTCTGATCTACTATTTGGAGTCTTTTGTCGAAGAGAACATTCTGCGCATCTAGCTTGTTTTCGAGAGCATCCTTTTGTTCGCTTAGTTGCTTTTGAAGAACTTCTAAAGAATTCTTTTGTTCGTCGAACTTACTTTCGAGAACGTTCTTTTGTTCTTCGAGAACGTTCTTTTGTTCTTCGAGAACGTTCTTTTGTTCTTCGAGAAAGTTCTTTTGTTCTTTCGAGGAACTTTCCAGAGCATCGAATTTCGACAGAAGCAACTTCATGAAGGTAGGCATTTCATCGGCGGTACTTACTGTGCTTTCTCTCCCTTGTTCTTCAACATCGAAAAACATATTATCGGGGTCTCCACCATCCTGAGTGATAGCATTCTGAAGTCGGAGCAATAGTTCCTTTTTCAGCCCCGAAGTTTGAAGATTTCTTTTTCCTAATTCTTCTTTCAACTCAACTGTTGACAATTGTTCTAATTTGCGACCCATTTTATGTAACCGAAACACAATTTTCGCAACACAGTCAATTTTATTTTAATGTCTCTTCTAGAAAAATCTTTTTCAAACACTATTTAAAAAAAAAATATTCGCTATTCACCGTTTTATAGCAAAATCAGTTCACTTTCACAATTATATGAGTCACCGAAACTGTTTTAGAAAATGTCACTATGGAATTTTCTAGCACTGTTTTATCCCCAATTTCTGACACCAATGTGACATTTTGGCCTGGGGTTTCGACCAATAAAACTCAATCAAAATTCCAAAATAATACAACAAATCTCTTTATTTTATAAAACACAACGTCTTTCAGTTTAAATAACACCAATTTAACTTATTTCACTTATTCACAATTCAAATACGTTTTTATAATTCAACACTTTTTATTTAATCTCAATTCAATCACTTTTTACTAATGCTTTCAGTTGTTAACAATTCCACTTTCGAAAATAAACTGAACTTTCAATGCAATCTACTCTTGTATTTATACAAGTTTACAAGCTTCTGGAAGCTTCTGTCTGGTTCTGGCACAATCTAAGCTTTCGGTACTAATTCGAGTCTCGAATTAGTATTTCAAGTTCGATTTAGTACTCATTTAAAACATGTTGCAAATATGTAGCATACTTTTAGGCGCATGGTCGTTGTACACAATGAATGTTGGTTGTTGTACACAATGAATCCAACAGATGGCGTTAATTTACAAAATGTATCCTCTGAATATCTAAACTTGTTTGCCACATCACAGTATTGTTCTTTGGCAATCTCAAGAACTGGTCATCGGTTACAACCATAATTCAAATTTAAGTAGAGAGTTACTTTGCATTTATTTATATTCGAAAAAAACCGTTTTTTTTCTTTTTTATTCAAATCATATTTAAAACAGCTGTAGGGTGACTTTTTTCAATTTGTTGTAACATGAGGAATATGTGTTTGAGTTTGTGAATTTGAGAAGTTGTTTAAAAAATTGTTTTTTTTTAGATTAAATAAACAAGTATTTTTTTAAATGAGCAAATACTGAAACAATTCTTTAGTTGACGCCTTCCTTACAAAGTTACAGTTTTCGGAGAAATTTTGGTGCAAAAATGAAAATTTTCAAAGAATGATTTAGAACAATGAAAACATATGTTCATGAAAAGCATTTGAAAAGCCCGAGTTCCTCTCAGTTCTAATTTCCAAAATGCTAATATGATTTTTCTGTACAAAGTCTCATCACATTCTGCTACTAGACGAGCCTTAGGACGTGAAAATTTTCTAGGTTAGGTTGAGTTTATGATATGTCTTATTTATAAAATTTTACATTGACATCATTGCATGCAAATACTATTAAAAGAGAACAAATAAGATTTATTGAAAGAATTTTTGAAATAAGCAGTATCGTAAATTCAAGGATTCCCGTTATTGCAACCTTTAACGGGAATTATAGAAAATACGGTTTCTAAGATATATACATAGGTGTATTTTTTTGTGAGGAAATAATCCAAATTCTCACATACCCTATGTTTTGTATAAATTAGTAAGTAATTAAATCTCACGTTTATTGTTACAACCAAATTATACTAAGTTTCACGGAAGATTAGCTGAGTCTTGCATAACTTTTAAGTATAAGATAATTATTAAAAGGTATTCCTAACCAGGATCATCAATTAAAATTGATGTATTGTAAAGAGAGTTGATTTATAGCACCGATAATAGAAAAAGGGAAGCAGCCGGCGGATCTTTGAAAACAAAAATAAATTTAAAGGGGCCATGCGGAGTTTACTCTGTTTGGCTTCGGTTCTCATCCACTTTTCCATGGACATCTGTTATTTTTCAGCAGTTTTTGAGCATCGCTACCTTTTGATGGTTGAATTCGAATAAACCAACGAATTATTTCGACAATAAAATTCCAATTTTGATAACAATGTGTTGAACTAAAGCTATTATTATGACTTAAGAACCACAGCAAATAAACAAATTTCAGATGTGTTTCCTAGAACAGTTTTTTTTTTTAATTTTCTTGATTCTTTTGATGGCTTGCTTCATTGTATATACATTCTCTATAGTACTCTCATTGTATATATACATTTTCTATAGTACTCTCATGGTGGTAATTTTTCGTCCGGCCATCTTCCTGGTTGATTCGAAACTAACTCTAAATAGTGAAGACGAGAACCTTAACCGATATTTTTGACCAGTATTTAATACACTTTTGTTGTTTGTACTTATTCTATGTTCACACCAATTGGCAATTTCAGCACGCCTCATTGCGACTTGATTCAGAACTAAAAAAATGATGTTTCATGATAGTACTATATGCAGTGTATATACAATGGTACTCTCATGGTGTCATTTTTCGTCTGGAACTAACTCTAAATAGTGGAGACGGGAACATTTCCCGATATTTTACCAGTATTTCTCACGCTTTTGTTATTTGTTTTTATTCTATATCCACACCAATTGGCGATTTCAGCGCGCCTCATTGCTACTTGATTTGGAACTAAAAAAAATTATGCTCCATGATAGTACTATATGTTGTGTATATACAAAGCTTGCGTGGGCCCATATTTTGAATTTGTTTTGATAATTTTTAAGAAAGTCCGTTTGTATTAAAAAATGGATCGCCGTACGCAGATTCAGTATACTGTGTCTTCGGTTCAGTTGCAACTTGATCGATTTGGTTGCAGGTTCGACCATCTGGCGACCTCCATGTACCCTTGTGGACGTCAAGACGAGGGAATCACGTGCTGCTTAACATCGTGTTTTTTCCCGCTGCAAAATCAATGAGCCTGAGCCCCTTTCCGGAAGTTGTTTCGTGTAGGGTGTGCTTTCCGAATGTACTGCCAATTTTCGGGTAAAGATCTCCCAATAAGGTTTTAATATCATGTTTGGGGCACTACTCGTACGTTTTTCCAATTTACTCGTAAAAACCTTTATTCTTAGCGTCGTCTTTATCATCTGTAGGGACATGAGCGCTAATAAGGCTTATGTTCCGGATACATTAAGAAATAAAACAAACTCCCGTTTTATTGTGTGAAAAATATCTTTAAAAACCAACATTTATTCGTTATATTCTTTTGTTATCCGAAACATGACTTGTCGACCTCAAGGAACGAACAAGACTGACTTGTAATACATATTTATGTATATTGGCAGTTGATTTGCCAAATACAATATCTAAGGTTGTTGACGAATAGCTTTAAGCGCTCACATACTCGAGCAGAAAAGATCCGGCAGACGATGTTTAGAAGACTGATGTCCCTATAGTTGGCGAAGTTAAGAATTTCCTTTCTCAATGGTCGTTGGATCGGTCAAAAAGTATCCTGCTTAAGAGTAGACATTGTAAAAAATGTTATCAACAAGAAACCCGATTATAATAGAAAATAGTTTATTGAAGTAAATTATAATATTTTACTACTATAGCGAGATGAAAAAAAAAATTACTTAACAAAATGATTCATGTGTTCCCTTATATAGGTAAAATAGTTCATCAGAAAAGCTTTAAGTTATATATTTACACATACAGAATGAACACATATATGCAAACAAAACTAAATGACGTTATAATGGGAAAGATTATATAAAGTTGCAATATTTTTTTTTTACAGAAATATACATGTATCGCTGCTCGCGAGCTCTACGAGCAGAAAAGACGGGAAGAACACCGGCTTCTCCAAAAGAAGCGCGCTATCGAAGATATTGAGAGATGCTACTCCAGGAACAACGTGCGGAAGTTTTACCAACAGGTAAAAAGAACGTGCCAAGGAAAAAAACCCGCACAGAATAGGAATGGAAACCTCGTAGTAGAGTCACAGTCAGTGCTGAGTACATGGAAGGACCATTTCTGCAGACTGTTAAACGGCGATGAAGACCAAAATCCGGCTGTCAGGCAGAACGAACCATTCAACATGGATGATGACAGACAAAACTTCTGTCCACCTGACCAAAATGAAGTAAGGCTAGCAATATCTAAACTAAAAAACAACAAAGCTGCTGGACCCGACGGACTACCCGCCGAACTTTTTAAAGCGGCCGGAGATGACCTGGTGGAGTGCATACACCAACTCATCTCTAAAGTTTGGTCAGAAGAAAGTATGCCTGATGAATGGAACCTCAGCATCGTTTGCCCGATCCACGAGAAAGGAGACCCTCTACACTGCGCACACTATAGAGGAATTAGTCTCCTGAATATCGCCTACAAGATCCTCTCTGCCGTACTATGTGAACGCCTGAAACCTTTCGTCAGCAACCTGATTGGCCCCTATCAGTGTGGTTTCAGACCAGGAAAGTCCACAATCGATCAAATGTTCACACTACGGCAGATCCTGGAAACTACCCAAGAATTTCAAATCGATACCCACCACCTCTTTATTGATTTTAAGGCCGCGTACGATAGCATTTATAGAGACGAGCTATACAGAGCCATGTCAGGTTTTGGCATCCCCACAAAACTCGTCCTACTGTGCAGGATGACGATGGAGAACTCTCGCTGCTCTGTCAAGGTTGGTAATGACCTCACAGAAGCTTTTGACGTCAAAAAGGATTCCAACAAGGTGATGCGCTATCGTGCGATTTTATCAACTTAATACTTGAAAAAATAATAAGAAACTCGCAAGTCAATTGTAGTGGGACAATTTTGTTCAAGTCTGTGCAATTGCTAGTATACGCTGACGACATAGACATCATTGGCAGAACTCGGTGAGCTGTCACTGGAACGTTTGCTAGCATTGAAGCTGAAGCGGCTAAGATGGGACTAGCAGTCAATGAGGCCAAAACGAAGTACCTGCTGTCCACAAAAAGGGACGCACAACACGGATTGGACAAAACATCACAATATACAGGTACAACTTTGAGGTAGTTAGGGACTTTGTGCACCTCGGATCCGCTAAAACATCTGACAACAACATCTCGTCAGAAATAAAGCGAAGAATTACTCTTGCCAATCGCTGTTTCTATGGGCTAGGAAGGCAAGGAGGATTTTTGGCCCTATCTGCGTTAACGGGCTTTGAAGGAGAAGGTTCAACCAAGAACTATACGATCTGTACAGCGACATTGACCTGGTCAAAAAAATACGCATATCACGTTTAAGATGGCTAGGTCATGTAGAGCGAATGGACAACAATGCTCCGGCTCGCGGGATCTTCGATTCCATCCCAGAGGGTAGACGCAGTCAAGGAAGACCTCGCCTCAGGTGGCGCGCTCAAAACGGAGGACGAGCTCAACCAACTTGGAGTGCAAAAACTGGATGCAGCTAGCCAAAGACCGAGCTGGCTGGAGAGGCATGTTGGTTGAGGCCCAGGTTCGTCCCGAACTGTAGCGCCCCCTAAGTAAGTAAGTACATATATCGCACCCAATCACCGCCAGCAGCTGTGAGGATTTCGCTACATCCGGATTTTTTATTGGACTTAAACTTTCAAATGGCTTCCCATACATTTTTTTAGGATGGGTAGGGTTTCCGAAACATTTTTTTCTATAGAGAATAGATAAGCGGGGAAAAAAGGATGAATTTTTGCAAAAAAAAATCTTCAATTTCTTTCTGTTTCTAGCTTTTTACCGAATATTGAATTGTAAAGAAAACTTTAATAACAGTGGTTGGCGATGATGATTTTTAAAATATACCTGTTAATAATTTAGTATTTATTTAGGGTAATATTTAAGTTATATCAGAGCACACTTGTGCGTCCCCATAAAACCTTAAGTAATATCAGAGCACACTTGTGCGTCCCCATAAAAACTATATGAACAAAAAAGGGTTGAGATCTATTAAAAAATGTCAATTAAAATATGATGCAGTATAAGCACTTCTTGCCCTCAGCTAGAATTGATTTGTATACAATGGAAAATATTCTTTTGACTATTGCATCATCCGCAGCCAAACTAAGATTTGCTGCGTTAGCAAGTAAGTTGTATAAAAAGAGATCGTTCGATCTCAATAGGCTCAGTTTGTATCTCACCGTATAGCTAAAGATTTCCCCCCACCAGTGGTAAGGGATCTGAAGCATAATTAAATATAGTCGCAATTTTTCTCCGGTGGAGAACAGATAAAAATATATTTTTTAGTTGTTCGGGAGTACTAAAATATAAATGGCGCAGTCGGTAGGATACCAATCAGATATATGAATGCAAATCATATAAAGATATGGTAGTCCAGTGATCGAACATCGTTTTTCGCGAAACTCGTGATTGTGTGAAGAAGACATCATGAATATCCAACAAACAGCAACAGCAGCGGAAGCAGTCGCATTAAATGGTAATAATAATATTCCTAATTTAAATATGAACATTTTACAAAATAATGTTAATAATAGTTCATTAAGAGTCTTAGAACTGAACCCATTAAAATATATAGAAAGACTTTCGACTTTTGATGGAAGAACGGAAGATCTTCCAATATTTTTAAATAACGTACGTAGATGACATAATCCCAACCCTATTGACTTATAACGAACAAGGTCAGAAAATGTGCGTTAACCACAGTATTTGAAAAGTAGAATTTCCCCATTAACAATTAAAACAGCAGGTAACCCTATAACTATTTATAAAGACGCTATTTTCCCCAAAGAAAATTCAGTTTTACCAGTCTTATAAGACGCCGAATTTCAAATTTATAACTTTTCTAATGAATATAACGGTTTATTGGGTAATAATATACTAATCCCTAACAATGCTACTATATTTTACAAAGAAAAATTATTAAAACTAATTGAAAAAACATTTCCAATTTTCTTTAATAAAACTGAATCAGATTAGAGAAGATTTTAGTATACCAAAATTTACGAATGAATTACGAACAGATCACCTTAACAACGAGGAAAAATCTGAATTATTAAAAATTTGTAATCAACTGAATCAAGCTTTTTATCACAAAGGCGCTGATTTAACTTTTACTAACTATGTCAAACACAAAATACCCACTGATGATAATTCACATGTATATACCAGAATATATAGATATCCTGAGTTTCATAAAAAAGAAGTTGATCGTCAAATTGAAGAAATGTTAGAACAAAAAATAATTAAACCTTCAACATCTCCTTACAATGCTCCTATTTGGGTGGTAGCAAAAAAAGAAGACTCGAATGGAAACAAAGAATGGAGAATAGTTATCGATTACCGTAAATTAAATCTTAAAACTACAGAAGATAAATTCCCTATTCCTAATATTGATGCAATACTTGACAAACTCGGACATTGTAATTATTTTACCACGCTAGATCTTACTAAAGGATTTTATCAAATTGAAATAGAAGAAAACGATAAAGAAAAAACAGCATTTAGCACACTTTCTGGACATTACCAGTTTTTTTACGAATGCCATGCGGTTTAAAGAACGCACGCGCAAGTTTTCCAACAATTAATGAATGAAGTACTAAAAGATTACATAGGCAAAATTTGTTACGTATATTTAGATGACATAATAATTTTTTCTACAAATCTGCAAGAACATATAACACATATCAAACTAATATTAAACGTTTTAAGAAAAGCAAACCTCAAAGTATCCCTTAATAAATCAGAATTCATGAAACATGAAACTGAATTTCTTGGTCAAATGGTATAAAACCTAATCCTAAAAAAAATTGAAACAATAAAAATCTTTCCCATACCTATTACAGTTAAAGAAATACAAACTTTCCTTGGATTGACCGGATATTATCGTAAGTTTATACAAGACTACGCAAAAATTATTAAACCTTTTACACTTTGTTTAAAAAAGAACGCTAAAATAGATATTAAAGATAAAAATTATGTAGACGCATTTCTGAAACTTAAAACAATGATGACAGACAATGTTATGAACAGACATCCAGACTTTTCAAAAGAATTCATACTTACTACGGATGCATCAAACCTTGCCATAGGCGCAGTCTTAGTCAATCACACGGACCACTATCTTTTGCATCAAGAACATTAAACAAACAAAAACAAAACTATTCTACAATAGAAAAAGAGTTACTAGCAATTATATATGCAACGTCTCAATTTCGGCATTACCTTTACGGTAGAAAATTCACAATTAAAACTGACCATAACCCTTTAATATGGTTACACAATTTAAAAGAGCCAAATTCAAAATTGCAACGCTGGAAAATAAAATTAGAAGAATACGATTTCAAAATTGAATTCATACAAGGTAAAGAGAAAAAGGTAGCAGATGCTCTTTCAAGAATCAAAATAAAAGAACCAAAAATAAACATATTAGAAGAAGATTTAAGAACTAATCACAGTGCGCAAGAAGATAATTATTATCTTTTTATACCTATTAGCGACAAACCTCTTAATTACTTTAAGAGACAAATTGTACTTGATTCCAACGCAAATGGAGATCAAACAATTATATTCCCGCATGTTGGTAGAAGACGAATAACCTTTAAACACACTAATCCGAATGAGGAATTATACTTAAAAATAATAAAAGAAATTGATATAAATATTACAAATGTTATATACATTTAAAATGATACAACATTTAATGAATTTCAAAATGTATGGATAGGAGAAAATAAAATAGGAAAAATAAATATATTATCAAGAAGCACAAAAATTTTAAAAGATTTAAACATAAAAGAAGGATATGAAATAATATTCGAAACACACAAAGAATTAAATCATAATGGAACAGAAAAGCTTTATTTAGAACTAGCAAGAAAATATTACATTCCGAATTTTAATGAATTAATAAATAAAATTTTAAACAAATGTAATTTTTGTATGACAAAAATAGATAGAAAACCTATCAAATTACCTTACGAAAAAACAATTACAACCAAAGGACCACATGAACATTATCATTTGAATATCTGGTTCAGAGACAAAAATAGAAAATACCTTACATGTATTGATAAATTTTCAAAATATGTTGCAGTGGAACAGATAAAAAATAAAACATACGTAGACATTATGAACGCTATGACAAAAATATTTTCATATATGACTAAACCTTAGCTTATTACTTTAGATAATGAAAATGCCTTTATGGCAGAAACCTTAAAAACTTTTTATCAAACAATGACATAGACTACTTTACTGTACAGCAAACAGACATACCGGTAATTCAGACATTGAAAGATTTCATAGTACCCTAAACGAACAACTTAGAATTCTATCTCAGGTAAAAAAAAAACAGATGATCCATTTCCATTACAAGATCAACTTATTAACATTATCTCAATTTATAATAATACTATACATTTGACATTTTGATGCCAAAAGACTGGCGAAAAGGCATCATATGTCCCATACATAAGAAGGGAGATATCACAAAATGCAGCAACTATAGGGGAATAACATTGTTGAGTACATCCTATAAGATATTCTCCTCTGGCCATGAGAGAAATCGGCATCCCAAATAAATTGACACGACTATGCAGGCTGACCATGACCAACATCACAAGCCAAGTAAAACTAGCCGGTTTGCTATCCAGACCAATCAACATCTTTAATGGACTCCGACAAGGGGATGGTCTGGCTTGCATCCTCTTCAACCTGGCGTTGGAGAAAGCAACGTGACTCTGGCACGTCAACAAGAGGGACTATCGTCACCAAGTCCAGCCAGATACTAGCTTACGCAGACGACATCGACATCATCGGCAGAAGCTAACAAGCTGTATAAGACTCCTTTACCCAGGTCGAGCAAGCGGCAAAATACCTGGGGCTGCACATAAATGAAGGGAAGACTAAGTACATGGCGGCAACGTCTGCGAGAAATGTTGGTACAACCATCAGGGTAGCGGAGCACGAACTTGAAGTAGTGCAGTCCTTTAACTATCTTGGGTCAAAAGTAGCAGCCGATAACAATATGGAGGAAGAAATACGCGGGCGGCTGCAAAAATCCAACAAAACCTACTATAGTCTGTCAAGGCTCTTTAAATCCAGAAACCTTACCATACAAACCAAACTGCTGCTGTACAAGACTATGGTCTTACCAGTACTCACATACGGATCCGAGACTTGGGTGCTTACAAAAATTCACTCTGATCTCTTATCCGCGTTCGAGAGAAAAGTCTTACGGAGAATTGTTGGCCCCGTGTGTGAGGAAGGACGATTCCGGAGAAGATACAATCATGAATTGTATGAAATCTATCTCGAAGCAGATGTTGTTGAAAAAATAAAGCTCGGTAGAGTCCGGTGGGCTGGACACCAGGACGCACGAAGCCTTGGGGTGCGCAATTGGATGGCGTCGGCCAGCAATCGGGATGTATGGAAGAATTTGTTGAAGGAGGCCCGAACCGGATCCCGGTTGTTGCGCCGATGATGATGATGATGATACATTTGACAACTAAGGAAAGACCTATACACATCCATTTAAATAAGGTAAATAATGAAGTAATATATAAAAATATAGAAGAAAAAACAGAAAAAGTACTAAACAAATTAAACGAAAAAAGGAAAGATGTTGACATAAACGAACATTTTATAAAAACAACAACACAACGATTTAAAAAGGCAGAAGTAATAAATAGAACTAATAAAAAATATACAATTAAAGAAGCTATACGCATACTCCATAAAGATCAATTTAGGAAAAATAAAAAATTTCAAGAAAATATATCATTCCATTCTATATCATCTAGTGAGAACATATCGAATAATGCAACTTACGGAGAAAATTCTGAAAATAATGATATTGTATTGATGATACTGACAACCCTTAGCACCGCACATGCAGAATTTGAAATTATTGACCTAAATAAAGGGAATGGCTTTGCAACAATCCAATTAGAAGACTCCTCAATAATTGAAAGATATAATAGTATCCTTCCCATTATTAATTTAACTGAATACGAAAGAAACATAGAAATAATGGAAAGAAACATTAAAAGACTACCCGAAGAAAATAGTAATTTAGAAAAAAATGCTAAAAATACGGAATGAATTTCAAATCTTTTTACCACATCCTCTTTATTTAATAGACAAAAACGTGGACTTTTCAATATAGTAGGCACAGGATTACAATTCTTATGTGGCACAATGGACGATAGAGATAGACAAGATATAGAAGAACATCTAAAAATAATAAAAACAAACGAACATAATGAAATTCTAAACCTAAATGAACAGATTATAATCAATGACAATTTAACAAACAAATTAAAATTCTTACCGATACTGTTAACAATGAAACTAAAGAAATAATAAAGAAACTAGATAATTTCATAGGAATTTATGATTATGAAAAAGATTTAGCTAAAATTCAATACGAAATAAAATTAAGAGAAAATCTTGAATACTTGCATGAAGATATTGAAAAAATTAAAGAAGAAATAATGACTTCTAGATTAGGAGTACTTAGCAGAGATATTTCAACTACAGAAGAAATAGAACATAATAATATTCAATTAAAAAATTTAGAAGACATACATTTAAATCTTGCCTTATATAAGAACAATATAATTTTTGTAATCAAATTACCTGTATTTACAAATGAAACATATCAACAATTATATATACAACCAATACCTAATAGAGATAACAATATGCAATTGAAAATAAATAAACATTTATATTTAACGAATAACCAAACTATGTATGAAGACACAAAATTTATAAAAAACTTAAAAGAAATAAAGGATAATTGTATTAAAAATCTTTTTAACAAACAAATGCATTGTAATTTTATAAAAAATGTAAATGAAAAGATTTTAGAAATAGGTAAAAACAACCTAATACTTATCAAAAGGAAATTATCTTCTTAAATTCCAAAATTGTCAAATAAGAATAAATAATGAAATTTATGAAAAAAACGATTACAAATACGAACCAATAATTCCTAACACTATCTTAAATATCAATTTTACCAAAATAGAAGATTTGTCATTTAAAGAATTACATTACGAAAACATAAACATTTTAAAAGAAATAGAAGAATTGAAATATAATTATAAGAAGTCAAACCTAACCATGTATTTAATCATTGTAATCATTTTAACCAGTTTAATAATCTATGTTTGTATAAAAATGAAAAATTATAAAAGGAAGATAATAAATAATATAAATCTTCCAACGGTCTTATTTCAACCATTAGAAGATTCTAAGTGGGGAGGAGTTATATCAGAGCACTCTTGTGCGTCCCCATAATACCTTAAGTAATATCAGAGCACACTTGTGCGTCCCCAAAAAAACTATATAAACAAAAAAGGGATGAGATCTTTTAAAAAATTTCAATTAAAATATGATTCAGTATAAGCACTTCTTGCCCTCAGCTAGAATTGATTTGTATACAATGGAAAATATTCTGAAGCTTAATTAAATAAAGTGACAATTTTTAAATGAAATCATTTGTCTTTTATTTTCTGTTCTCCGGTGAAGAACAGATTTAAATATATTTTTTAGTTATTCGGGAGTACTAAAATATAAATTTTATATTCCCTTAAAATATATTCCACAAAAATTCAATGCTAAGAAGGAACAGAGTATGTATCCTGTGACAAACATAAAGCCATTGCAGCCAACTTCATTAGTTTCCATTTTAGGTCCATTAGGCAAGTTGGTTACAATCTGAATCTAAATATCGTTAAATGACTCGAACGACACATCATAAAAGTGATAATAAAATAAGTAATATTCAATTTAAAAATGCTTCAAATGATATTCTGTCCCATTTTCACACGCTTCTTTTGGCCACCCCACCACCGTCGCGTCCGTGATGTCCGAAACAGAATTTAAGAAATGTCTTTTAAAGTAGATGCCATAAACACCCCACCTACAAAGAAAAAGATAACGACAAGTAAAAAAGTCATTTCAAGTTAACCACACCGAGTGTTCCTTATCAATACGAATTGATACTCAATTTCCAAAAATTTCCCAAAAAAAAAAAATTCTTCATTACAATTTATTTAGGTAGGTACATAAAAAGCACACCCCTTATTCAAACAATAAAGAAAATCACCCACCCCTTACTCATTCTCCCTGCCATCCAAATGTCATTTACTTCATTTCCTGTGTCCTTCTTCTCCATCTCCGCGATAAAAATCGCGTAAACATCGCGTAGTCCGTTTCCAGAAAATGCTCGATTTTTACCAAATTCACACACATTTGTCTTGTGTCTATGTGTGCGAGTGTGTGTTTATCATCATCATCCCCCTTGTGTTTCAGCTTCACTTGCTTCTACACGCAAACACACATACCTATACCTAATAAATTTCCTACTCCTAATTAGCATATTATTCAACATTCATGTACCAAACTGGGAGCTCTTCTACCTCCGCTTGATGTTCCCCCTTCGCCGTCATCTAGAACATCACCCCCTTTCCATGTCCTCACATACGTCGCCCAAATCACTTCAATAATATACCATCGCACTCTAACAGCCAAACACTTAAGGATATTTTTAAGTTTACTGCTGATGCTGAGACGATGGTCCACCATCCACCATACCGGAAGCCAGAAAAAAGTATGCGGAAGATCCTTTTTTTTCCTCACCTCCTAAGAAGTGGATGAACAAAAAAAGAAGTGAAGGAAGCACTTCTACGTGCGTTAAATACTTCATCCCTATATGTATTCACATAGCGTAGACATCAACCTTCCATCCGCGGCCCCCTGTATCTAGCAACCCTTCCCCTTTAAACGCTCCACTCAGCGTAATGGGCATACGTATGTCTACTTATTATAAATGTATGTACGTTTACCAAGGACCAACACAGGGCTCTCGCACTACATTCGCGCCTGTTTCTTCGTTTTAGCATTCATTTCCCGAACTATAGGTACTGTAAAACTGTACTACCTATACACTACCCTAAGAAGTAAAAGGAAGGAGGCATGTTTCATAAAATTTCCAGACGATGGAGTTTTCATTAAGGACAACTGCGAGGATGTTTGAAGAAAAAAAATAGGAATAATCAAAAAATTCACTTCTTCCCTGTCCAACAAACGGGGGTTGGGGTCTTAGTGGGTCGGTGGGTGGCTGGTTTTAATGCCTCAGGGAACATTCGTTTTTTTTAACTGTATTTTTTTAAGAAAGTACCTACGAATGAATGAAAAAACAAAAAAAAAATTGTAGAAAATCCTTGCACACACATTCGAGAGGATAGGTGAAGAGAATACAGGAAAAGTGCCCGTTAAGAAGAAAACGAAGAAATTAAGGATGTGTTATGGGTTTTCTTTTACTCTCGATGATTTTTCTTATATTTTACTCGGTGCTTCGTAGTGTATGCATGGATATTATTCATTTAAGTATGCAATACGGAGTTTGAAGGATGGGATTGGGTGGGTAGGTGCGGATCAGAAGAAAAGTCATTATGGTATGAAGGTAGATTTGAATCTTATGGGAATAGCAAGATGAACATACAAAAAATACTTAAGAAATAGAAGAAAAATGGGATCGGCGGAGGGGGATTCATGTGCCAATATTGATTAGTGTGTCTGGTTTAAAAAAGATTCTTAGAGCTGTCTAGTATATTTCTAGTGAGAAGTACTTAAGGCATTCAATTGAACACATACCAACATATAAATTTAAAAAAGCTTGAGTATAAGCGACTAAGAATAGTAACAAGCCTTTGGGGGTTTGCAAACAGAGATAACAGTGAAGACCTTAATTTAAGCAAGATGTACCTACATTAATATAAAGCTTATGATTATAGACTATGGTGAAGAAGTCAGAACAAACCGATTATTTATCATATTTGGAGTACATAAAACAAATATTTAACCTTACGTTATGTGGCCATGTTCCTATACAGTCCGGTTTGTCCCTCAGCTATAACCAAGAGTTTTGTACAGTAAGCTTGGTCTAAGTAAGAAGTTCGATTGTTAGTCTTTTGTTTAATTATCTGTTTTTCGAAGAACTTTCAACTTGCAACATTCCTAAACATCTTCATCACTTTTGATAATTCCAAGTCTTTGCACCATAAACCTAGACTAAGATTTAGGATGATTAGGGTTAAATGAGGGCAACTTTAAACTGTCACAAAGAGAGCTTTGCTATCAAATTGGCTTATTAGCAACAATTGTTAAGAGTTATAATTTGTTTGGTCTAAAAAATAGTTGCATAACTGCTCTTTAAAGAGCCAAAAACATAGTTACTTATGCTCTTATTCATTTTAGTGTGTATTGTTAATGTAGAAGCGTCTATAACCTAAAATTTAGCCCGCCTCCGAACCAGAACGGCTGCATGAGATGCATTTTCTCCAGACAAAGTTTTTTTCTTTTAAACTTTAATTTTTTTCTTCTAATATTTAAACTTTTTTTTCTGTAGTGTACGTTGCCTTTCGGAATGCAACTGGGTGCAGCACCACACCAATCATCAGCTTAAGCCTCAATACTCATATGAGTTTTCAAAGTTTTTATTCGATATCAAAAATTTCGACGACGATGTGGTTTCAAAACAGGCCAATCAACAATTGCTCAGATTTGTACCCTTGTGTGCAGTGTTGGAAAAAAGTCTGCAATTTCACATTCCAAGTCCAATATACCATCTTTTTATAGAATTTAAAGCCGCATAACAAAGCCAGGGCGTCCTCTTCAAACTAGCGTGGGAGAAAACAATCCGTGAATCTAACACGTTAAAAAGAGAGACTATCGTCACCAAGTCTAGCCAGATATTAGCTTTCGCAGACGAGGTCGACATCTTTGGCATAAGTCAAGAAGATTGAGAATAGACTCATCCATCCAGATCGATCAAGCGCACAAAACCTGGCGCTGCATATTAATGAAGGGAAAAGTTCATGGTGGCTACGTCTTCGAGAAATGTTGGTTCAACTATAAGAGTAGTGGAGCAATCCTGGAGCGATGAACTCATCGATTCCATTAGGTATTTACAAAAGCAATCTAATTCAGAAATGTTATCATACCAATTGCATATGGCGACCTCCAAAAGTTGAGGTTATCAAAACTCTCTTACATGCTTTTAAAAGATTCAGCAATATTGAAATGATTGGAAGTTGAAAATTAATTTCCAGAAATTTGAAAATATCTTGTTTTAGAACCCTTTTATCTAGGGCTCCTAAAGGAATACGAGAAATAAGCTAGTGATCGCTGGACTACATAGATTTCAACTGGCGATTGAAAGTGTGGTAAAACACCTTGATATCTGCCTAAATAAGCATCTTTATTTAAAATTTCAATCGATGTGTAGAAACTACTCATGTCATGGCTAAATGAGCTCTTAAATGACAAGAAGGTTGTTTTACCGTAGTTGCTTTGATATCAGAGTAAAGGAGATTTGCTATACATATCTTTCATTAGGCCGATAATTGCCTATGGGTGTCGTGTGTGGTTCAAAGTTGCACCATCTCTTAGAAAAGATTCAGGTGTTAGAAGACAGACATTCTCTACGTATCTGTTCTGAACTTGGACAGAGCAGCAGAGCACAAATACTACTATCACAACGAGGTTTCTTTTAAATCAACACGCGCTTAAGGGTTTTTGGCTACTTTAATTTTAGTGCGATCAACACAACGCGAGCTTAGGAAAATAAGGAGTGCATTTAAAAGGGGGTGACAATGCACATTGGTTTTAAACGTATGGACATTATAATGGGTTCGGAAAATAGTGTTGAGCAAAACATTCCACATTCGAGTTGTACGGCTGAAGAACGAATCTCTGCACTTATTTAACAGTACGACCGAAATCGGGCTGGAATCTAAATTTATGGGAAATCCTGAGAAGCGCGAGTATTACGGTCAAACTGTTCAAATGGATGAATGCAATTGGCTATATCTCTTATTATCTTATTAATCTTATTTATCTCTTATTTATTTTATTAACAACTGCGAGCATCATATCGACGATCGCAGTTATCGTATTGACAACTACAATCATCGTAATGACAACTGCGATAGTCGTTTTGACAACCGATATCATCATATTGACAACCACAATCATCATATTGACAATCGCGGTAATCAATATGATGACCACAGGGTTCAGTATAATCATAATCGCAGTAGTCAATACGATGATCGCTGTTGTCAATATGTGATAGTGCTTTTCTAAATTTTCATAATGATGATCGAGGTCGTTGGCTGAAAAATAACAACTTTGTTCATCAATATGACAACCGTTTTTAATTCAGTGTATAACATATAACGTATAAATAACGGTAGAAAAGAGACAGACTAGAAACAATCCATCTATGTTCCAATGACGTGAATGTTTTAGTGACGTCTTCATCTCCCACCATTTTGAATGTAATCCAAATGACTCAAAAGAGTTGAAAGAGCACAACCGAGATATGAGCTTTTTATTTTTTTGTAGATAGTAGCCAGATCAGAAGGGGAAAGGAAATTATTACACTATCGTAGTAAGTCCAAACATCTTGCAGCATTTTTGGCAACATGCTGCCACCACAAGATGTGGTTGGTGATGCACATATCAAGAATTTCGAGACGATCGGCTCCCATGATGCAAGTCCACATATATAGCATAGCTACGTCGCCGTTGAAGATCAACATCCAAAGAGAAGGGTTGTGAGTCCAAAAACGAATGTGAAAATCTAATTGCACTGTCGTCAACGAAGCAGTTTAGAGGATTACAACTTTCAGGCAAGAGGTCATTTAAGGTCATTTATAGAAATGAGAAAGAGAGTCGGAGACAGAACTTAACACTGGGGCACACCATCATTTATTTTGAGAGTATCAGAATTGAGAGGGTTTGTGGGTGTGAGTTAACGGGCTTTATATTGGTGTTGCTACCATCAATGTTTTCTTAATACGTTATGACAAAAAAATTATCGTCCGTAAACCGACTTTACAGACAATCAACTCTTCCTCCAGCATTAAGCTACATAGTTTTTTGACAAGATGTGGTTGGTGATGCACATATCAAGAATTTCGAGACGATCGGCTCCCATGATGCAAGTCCACATATATAGCATAGCTACGTCGCCGTTGAAGATCAACATCCAAAGAGAAGGGTTGTGAGTCCAAAAACGAATGTGAAAATCTAATTGCACTGTCGTCAACGAAGCAGTTTAGAGGATTACAACTTTCAGGCAAGAGGTCATTTAAGGTCATTTATAGAAATGAGAAAGAGAGTCGGAGACAGAACTTAACACTGGGGCACACCATCATTTATTTTGAGAGTATCAGAATTGAGAGGGTTTGTGGGTGTGAGTTAACGGGCTTTATATTGGTGTTGCTACCATCAATGTTTTCTTAATACGTTATGACAAAAAAATTATCGTCCGTAAACCGACTTTACAGACAATCAACTCTTCCTCCAGCATTAAGCTACATAGTTTTTTGATAATTTAAAAATTCAATAAGTTAAAGAAGTCTAAAAAAAATAATTATGGGGTTGTTTTAGTTCCTCACTTTTTTTCATAGCTTCAAAACGTATCGCAAAATAAAAACCACATAATACTGAGAAAATCATGATAAAAAATGACGCATACAGAAAAACAGCAAGTTACGTCGGTTTGATTCAGATCACATTTTACCCGTTCCACATACTTCTAACACTTCCAACAAACACTTCTGTCGTATATTCAGTCATAGAAAACCTTTACGCAGTTATTGTTAACATTTTTTTCCTCTATGACCACTAGTACATTCAAAAATAATAACGTTCATAAATATAAATATCCATAACCAAAAAAACTACGTATGTTGACTTATCGCCAGTCACACTTCACCTAACCCCGATTGACCTCTCCAGAAGTTCATAGTGCAACAGTTATTTAATGTCAAACTGACAGAACCATCTCAAACAACGCACAAAATTCGATTTCACACATCAGCGACGATACTACACACAGCTTCAGGCACATCTGAAATTGATCTCCTAGGTAGCTAAGGAACTACACTGCCATCAGGCTAGGACACAGCTTACACACTGCACTATCGAATTTCAATAAAACGCAAAAAATATCACCCAAAAAAACTCCACTATTGAAATTGAATTTTTCCACAATTCACCTCCAGACAACTGCCACTCAAGGACTCTTTCTTTTCACAAAAAAAACAAAAATGAAATGAATTTAAATGAAAAAACGAAAAGGGAATTTTTCTGTTTGTTTTCCTCGAAACAATAAAAAAGAACTGAATGCTGTGTGTAAAAAGGTGCATTCAAGGATGAGTCGCGCTTCGCGCTCCGCGAACTGATTGAATGAGTATTCAAATTTAAATTTTCTATGATAAAGCCAGCACCTTTCCGAAGAAAGAGAGATGTGTGTTATCCTTTCAGATGTCAAATGTATGATCGGTACAATGCGATGCTGGGCAAGCGATCCTTTCAGAAATATCCTTCCTCGAACGCGGAATGACGCCTCCTAATTAATATTCTATTGAGATACGCAGCATCCCTTCGTATTGAATGAAATATAGAAAATTCTATTTCTTCTTCTATCCATCCCCCAAAAACAAAAAAAAAAAAAGAGTTGAAGAATTCAAGTGAAAGGAATCCATCCATTCAACCCTTTATGAACTGCAGCATCCTTTTTTATGGAATACCATGTGTGTGTCATGTCATTTATATGGAATATGCAAAGTATCGTGCTTAGTGAATATTTAAATTTGTTTTTTAAGGTGAATTTGTATTGTTAACCCCCTCACCATAGGGTAGATATTTATTTCTAGGACTAGGATAGGTGCTCAAGGCATTACGTTCGTTTAATTTGTGTAACCCCAGCATGTGATCCTGAATGTTGTATTTGTCAATAAGAAACGTTTTTGTTGAAAAGCAGCTGCATGACAGGATATATTATGCATGCCTGCAAGGATTAATGATTAAAAATGTGGAATTTCTCATCAGGAATATTGTTTAAGGATGGTATCATACGACTGCTCCCGGAGTCGTTTTTTGGACAATCAAAGGCTAAAGAGTCGTGAGGAAATTAGTTACAAACTGCTTTGCCAACATATACTTCATTTTGGTATGTCGTGTTTGTGCCGACGCGAAAAACTGACGTTCGTGACCAAAAATTGTATAAAATTTTGGGAAAAGCGATTTTCATTTATCTTCCTGGCAGCTCATATTTGTAAACATTTTTTGTGACCAAATATGGAAACGGACGAAAGTTATAATGAACTTGTTGTTTTTGAGCAGGAGAATTTGTGTCGGGAATTTGGAGAATTCGTGTGGTCGAATTGGTGTGCTAATGTGGTGACATAAGGAAGTTTAACGTGGTAGTGAATTGATTGCCACGCCATGTGGAAGGAATGTGTTGTGATGTGGAGGCACTGTTACAAGCAACCCGAGCCTACAATGGAAAGATAAAAAGTCGAAAAAGAAAGTCTTTCAGTGTTTCTCCAGTGTTTAGTGCTTATTATATATATGTAATAGAATATGGTCTTTAAATATCAACGCAAATTGCTGTCATTAAATGCACATATTAATTAAAAGTCATATTTCCCCAATTTCGATGTGCACAACCATGTTGATAACTAGCCGAACCGATGCGCGACGGTACCTATAATAAGCAAAATTAAAATGAAATTCAAATTAATTGTTCACATTTCGAAAATTTTGTATAGTTTTTATTTATAAGGAAGTTCATCTTTTCCGCAAATAAAAAGCCCATCTTTTAAATGAGGACAACAGGCTAAGTCATCGCGTCCAAAGATAAATAAATTGCACGACTGGATCGCACGTACTTGCGGTCACAACTTGGAATAAAATTTGAAAAAAATATTAAGGGAAAGTTTTCGAAAATATTTTAAAATAAAATTACTTGGACTACCAATATCTTCCTGGATATCAATTTTGATTGAAATCGGATGCCCAGTTTTCGAGAGAGTCGATGAAAAAAAAACCTTTATATGTACGCACTTTTTTACATTATCAAAACCATTTTTGTTTAAATACAGAATTTTGACCATGCAGAATTTTGAAATACAGAATTTTCTACATACAGAATTTTGTGTAACCAGAATTTTGAAATACAATACAGACCATGTCTGATTGTTAGAATTTTTTTTTCTTTACGAATGCATATAGTCCCTATAAATCGCAAGTAAAAATAAAACAGATGAAAAGGAACAATCATGCGAAACTGAAAAAAGGCCAAAATCCCACCAAAGATTAGTCTTCTACCACCGACCAACAACTTTGCGTCGTCGGAATTTTGACCATACAGAATTTTGAAATACAGAATTTTCTTCATACAGAATTATGTGTAACCAAAATTTTGAAATACAGTCGTACTGGTCTACGCCATCCTTCGAACGTAAGTCCGAGCAGACTTTTCGAGCTGGTTCCTCTTCGCTCATGTGAGCTATAGGTGCCTAGCCCACCGGAGCCTACCGAGCTTTATTTTTGGCTTAGGGTCGAAATACTGTATGGAAAACATTCTGTTTACATTCTGGTTACACAAAATTCTGTATGTAGAAAATTCTGTATTTCAAAATTCTGCATGGTCAAAATTCTGTATTTAAACAAAAATGGTTTTGATAATGTAAAAAAGTGCGCACTTTTTTACATTATCAAAACCATTTTTGGTAACAGTAACCTTTTTGAACAGACTACGTTGATTGAAAGTATGAGAATTTTTAACTTATTTCCTGAACACGACGTATGCAACACATTTTTCCAAGGATTCTCAAACTCTTTTCGATTTATTTTTTGTTAGTGATTTAAGTGATGTTCAATTATATGACCAGTTGTCAGCATAAGGATTCTCAAAACACGATTTAATCTTCCTCTCCTCTAAATTTATACTTAAAGATTATACTTCTTCGTACGAATACAGAGATTTTGGCATGTTAATTATGATCATTTGGAGAACGACACCCGTAGTATCGACTGGGAACAAATCTACTATTTACCCTCTCCCGATGATCAAATTGAATTTCTTAAGACAAATATTGTTAATTAGTTTAATAGAAATGTTCCTTTACGATCTAGAATAATCAGAGCAGGTGAACGACATTGGTTCTGTAATGAAATTCGTAGGCTAGAACGGGATTTGGCATACAATAGGAAACGTTACAAACTGGACGTTGAACGCCAAATTTATTGTAGGTTACGTAATCAAGTAGTTCGCAAAATAAGACATTAAAAAATCCAAATATTTAGGACTAAGCTAAACCCTTTTATACATGTACGTCTGAATGTAGGAAAACAAAATCAAACTTCCTACGAAAATATTGATGTTGATTTAATGAACCATAACTTTGTTAACTTACCCTTTTCAACCCATCCCCATAATACTGACGTTGTAATTGAGTTACCAGTTGAGCCCCTATCCGATGTTATATTCGATTTTACTTGCGTTGATAGTACTGTGATTGTTGAAAGCATCCTTTCTGTTAAATCCAATGCAGTTGGACTTGACGCAATTAATCCACTCTTTGTCAAATCTATTTTACCTATTGTTCTGCCATTCATCACACATATTTTCAATACTATTCTGACCAATGGAAACTTGCTAACATTTTACCAATCCCGAAAGCGGGAAGAGGAAGTGAATACAGGCCCATTTCGGTGCTTCCATTTCTGTCGAAGGTATTCGAGAGAGTAATGCAAAAACAGCTTATCTCAGTGCTCAGAACATCCTCTCATCATATAGTTAAAGACATAAGGCTCGCCTTAGATGATGATCGTGCCACATTTCTCGTAATTTTTGACTTCTCAAAAGCATTTGACACAGTGGACCATGGTAAATTGTGCCAAAAACTTTCTGATTATGGTATATCATCTTCTGAAGTGCGTCTGTTTTCATCATATCTTCGGGGAAGAAAACAAGCAGTTTCTGTTGGTAATACTGCATCTAATTTCCTTCCGACCACTAGAGGTATATTGGAACCCACTCTTTTCTCATTATAGATTAATGAACTCCCTAATACGATTACAAGGTCTTCAATCCAAATGTACGCAGATGATGTGCAACTATAAAATAGTTGTTCTCTGGAGCTCATCGAAGACTGTGCTCACACAATAAACGAATATCTCAAAGACATTTCGCTTTGGGCATTATGTAGTGGTGTATTTCTTAATCCTCTTAAATCTAAGTGTCTCGTTATCCGTGTTTATATTTGAACAATCTCCCCATATCCTATGTGTCACATGCAAAAACCCTTGGGATGTTCTTCAATAATACACTGACTTGGGATAATCACACAAACGCAACCGTTGGAAAAGTTCATGGTATACTCCGTTTATTATGGTCATCTCAGTATTATACTCCTCTGAAAACTCATTTGCTGTTAGCAAAAACGCTTGTTATACCCATACTTACGTACGGATGTGAAATTTGTTGTCACTGTGATGCAATCAGTAGAAGGAGGCTTAATGTAGCATTCAGTAATACTGCGCGATATATTTTCGGCTTGCGCAGATTCGAGCATATATCATGCTTCTCAATGCAAATTTTTAATATCTCATTTGATCACGTTATACGTTTCCGAACCCTTTTATTACTTTTCAATGTTATTCACACTCGACAACCATGTAGTTTATTCAATAGGATACAATTCGGTTCATCCAATAGGTCACTAAATTTGATTCATCCTCGATATTCTTGCCTGACTTCTCAGAAACAGTTTTTTGTCAATGCCATCCGACTTTGGAGCTCCCTACCAAGACACTTAAGGAGAGTGAGGAGTGAATCACAGTTTCGGAAAGAGCTACGCATTTATTTTCAAACCCTATCCTGATTTATGTATTTTATCTTACAGACTATGTATATTTTAATTTGTTGTGTTTTCGAACTGGAAATATATTGTATTGTTTATACTTTCTTTATTTGTTTTTCTCAAGGTGTAAATGTTAAATATCAAATTTTAAATATTAATAAACCCTAATAGTTCCGTTAATAATATTATTAATTTATAACATTAACAAGAATTGTATTTTGAACATAAATCCAGTTAAAGTAACTTTTTCAATTACATTATTACAAATAATAGCATTGCCCAAACTTATAAGATGTATATTTTTAATGTGTAAGCATACTTTGTTAATAAATAAATAATAATAATAATAAAAGTTCTAGTGTGTTACTGTAAAGTGAAAATTAAATATTTTAGCACAAGGAATAATTATAACTACTTGGTATAGAAAAGCTAAGTAAAAGCTGAACATTTTCGAAAGTATTTTTGTAGGCATGATCGATCATTTTACTAAACAAAACTTTTACCAGAAAAATCTATAAGCTATGTATATAGTTTATAAATTTTCTTTTAGATTTCTATAAAATTTATCTTTAAGAAGATCTAGAATGCCAAGTAAATTCTGCATACTACTACAAACCTACGTATTTACGTATGCATGGTAAACAACAATAGTAATCCTACAAGAACGAACACAACATGGGAAAATATAACACCTGTGGTGGGTTCACAATCAAGTGCAACTTATGCAAAAAACCAACCCTACTGTATGTGGTGAGTTATTCTCAGCATTATTAATAATGGAAGAACTAAATAAGCTACTAATGGAGGCGATCTTCAAATTAAATTCATGTAAAACTAAACAATATCAATAGCTATCGCACAGTTAGCTGCTTAGTTTCATTATTCCAATGTTAAGTAATATTTTAACAAATAATAAAATACTAGATTATAATTTAAAAATTATAACAGGGAATGCCAAGGGCATCCGCAATTAAATTATCGAATTTCTTAACTTTTTAAAACAAAATGCAATTGATATGTTTTTGTTACAAAACATGGTTAAGTTCAGATGTAATTATTTTCATTCCAAATTCGTGCAAATTCGTGGGGTAATTTTCTTGTTATTTCCGTTAAGTCGTTTTCTGTGTTTTAGTATTTTCTGTCTGGGTTAAGAGGTAGTCCGTCTGTACTTGGTTTTTTCATAACAAATATTCCTTCGTTTTTTACTCAGCCTGAGACAATTAAAGACTTAAATTCTGATTATATTCCAATTCTTTGTAAAATGAATGAATTGGCTTAGCATAAAGAGCAGTAATTGTTAGACTTAAAAAATGCGAACTGGAATTGTTTCAGGTCAGAAATTAAATCCAAACTCCGAACAATTCCTGCAAATTTAGATAGAGTCTGTTCAAAAGAAGATGTTGATATTTATGTGGATACTTTCTCTGCTCAAATAATTGCCTGTTTACCAAAACGATAAAAAGTCATTTTTAAATAAAATGCCGGATCACATTCTGGAATTGATATGTATAAGAAATTCTTTCAAGAGGCAGTGGCAACGTTATCACTCACTAGAATGACGTCTTCAAGTTAAACTTAATAAAAAAAAGATTGATAAAGAAATAAATAAGAAAAAGAAATTGGAATGATAAACTAAGCAAATAATGGAAGTCTTGGTTTTCCCATCTACGTTTCTTGTAAAAATCATTCAGAGTTTCCTCACCAATCAATTTTTAGAGTTTTTATTAATAATAATAATCCTTCGATTCTGTATCGAATTAACGCAGGTGTTAATCTGTACTAGGTCCCTCTTTTTATAAAAAATATACACTTTTACTTCTGACATTCCAAGGCTACTAGAATGTCAAATTGCTATTTTTGCTAATGATACAGGCATCTTTTCATCGCATGAATTTAGTCTTAATATTGAGACTAATTTATGTCATGTATTCGAATTGATGATGCAAAATCAGGCTAAATACTGATAAATTACAAGCGTTTTTTTCATCTTCATTTTCATTTCTTCCCAGTAATCAGCTTAATATTAATGGCATAAGCGTTAAATGGGATATAAGTGTGAAGTATCTTGGGGTTTACTTAGACCAAACAATTACTTTTAAGGAACAAATTGTTAAAACATTACAAAAAGTAGGCATAACAATCAATATGCTCTATCCATTTATCAACAGGATTATACTCTAATAAAATGATTATACATAAAGTAATTATTTCAGGCAATCCTCTTGCATCTATACCAAGTGTGGGGAATTTGTCAAAATGTCACCCTAACAAACCGCAAATATATCACAGAACAAGTTACTTAAAATTATGCTTAACCTGCCCCGATACAATTCCACTTCCGACTTACATGAAAGAGCAAAAAAATGTTGAAATAATTTCTGTAAGAATCAATAAACTCAACAACAATTTTCTACTAAATTGTCAAACCTCTAACAATCCCTTAATTAGCCATAACTCTGATGTAAATTTCGTTATTTTATGTAAATTAATTTATTCATTTTATTCAATTTATTTGATATTAATTTATTTAATTGTTATTTATTTATTTATTCAATTATTTATCTTATGGATTGCTTCATACCTAAAGGACAGGTACTACAGTGTTGTATTTAAGAATAACTGCTCACATCAATTTAATGTTAATTCTAGTGTCCCTCAGGGGAGTCATCTTGGACCTCTGATATTTGTTTTATTTATTAATGATCTCCCTTCGGTTTTTAAACATTCAATGACATTAATTAACGCCGATGAAGCGCAGACTTTGAACAACTGCAGCACGATTTAATTAAATTTGGGAAAAGTGCAATAATAATCTTTTGTTTTTAACTATTGACATGTGTAGGACAATATGTTTTGCACGCAAACGTTAGTTTACTTATTTATAACTATGTGTTGAATTCGTCTAATTTGTGTAATTATCTAGTTTTTCTGATCTTACAATCCTATTAGACCCAAAACTATCTTTTATTGATCACAACACATAATAAAAAAGCAAACAAAACACTTGAGTTCGTCAAAAGATTTCCTCGTGAGTTTCGTGATCCATATGTTGTCAAAACTCTCTATGTTTCATTTGTAAGGCCAATCCTTGAATATGGTTGCGTTGTATGGGCGCCATACTACTCTATTCACATTAATAGAATAGAGAGGATCTAACGAAGATTTTTAAGATTTTCTCTTCGGTTTCTTCCTTGGTCCGAAAGAATTATATTACATCTATACATTCAAAGAATACAACTGATAAACCTCCCATCTCTTGCTGTTCATATATATATATTTATTTTTTTTTCATAAATTTGTTGTTATTTAATGCATATGATGGTTTCATTTCCACTTTAAAAGCATGGCATGTCACACAAATTTATTTATTTTTAATAAAATCACAATGATGATATAAAGCTAAGACAATTCAATCCAAAGTCTCCCTAAAAGACTAAAATCCGTGCGAGTTTTTAGCTGTAAAACACAAATTAATTTTTATTTTGAAATAATTCACAAAAAAAAATACTTATATAACTTTGTCTGCATGGTGACATTATGTTCCATTTTCATCTCCTGGGCGTGCTAAGTAATTTTGATCGACATCGCTGCAAGACAAACCTTAAACAGACAAAAGTATAGACAGGCTCATATCCCATTTTGTATCTACTTGGTGTCACTCAACCGGCATATCTTCACTGCATCTAAACCGAAATAAATTGAATGCCTTGCAAGGACTCACATGCGAGAAACGATAGGCGAACTCATTTATTCCCACCGGAAGACACAGAATCCTGAGAATTTCCCGTTGCAGAGAAACATTCATTTCAACGTCAACGACGACGCAAGGCAGGTAACCAAATTCGACTTATTAAAAAAAAGAAGAAGAAATTGTCTTGGCTTATAATTCTCTATTAGTCCACCAACTCCATCTACAACCCTGTTTCATCATCATCATCAGGATATGCATGTGACTCGTCGATTCAATTTAATTGTGTCTCAGAGTTTTATTTTGCGTCTGCCCCATTCCCCTCAACCCTCACCTAAACTTCGATTTAATTCCCAAAATTTACCGAATGACTAGCTGAGCTTCTGGAGCGCAGCCTGACAACCACCTTGCCTGCTGATTTTGTCAAAATATATTCGAAAAAAAGTATCTCCCTGAGTAGATTATACAAAAAAAGACAGTCGAACTTAATTGCTTTTCCACATGAAGTCAGTTGCAAGTCACTCTGCTGAGTTCTGGTAGATGGATTGCGTTCTAGGGTTTGAGTTTCGTTGATACGCATCTAATGCTATTAGGACTTTCCCAGGAGGGCGGATGTGGGTAGAGCTTAGTTGAGCACACCAGGTTCATCGCGGGGTCGGTAAACTTTAAAATTACATTTCCTCGACGGTTATAGACAATCCTCGATACGAGTATGTTTTTTTTTTTTGGTGAAAGAAGTTCGCAATTTTTGTTCCTTACTTTTGCTTATTTCTTCCCTTGTGACTTTGCAGTAATTATTCCTGGAATTCGGCCATTTTTATACAAGTCAGTGTTTATATTGAATGAATGTGTGAATATGTAAATGATTTTGTTGGTTGATAATTATTTTTGTTGGGTGGCCCCAACAAACCGTGGCCTAGTAGAACCGTAAATAGAATTTGTTGTTTACATCTGTACTTAGTACAGAAATGTTTAGAAATAACGATAGAAAAAGAAGAGACAGGAAACATTTCCACGATGTTGCAGCGAAGTCTACACGTAATGACGTATATCAACGTGTGCTCCGATTCTTTTTTCTTGGATAGTTGAAATTATATGGTACAGCGTAATGAATATTGAATATTGATTGGTTGCGCATTCAAGCGAAGTCTGTAAGAAAATATATGTTTAATTGTTTAATCAACGATTTTCTTTATAATATACATAGTTTTCAATATTTTGATTTTACTAAAAAAACAAGACAATTATTTTAATACAAACCTCACATTTTTGGAAAATGTCAATAACTTTTTTTCTAATAATTTTTTATTCAACCAAATATGTATAAGACTGATTTTAAAATGTGTGGTAGATTTCATTATAATCCATTTTGTAGTTTGATTTAACAGACTTGTTACCGCGTCCCTAAAACCAAACCGCTGTGGTGGGCATATCAACTACACCTAAGGTTTGAAAAGTTGAAGACTTTCGCGACCAAACTTAGCTATAGTCTGTTCAACAAAAAATGTCAGTACAGGGAAGATAGGACGTCTGCCTCTCACTCTGGTTGCATTTGCTTGCATATTTCTGTTTCAAGTAAACGGAGAGAATTGAAAAATCAGTAATTGCGAAATGTTCAGTTGTAATTTACAAAACATGCTTTTCTCGTAAATCACCAGTTTTGCATTTAAAATTGGTCCAACAATTGGTAATTTAGCTTTCAAATCAACTCAAATTTCAACATTTTTAAAATTGCAAGTTATGATTAAAAGTCACAATTCAAGCTTGCACTTTAAATTGTAAAATACAACTTTCTTGGCGTAATTTACTACTTCAAAGGAATAATTCTACTTCTATAACTTATGAATCTTGAATTGAAAAAAATATTTCGTGATTTATTTTTGTTTACTATTTACAGCTGTATTGCCAACTACGTCTTCTAACAGTTTCTATATACAAATTAAACCACGTCAGTGATTTCAAAATTATATTTGTGAATTACAATAGAGGTTCTTATTTTACGACAAAATGTTTTTGAATTAAGTTGGAAATGCTTCAAGAAAGACAGTAAATTAATCTTCAAAAGTTGCAATTTACTATTGAAAAATTCTAAATCATGGCTCTCATTTCGTAAACCAATATTAGTTGGTTGCATACGGTGAAAAAAAAAAACTAATGTTTTATAAAATAAAGACTCTTAATTCACAACTAAAAGATGGTAATCTACAACAAACTTTTGTAATTAACAATCTAAGAAAATACAGAATTGATACAAATTGGGATCAATTTGCGATATGCTTATGGCAATGTTTTATTTCTCTGGGTTGAGTTATTGATACTAAAAAGAGTTGATTTACAATTTTCGAGTGTCAATTTCTTCATTTCGGCTCTTTTCGTAAATTGCAAACCAATAGTCTTAAATTACAAATATCCAAGCTAAGGTGTAAATCTAGATAAAAAAGTTGTAATTTACATCTCATTTTTCTTGATTTGATCCTAGAATTCTCTCCGTAACTTATCATTATAAATCATCACAAATCAGAGTGCGATGTGAGTAGGATAACCACTTGGTGATTACAATACAATACATTAATATTAATTTAAAAAAATATGAATTTACTTTTTATTAAAAAACATTAGCACTTCACAGTTTAAAAACAATTTAAACTAATTTCAATTATCTGTATTTAATAATACTATATATATTTTTTTTGTATTTATTACAATACCACATCACTCTTATTAATATGACCACGTAATGCACTTGCAAACTTCGAGAAAATAACTTCTTTCTACTAAAATACCAAAAGCCAACTAAATTAAACCGCATTTTAACAATTTTCCGACTATTAGTACTATTAATAAATAAATACGACAACACCTACCCTCTTACACTAATAAATGTATTCTCAAAAGCTCCAAAACCGAAAGCCCAAAAAGTCCAACATGATAAAAACCATTAAAAAAGCTATATAGTAGTGTTTTCAATTGCTTCAATACCTTTTTTTCAATTCACAAGAAGGGGTAGGTAGAAGTGAGTAAACGATCATTAGTCCATATTCCATCAACGTTGATGGTGAAATGTTGATCGGTTATGGTGGAGAGATAAACAGAATTCATGTACGTTTGTCAGTGGCTTTGTATCCTTTTCAGTAAAAGTTTTCTCAATTCAGTGTCGTGATTATATACACACTGTTTTGGAAAAAGCTCGCCCATAAGCCCTGTACTGACAGTTTTTACTGAAAACACTATAGGAAAGAATGGTTTCTTATGATAATCGCCATAGGTGACTGTCGGTAAGGAATTTCCACCAACTGTCGTTAAAGAATCCAGAGGCTTGCGTGATTAGGACTTGAGCTGTAGATTATAGTATCAAGTGTGACATCAGATACAGCCCTGGACGATGGACAAACCTGTCCAGAAGAGGAAGTTTAGTTTTTTTTTGTCAGTGTTTTTAGGTGTTATTTTAAGTTTTTTGGCGTGATCATTTCTTACTGATATTGTTAATAGTGTGTATATATGTATATCATAAAAGTATTTATACCGGTTAATTTGAAAGCCAGCGAATAATACCTACTAAGAGAAAGAAAAGTGGTCCCTCTCCGGTGTACACTTATTATGTATAATAAGTTCGGAAAAATAGCTCCATCTGTACTAAGGGGTCTAGTCTGGGTTGGGGGCAGTGTTTTCAGTTTCATTTAATCTCACACCCACAAGCTACCATAATAAAGAACAGAATTAATATAGGTTTAAATTCAACAGTACGAAACCCAAAATCAAAGAAATCGTTTAACGGTAATAGTACCTATTTTTATTTATTTTCGTTTGTTACCTTTTTGCGTCATATTTATGTTTATGTGCATATGGTATTTTTTAATTTTTTATTTTAATTTTTACTTTTATCTATTAATTATATTGTATTCATACCAGCTTCTACCCGCGATTTAGTCATGTTGGAAACGTTCGTTTTTTCAGGATAAAAAGTAGTCAATTATTCATTCCAGCACCTCATCCATCTAACGACCTAATTTCATTCAAACCCGTTAAGCTGTTGAGGCGTGAATGCAGAACAAACATTTTAGAGATTGTGGGAAGGCGATTGCTAGTTCACGCCGGTGACCAGTTGGACCAATGACCAATTCAAAGGACAGGGAGGGAAAAGGTGATGCCTCTACAACACCAGTAGCAGCAGTGGTGTGGGAAGGGGAATTTTTATACATTTAATGGCATGAATTTGAGTTTTGTTGGAGGTGAGATCTATTTGCGGGAGCACGATATCCCCTACATACGGCACGTTTATCCGCGAGATAATGCTCTCGTTTAGGACTTTGTTTCACCGTAACTTTCCTTTCCCGTCATAAATCTCACCTATCCCTTGCACTTGTCCCCCTGATTACGTTTCCTGGTTTTCTTCCTTCCTATTCCCTCGCAACAGGAATTCTTATGTAAAGATCAGTTAAAGTATGAAATTTTGTTTTCAGGGTTAAAGGCCCCTACTGCCCCTTTTGACCGACATCTGGGAACGACAGGTAATAACTGGTTTTGACAATATCTTGAAAACGGTAAGTTGTTAACATTAGAATTTTTTTCAGATTTTTTTCTGCAAATATCAATAAGAAAGTTCAAGTTAAAGGCGAAAGACTAGAGCATGCAGGCTGGGTAAAAAATTGAAACGAGTCGTACCAAAAAACAGCGAACAAATTCTTTCTGCTATGTAATAGCAAAGATACTATATTACCTCTATTAATTGTGGTAATAGCCTTTTTAAGGCCGGAAGTAAATTCCCATATATGTATGTACAATGTACACTTTTCAAACATAGCTGCTTAGTTCTTTTCTTTGTTTATCTATAATTTTATTTAAGAAAAAGTTTATTTCTTAGGTACTATTTTTGTATGGTATGCATATATACATAAAAAACAAAACACCTCCAAAAACTTATATATACATACATATATGGCAGCCTGATTGATACCTAGATAAAATAAAAAACTTAAAACATCTTAAAAAACTCCAGTAGCTACTAATGATTCATATTAACACCGTTTACACACAGCCACCGCATAAGTTTAACCGCTTGCATTGTTGCCCGGGAACAAAAAGCCCCACACACCCGGGGCGTGTGTAAGTCTCTCTTTGTATTGCCCCTTTAACGAAACTGAAAGCGGGCCATTAATCTCCTGTTAACACAACAAGCCACCTACCAGGCAATCCTTTTATCATCCCTGATCCCTCCATCCACATCCACGTAATCGCTTTGCTGCTGCCACATGCGCGCATGCGCCAATAGACGCGATCTCTCATATATGCGAACACCGCCAACAAAACCAACAACAAACACAACAACCAAGCGATTGCGATCGGTTCGCGCAAAATGGGCGAACAACAACGCGACGAACGATCATCGTTAATGATAAATGATAAGAACGTCACAACTATCATGCCACATCATCAATTAGTCCAGCCGGCTCAGCAGCTGAGTGTTGCCCTGCTATCTTTCGTGAGGTTCAAACGAACACACATGAGTGTCCTTTTCTTCTCGTTTACCAACTAAGTGAGGGAAAGCAGGGGAGAAGAAAGCAGCCCAATATTGTTCGCCAGACGATGTTGTGTATGGAACACGATGAACGATGCAGCACAGAGTTTGACCTCTGAAGAAGCCTTTATGCCGCAGTTGGAGTCGGTATGCCGATATCGCCAACGTTGCCGCCGCACCGCCCAGTAGCTTTTCAGAGTTAAAGGTATCGCGGCAGCATAAAAGTGATGATGGATTGCCAGAACGTGTTCGGGTATTTAACAATGTGTGCGATAGCAACCACAACTCATTAATATCAATGCACCACTCCAGAATCCAGATTTGCCGAAGCAGCTTCAGCAGCGGGAAGATAAATTGCCTTTCGCCCATTTCGCTTCATTTGCATACTTTTGAGCGCGTTTGAGAATGTGAATCAAAGAGTGTTTAGTGTGAACGTGGGGCATAAGTGGGGGTGAGCCAGAAATAAGGGACTATATGCGCTACTGCTGTGTGGAATCATCATCATCAACGTCATTCTCGTCAGAGATAAACATTTAACACGTTTTTATCTTCGGTGTTGCTTGGAATCGTTCCTCTTCCTATGTTCACTCCGTTTACTCTCACCTCAACTCAGTCAAGTCTCATTTTAAGTCTTTCCATTTGTTGTGTCAGAAGGATCAACATTGGATTTCGAATATGTCACGTAATAAAATATCGAAACTTTTACAGTTGTGTATTTAAGGACTCGTGTTTATTTTATTTTGATTTTTTTTCTATTTAATTTCTTTGTTGGTATTTGTTTTTGTCAATTCCTTTCTTCTACTCATCAGTCTTATAGTCTAGTCCAATTTTTTTCTAGAATACAAAGGGGGGCTTTGTAAAGAGCATGATGTTTCGTGGGGGTGTTTTCATGTTTGTTTTTATTTTTTGTAAAAATCAAATGTTATGATGGTTCATGGTAGTGTGCCGTGAATTGAAAAAGTCCTAAAATTTAAAATTTGAAAAGTTTGAAAATTAAGGATGTGTGAGGTGAATGTATTTTGTCATTGTGGCTTAATGGGAGGGTTGGTAGGTTTTCATTCGGTTTTTTGTGGTGAATTATTTGACGGGTCGTATGAAGGGGAGGTTTTATCCATATGATTGATTCAAATTAGGGGATATCTACATCTTTGTTTTAAAATTTGATATTAGATCATAGGGTAACTTATGATGGATGAACGCTACTTATAATATTTCAAATATTTTCTATATGACTGCTGCTAGTGAAGAATTAAGTAAGATGGAGTCGTATGACAAGGAGAGGACCCACATCGAGGTTATGATGATACACAATCACTTCATAGTCTAGACTCAGGAAGATTCTAGCTTAGCTGTTGAAAAGCTTAAATAAAAATTAGTTGGAGTTAAAGGTTAAACTGATAATTCATATGGCTTACACGCCTACGGCGGTGATGTTAAGGAAGGGTACAGAAGAAGAGTTGAATGGAAGAAACCATAGCTCTATGAATCGCAGCTTAAAAAAAGTATCTAAATAACTATCCAGTGCAATGTGTACCTTAGTTTCAGAAAAATGCAGCTAAGTACAGTATGATCATCATTCATTTAGTTTATTTTATTCGTTTGGAAATTAGTTTAAGAGGATACTAGATTTTCATTTAGTACCTACCTATCAAACATTTTATTGACAATTTAAAAAAGTGTAAATAATAATAATGTATAATAAATAAATTGCACGGCTGGATCGTACGTACTTGCTCATATGTGTGGTCACATCGTCGAATAAAATAGATATAAGCTATAAGCTACATTTAAAAATAATTTACTTTTTGAAATAAAACTAATTAAAATAGGTAGCTTAATTATGTTTGGTGGATCGATAAACTCATATTGGGGGCATTCATGAAATTTATTTAGGATATTATATACCTACCTATAATAAGGTTGGAAGGAAGGTAGGTACTAAAATTAAGATACCTATTCTAACCACTGTAAAGCGAGTGGGTACCCAATATTAGCCGTGTTTTATTGGTAATCTATAGCTAGCGCAGAAGTCCCAATAAAACGCTATATTCAATCCATAATTCACTTTTAATTTAACCCCCGAAGTGCCAACTGACGTCTTGTTGAATACATTTAAAAGGGTGTATTCCAAATTCAACTCAGTTCTTGGACAGTAATATCCAGATAGAATATCCAACCATGACGTCTTCAGTGACCCTTGATGACAGAATTAAATTCGGTTTTAGAAAAAAACTGCAATAATTTAATTTTCAATTGATGCAGGTTTTTCTAAAAATTCTTGGAGCAGTTTTCGAGCAAAAATTAGCTTTTACATAACGGTTATATGACAGGTACCGTTAATTTTTCAGCTTAAAAAATAATTGAAAAAATTCCTCTGTAGAATGTCAAAATAACCTTAAGTTAAAAATTTGAAGACGATTGGCCCAACCGTTTAGGCTGCAGTCCAAAATTCATCCGTACAGGCAGGCAGACAGATAGAATTTTGCCAGTAACTCATATATAATTCTCTAGCATCGTAATGTCATGTTTGATTGTTATCTCATTTTTTTAATCTGTACGAAAGCATAACTTGCATTATAGTACCTATAATCGTAAAAAGTAAAAATAGGCACGACTGGATCGCACGTACTTGCTCTTATGTGCCTAATTACATTGGAAAGCAAGATCTTTGGCAGAAACAAGTAACATTTACGTTGAAAATAACAAAGTTTGAACTTATAAAAAGTGTCAAAAACCACATCTCAACGGTTTTTAGTAAAAATGAAGTACGCCATCACAAGTCTTCAATAACAAAGAATTTATGAAAAATGAATTTCGAAAACTGTAGGACAGGTTTTGATAAAATCCTGTTTTTTTTTATTTTTAGTTTATTCAACAAATTTTTTTTTAATTTTGGTATGCAGTTTTTTAGACTTTATTTATATACATGTGATTATAAGATTTAAAATAATTTGTTTTGAAAATATTGTTTTTCAATTAATTTTAATTATCAAAAAAAGTTATTCAAAATTTTGATATGCAGAATTAATTTGCTACACAGATCTTCTTAAAAATAAAATTTGACAGATATTTACAAAGCCGCTACCGAGAAAGCCAAAAATTAAAAAAAAAACGTTATATGAAAGGTACCGTTAATAGACTTTTCCCGTAAATTTAGTTCTGATAAAATGATAGCCAATGCCAACAAAGAAAATCTCAAAAATGTTCATCAAAATCGTTGGAGCTGTTTTCGAGAAAAATAAGATTTTTCTAAAACCTAAAAATAAAATTTCAATTTCCCCACTGGGGAATGCCAAGTTTGAAGATAATTGCTAAAGCCTTTTAGGGTGCAGCTCGTTATACATACTGAGAGACAGACAGACAGACAGACATTTTTGTCATGTTTGATTGTTATCTCAATTTTTTTAATATTCACGAATCCTAAACTTGCCCTATAGTCCCTATAATCGCAAGTAAAAATAAGTGTTTTAAGACTGCAATAAAAATAATAATAGCAAGAAGGAGTAAGAAATAACTTAAAGAGAAGAAAAAAGAAAAGAAATGGGTCAGTGACTTCGGTTTCTTAGAGCATGAAAAAAGTTGTCTGCGGAATGTGGCTGATGATGTGATGTGATGCAATTCTTGTAGAAGATCATTCCACAATCGAATTGCTTGAACAAAGACGGATCGCTTTGCGATACTGTGTTAAAAGCGTGGAATTAGTTTTATTCCCTTCGGTGATTGGGCAGACTGTAGTACTTCCAGTAAAGGTTATGGATTTTTCCCATGTATTATGTCATGAAGTCTTAAAATGTTTTGATATTTTATGTATTTATCTAGTTCTAAACCAAACAGTGAAGATTTAAGATTCAAACACTTCTTTACTTTGGAATACTAGAGTATTCATGCAACGAGATAAATTCATACACTGTAGAAAATCCTACCCTTCCGAAGCAATTGCATGAACGCCTCTAAGAAACAAATTGCATAAATGTGGAAACAGTAAATTAACGCCAGAGTTGAGATTGAAGTACATTTACTAACCAAAGTGTACGTACATTAGAAAGGTTATTTTTATCACAATCATATAGTTTCGAACTACTATTATTAACTAGATAATTAAAATTAAAATCGCTACCAATTAAAATGCTTTTGTATTTTGGACTAAGTATCATTAAAGTATCCTCAAGCTCTACAATATTTTCTTCCTTAAATGCTTAGGAATGGTCATGGCCAACAATATCCCCAATTTCTTGTTTGAGGTAATGAAATCCAAAGACGATACATATATAAATTTAATAATTGTGCTGTTATCTAGGATATCGTCATAGAAAGAGACTGACTTGTCTTTTCTAATAAAAATAAATTGCACGACTGGATCGCACGTACTTGCTCATATGTGCGGTCACATTGTAGTTAGAATAAAATTTAAGAAAATTAAAGTGAACATCAAAACATTTATTCGATTTTTGTGACTTTTGATTGTTCGAATAAAGCACGTTAAATAATTTAAACGCCATTTTATTTCTTTAGGAAATGTAAAAAAGTGTGAATTTTTTTTCAAAATTATAGGAGCCGTTTTTAAATAAAACGGTTTTTTAACAACTTTTTTTAAAAAAAATAATTCAAGAATACAAACTTAAGCACACAAATAACGTATATTTAAAAACAAAATTTAAAAAAAATTCACTTATCCGTTTCCAAAATATTGATTTTTCAAAAAAAAAAAAATTAAAAAAATTATTAAAAATACAAAAAAAAAATTTCGAAAAAAAATTAATGCAAAATTACTCAGGATACCTACATCTTCTTGAATATCAATTTTTATTGTCGATTATTTTATTTATTTTTATAAGTCGAAGAAAAAAAACCGGTCCTATGGGAAGTACCGTTTTTAGCCCACCATATTAATTTTTTTTTCTCAAAATATAATGCATACCTACAGTAGTACACTGTTTTTTTTATAAAAATTCCTGGAGGCGTTTTCGAGAAAAAACATAGCGACAACACCTTCTTCTTTAAACTTAAAATATGCTCTCATTCGCCGTAAGAAAGCTTCAATTCTGGAACTTTCATAACAAAAAACAAAGAAAAAGGAATTATAATTTCCATTAATGGCGAATGGTAACTCTGCTGTAGTGCTTTTTTAAAAATAAACACAATAAGCTAGAGGCAAATGCAAATTGATAATAATCAGTATCCTAGCGCTCGCAGCTGGGGAGCAGACAGGTCTTGGTGGAAAGTACGTGGGTTAAATGAAATATTACAACAACAATTTCAATGTATTTCAGGTTTCTCCTTTATATTTAAGTGGCAATTTCTTAAGTTGAGTGCGATGCAAAGATTTGCAGGTACCAGTGTGTTTAAAAGCTCTCTTCCTTGAGGTTTGTACTGAAAATATAAATTGAACAGAGTGTAGTAGAATTTTCGAAGTTATTGGACATCAAGGAGGCTTAACAAAGTACTAACTTTCAGGTTGATAGGTAAAACCAACCAAATTCGATGTATAAATGCTGTAAATATTGACTGTCTACTTATTTCGCAGGAAAATTAAACGTTTTTAGAGTTTCCTAACGATGTATCCCAAAAAATATTTTGTTTTTTTTTTCATTATGGAATTGATTTATGGAATAAAAAAAACGTACTATCTCCAATATAACAGTCTTTTAAATTTCTATTATATTCTAACCGTGCATTGAAATTGATTATTTCGGTCACTGTAATATCGTATTTGTTGACATACAAACTTAGACAAAATGATCTGAAGAATTTCTTTGGAGACATTCGATGCAAAGGTAGCGAATGATTCTCCCGATCGTTTGGAATTTAGGTACAGGTTCCGCTCTTACATTCTTGGTCGAAATATGGTTAGCCTGTCAATGAATAAAAACATGTTCGTAAAATTTAACATATTTTAATTTAAGTTCTGCTTATGGGCATATATATATAATATACAAATATATGTAAATTTATTTGGAATGTAGATCAATTGGAATCTTTTCAGAATGTGGGACACCTTGCAGGATATATGTATATGTCACCTAATGAAAAACACTGAATTAAAAAAATTAAAGCTCTACAGACCATACTCACAAAGCGTTGTACCTGGACAAATCAATTGAGTGAAGGATTCATCTGATAAATTGATGACCGAAATGCAGGAAATGGAATGAATTTTTACCAAAAATAATGGAGATGCTATTGTATTTTGTAAGATAAAGTTTATTTACAAAAAATATTAACAGTGTGTTCAATTTTTTACTGCGACAAGAAGGTTAAGATGATATATTTCGAAGTTGAATGTATTTTAGAACAAAAAGCATGAATTTTTTAAATTGTGGAAAAAGACAAATAAAAATAAATAAATCAATTTCGTAATGAAAAAAATTTATTTCATTTCATCTTTAGTGTCACATTAAAGTCTTTTCCATACAAATGTGGTCCACCATTTTGAAATTTGAAATTTTGACAGGTGCCCAGTATGTCTACGTCTAACGTCTACTTCAAGAAGTATACAAAAAACAATACTGCGCCTAGAACAACAATAAGCCATCATGCCAGAATCTATTAACGGCTAGGAAAACATCAAGGAACAACCCTCTGGAAAATATATTTTTCTCCTCCGGATACTTCTTAACTTCGTTTTTCGTTTTTTTCGTTTTTCAGATGTAAGCTGTTTTTGTGTCTACAATGGAAGTAAACTTAAGCAGCTACTTCTTCGAAGGCCTTAGAAATTATTGGCAATATTGGCCTATCAGACTTTTATTCGAGTTTAGAAGAATTTTTCTTTCGGCGTTTTTCCTTTGACGTGGGACGCAAGCTTAAACGTAAATAAAATCAGATGATGCTTTGGAAAGTTCTGTCAATGTGACATTTTGAGTTTGGTTTGGAATATTGTAGATGTCCATTAAATATCACTTATCCTATCCGTCAAAGGGTTTGAAACTTTCCTTGAGGTGTTCAGAGAACACCTTTATCTGTTGTATCCCATTTTCCATCGTTTTGTTGGTAATATTGGTGCTGTTTATTACTTGGCCTCTTTTATGTATATGTACCTTCAATAGCCTTTTACAGAGAGTAGTTTGTATTTTATTTCTGCGGAGAAGTTTTGGCGTCAAAAATATCACCAAAGCTTTAATTTAATTTTAAACATCTCAAATAAAATAATTTACTCCATCGATTTCGTAAAAATCTAAAAATAAGTACAAAAATATACCGCGGAATTTCACAAAAACGACTTCCGGTCCTTATTAGTTATATACATAGTTAGTTATGATTATATACATACAGCAAATTTCAATCAAAAAAAGGATTTATGCCAAAGGATAAAAAATTCATATGAAATCATTTTTAAGGCTTGGTCGTAGTTCATTAGTATTCCTTACCCCCAAGAAGTCGTGTTTTGTTCATGTTAGTTTTTTTATTTTGGATACGAAATTTAAGGACATAAATATGCATATCCAGTGCGGTAGTTTTTTAGCAGAAAGAATAAAAAATCATTAGAAAACAACAACAATAATGAAACAATCTTCTAATATGATTTTCGTGTTCATTTGCAACTCCTTGATTCGGGTGGATATTTTTTCGTTTTTTTATTTTTTTTTATTCTGGTGCACCCTTATATGAATATCTAATTACTGTTTTTTATCATTTTTTTATTTATTTTTTTTTTGTTTCGTTTACTGATTTCCATCGAAACAACTTATCAATCAGCTTAACTAAATGAGTATCGTAAAGTTGCTTGTAATGAATTGATTTTAATTTTAGATTACGAAACCGCAGGAATATAAAAATAGATACAAATACATTGAAAAACTCATCGAACTGTGCGGTGGAGGACAAAATTACAAAGAAAAAAAGTTTGTGAAAATAATAAATTATCGAAATGGGGTGGGTAGGGATGGATATCTATGTGTTTTGATTCGAAAGCAGGATGATAAGGCGTAACTCGAAGGGTTTGAGAATCGTTTTAATAACTAAAAATGTTCTCATATACTTTTCTATACTCGCATGCTAATTTAGTTTTACTTATTTTTTTTTATTGCATGTAACATGCACATGATGATATATAGTACAGGTTGTTTGCAGTTTAAAAACACGGAATTTTTTGTAAGTATGATTTTTTTTGTTTCACAACCAAATCACTTCCTCGTAGGTTTTGCTCGGGTTAAAGACATGGCTTAGAGTGTAAGCCACTACTAAAACAAATAAATAGATATAGCTATGCTGTATGCATGTACATATGTATACAGGATAAAGGAGGTGTAAGTTTGGTTATCTCATACTCATATGTAAGTTAAAAACCATTGAAAGACTTATAGCAATACATATTATATTCACAGTAGACTGAACACGAATTTATTTCTTCGACTCATCAAAGGTAAAACTGTGGGAACAAATTCAATGTCAGAGAAAAAGACTAAGGGCTGGGCTTTGCCACCACTTCTTTGAGTACAAGCTTTAAGGAAGATTTTAAAAAAGCCAAAAATAGTGAGTAAAATCGTTGCATACGTTACCATTTTAACTAGCGTCAGGAAAATTCCTCTTCATACTAAGCGATCCAATAGAATATAATTTCTCTATAGTCAACAACTGGTAAAAGAACTACATATTTATGGAAGTGAGTATCCTGATCCCTGGGAAAATGCAACGGATATACCCATTCCAAAAAAAAGTAATCCATTGGAAACTTCTGATTTCAGACCTCCAAAAGGCTTGCTGCCTTTAAAAGTTTTAGATCAAATTCTGAACTACTTGCAAGCCAAGCTTTGTTAATGGAAGTCGGGTTTTCGCAACAAACACAGTTGTGAGACTGCAGTTATTAGTATTACATCTAATTTTCGTGTTGCACTCGATAGTAATTTTCTTGGTATTATGTATTGATTATCAAATTTTAATTTCTAAACATTGAAATAATTTCAGTTTCTCTAGTCCCGCTCTTAAGCTATTGAGGAATTATCTTTATAACAGGCTTCAAAAAATTACGAGTGACGAAGATTCTTCTAGCCTATTCAATGACAACTGCGGGGTGCCACATAAATCAATACTAGAACCACTTCTTTTTCCTTTCGATTATAGGGACTATAAGGCAAGTTTAGGATTCGTGAATATTTCAAAAATTGAGATAACAATCAAACATGACATTACGATCATAGAGAAGTCTAAAAAAGTGATCGACAAAAAATATCTGTCTCTCTGTCTGTCAATATGTATAACGAGCTGCAGCCTAAACGGCTTAAGCGATTATCTTTAAACTTGGTGTGTGTGATTCTTTTGGCATTCCCCAGAGGGGAAATTGAAATTTTATTTTTAGCTCTAAATTTTACGGTACCTGCCCTATAACCGTTTAGGAAAATCTTATTTTTCTCGAAAACAGCACCAACGATTTTAGTGAAAATTTTTGAGAATTTTTTTTTTGGTATTGGCTATCATTTGATTAGAACTACATATACGGGAAAAGTCTATTAACGGGACTTTTCATATAATGTTTTTTTTTTATTTTTACGCTTCCTCGGTAACGGCTCTGGATTTCTGTCAAATTTTATATTGAAGAAGGTCTAGGTAGCCGAATTAATTCTGCATACCAAAATTTTTAATAACTTTTTTTCTAATTAAAATTAATTTTTGAATTTTTTTTTTTGAAAAATCAATATTTTGAAAACTAATCAAAAAAATTATTTTAAATTTTATAATCACATGTATTTTAATAAATTCTAAAAAAAACTGCATACCAAAATTTAAAAAATATATTTTTTTTTCAAAAAATTAAAAATAAAAAACAGGATTTTATCAAATCCGGTCCTACAATTTTCGAAATACAGTTTTTATAAATGCCTTGTTGTTTACAGTGCTTTTACTGTAGATAACAACTGCTTTATCGACAAAGGTTCTTATACCCTGACGATGATTGATAATGCTAGTACAGAACTAGAACATCACACTTGTAGATCGAAGTTTGGTTGTCTAAGCAGACTCACTTGGAAGAAAAAAGAAGTCTTAAGGTTGGCTGCTAATTAAACAGTGACAAGTATTCTTTATTATCGACGTATTTAACAATATATTTTGCTTATTCTAGCATAAATCAATACACAATAATAAATTGAACATTTTTGCATAATTAACAAAAAATAAAATATAGGTGAACAAATAAGGCAAATAATTGCATGAGCCAGCAAGAAGTGCTGATCGTGCGTAAAAGTAAATGAAAACAATAATTAATAAAGCGATTTCGACCAAATGTTGTCTGGTGACGAAGTTAATGAATTGGTTGTCATCGTCAATTCAACACTTGTTATTTAGGTTAAGTATTGTGGTTTTTAATACTTTTTATAAGTTCAAACTGTGTTATTTTCAACGCAAATGTTACTTGTTTCTGCCAAAGATCTTGCTTTCCAGTGTAATCAGGCACATAAGAGCAAGTACGTGCGACCCAGTCGTGCCCATTTTTTCTCTTCTTATTACTGACCCACCTGAAATTGTTAACAATTGCCACGTTCATATTTGTATGCAGAAGAGGTTTTGTTGTATATTTTCGTGAAATTGGTTTGATGGAAGATTACGTTGCTCGGATCAATGAAGATTTGGTTAATATTAATATACAAAACTGGGCTAACTTAAATAAACTTCAGCTTAATTCGTCAAAAACACTCGTGACATAAATAATGTTACACATATTTTTCCAAAATTATGAAGACGAATATCAAATATGTTATAAATTTTATTAATTATTATATAAAGTAGTATTACAAATAATATTATTGAATTGCTACTCAAAATGGCCACCCATAGCTTTAAAGTTTAAACACAGGCCTTGGGTCGCTTCGTCCAATCGTCTGTTGCAGCACGCACTTTTCTTCAGGAAAATTCGCCACTGCTCGGACAAGACTGGATTTTAGACATTCCAAATTCGGATGTCCAAAAAGAATAATCCCAGGGAATTGAAATCGGGACAGCCTGAGGGCCAATTTAATGCCATCAGGGTAAATTCAGGAACATTTTTTCCAGCCACAACTGATCTGATTTAATTTTGGGGGCTGTAGCTGAGTCCTACTGGAACATCCAATGCCTTTTATTGAATAGGAAATTGTTGAGTAGTTTCACCATTTGATGCTTTTGCTCTTTCAAGTCTATTTTTTTTTCAGGGATTTGTTCAATCTCTTGCCACTCACTCGGTGGTAAGCACCCATCCCACCACAATCTTTCACATCTTTCGTGACATGATTTTCTGCTTATCTAGAGGATTTCGGCGAATCCTAGCTGCCGCTGCCACTACTCGAACAGCATTTTTCGTCCTCACACTTTGTGGACGATTGCCGAGGCTTGTCTTTTATGCTTGAGGTATCCATATATCGTTTAATTATACGCCACGCCACACAAACATTCGATTGATCCAAGAGCTTTTAGCGACTTGCAAATACATACATATGTAGCGCAACAACTCTTTTCTTGTATTGTTGATTCCATGTTTACACTTGTAAGGTAGAACTAAGACTATACTTTATAATAAACCTTTCTAACAGTATTTATTAAAAACATTTAATGCGTCTTGTTCTATGCAGCTGAATATCAAATTATACAGGTTCAAATAGTTGTAACAGTATTAAAGGCACGATTACGTATGGTCCGCAATCATTGTTTTCAAAACACAGACTATTGAATGTGTTCACAAAGTTAGGTTTCCAAATTCATCATAAATTGACATGCTGGGTGCAATATCAGAATCTATTACTGATATTGCACCCAGCTGGATGTGTGTGGACGTTTGGAAAGTTGTCAGTTGTTTTAACGCAACGCCCTTTTCAAATTTGGAAGAAGAAGGTAATTCTGGTTATTTATAATATAGTTGTTATACTAATCTCTTTTGTTTTTAATTTAATATATAAGCAGATAAATTCTAAGATTTGTATTACCATAATTAAAAAAAATCAATATTTTTTCAAGAAGTTTAGATAAAAAAACACTTAGCAGTTTAGTTTTAATGGTAACATTTCTGGATTAAAAGAAACTCGACAGACTATAGGTATAAGGTTCTGTCCGATTTAAGCTACCGCTCGAGTATTTCTTCATTCATATTGTAATAGGCTTTTAAAACACGCTATTGGGAACCTGTGGCGTCACCCCGAAGATCTTGCTTTACCTCCCCGGGCAATGATTTGTGCATACTTTTATACACAAATTAGCTAAAATTACAAGCGCTAATCCCAAGGTTTTGGGCCACCTCCTCGATCTAGATGAAGGAGTCTTGTACAGTTTGTTGACTTTTGCAGATAATGTCGATGTTGTGTGCATAAGTCCTTCTTGTAGACGTACCAGTCATTTTTTTTTTTTTATAATGGGCGCTCACTCAAGGGGTTGTTACTACCATTACCGTGTATTAACACAGTGCAAGCGTTTAGGAAAATTGGATAGAAGATGAAAAGAGGTACCGATGCACATTGGTTTTGAACGTTTGAAAATCGTAATGGAAGGGAAAAATCGAGCCGGGTAAAACATTCCACATTCGTGTAGTGCGGCTAAAGAATGAGTCTCTATACTTAATAGTACGTCCCAAATTAGGCTCAAGGGTATATCTATGAGCATTCCTAGCGGTACGAGTATTACGGGGAAAACTTTTGAGGGGAGGAATACAACTGACTATTTCGCTGGAGCATTGTTTATAAAAGTAGTGCCCCATGGCTTAGTGGTAAGTGTGTCGGACTGCTATGCGAAAGAACCTGGGTTCAAATCTAGCTCATAGCCACCTTTTTTTCTGGGGTACTGCCTCTTGCGAGGAACTGACAAAACCTCCAAAATTCGTCTCGAAAAAGTGCATCTCATGTAGCCGTTCGGACTCGGCGGTAAACTGTAGGTCCCTTTCATTCTTGCAGATTAACAACACACACACTAGGCCTTGGCTCCTTAAGGAGCTGTCGCGCCAATAAATTAATTTTTTTTATTTATTGTTTATAAAAAGCGATAGAATAAGGAGAGACAGGAAACATTTCGACGATGTTATAGTGAATCAAATGTTTCTGTTATATCATTATTCCCTATCATTTTCAATGCATTTTTCTGGATTCTATCCAGGAAACGAAAGTGAGTCACAGGGGCACCTGCCCAAATATGAGAATTGTACTCAAGCTTCGGAAAAATGTACGCCTTATAAATAGTAGCCAGATTTAATGGGGAGAAGTATTTCTTGCATCGTCTAAGCATTTTTAGCGATGTCATATATGTGTTCATTCCACAGAATGTGGTCTGTGATACACATACCTAGAACGCAAAGCTGTTCAGTTTCCTCGATGTAAGTACCACTCGTTGATAAGGGCATGGGGGGTACATAAAGAAAATGTACCATTAAGACCCATCGTCAGCCAAATAGATTCACCAACATACTTGTTGGCTAAAGAATTAACCTTTAAGCTTAAGCCACTTATTGAAAACTCAAACTCAATAGTAAGAAACTCGGAACATTTCGTGTCCATGATCAAAGACCTTCACATTAAACATGATGAAATTATGGTTAGTTTTGATGTTACATCCTTATTCACCAATGTTCCAATTGAAGAAACCCTCAATGTTATAAAATCGAAATTGTCTAGTTCTCAAAACAACTCTAAGTTATTAGAGTTAATTGATATATGCCTTACATCAGGATATTTCATATACAATGGGAAATATTATTTACAAATTGATGGTGTTGCAATGGGTTCACCTGTTGCACCAATAATTGCAGACATATGGATGCAACATTTTGAGGAATTGGCATTAGGAACATCCTTAACGAAACCAAAAATTTGGGTAAGGTACGTGGATGACACCTTCGGCGTACTCAAAGAGAATCAGGTAGAAAGTTTTCTGATTCATCTTAATTCCATCCACGAAAAAGTTAAATTTACAATGGAAAGAGATCAAGAAAACTCTTTGGCTTTCCTAGACGTTAAAGTCATAAGAAAGCAAGATGGTTCGATCGGCCACACGGTGTTCCGGAAAGACACTCATACGCACAGATATTTACATGCTACATCACATCATCACCCAGCCAACTTGACATCGGTTGTATCGGCTCTTGTGAACCGTGGTCACAAAATGTGTGACCCCGAACACCTCAAGCAAGAGTTGAAGGATATAGACATTGCACTTAAAAAGAATGGCTACAACTCCAAACAGAGAACCTGGAAACCCAAACCCAGCTCACAGAAACATTCGCTACCTCCAGCATTTGCTAAAAGGGCCTTTTTACCCTATATCAAAGGCATAACGGATAGAATTGGGCGAATCTTACAAAAATATGATGTTAAAACCATCTTTAAACCGCCAACTAAGGTTCGTCAATTTTTAAGATCGCCTAAGGACAAAATTCCACTCCAAAATCCTGGTGTATACTCTGTTCCCTGTAGCTGTGGATCTTTTTATATTGGTGAAACGAAAAGAGGTATTAAAACGCGTTTAAACGAACATATCAAAGCTATCCAAAACAACGCTGTCAAAAAATCGGCAATATGTGAACATCTGGCCTACAACGAAGATCACTTTATACGTTTTGATCGAACTAGATCAATCGCAAATGAAAGATTTTATGTACCAAGAATCGTCAGAGAAGCAATTGAAATTAAGAAACATGCAAATTTCAATAGAGATTCTAGCTTTAAATTATCGCCAACGTGGGATCCTTTCATAAGCAAAACCATAGTAAAGCAAATCAAAAAACCTATAGCCGATGTCGTGAGCTTTGCATGTGTCCAAAAATACATCGACTCAACGCAACAACAACCTAGAACGAGTACACCACCACCACCCACAAGCAATCCAAGTGCATCAACATCTACGCACCGGTACTACTTGAGAGCGAGAGCTAAAAACCAATAACTTAAACAACAGCAATCAAACGTCAGTCTCATCCCGTGACCACGAAGTATGAAACTTCTTCGAAACGTCGGGTAGAAATAAATAAGAAAATATTTCTTATAACGCGGTAAGTTCCGAAAATAAAAAACTTTATCTAGTGTGAACATTGTGGTGCATATTGTGACATGTTTCTGACGCTTTGCTCTTTCGTGGATGCTGCTATTTCTATAATTCGTAGTCATTAGTGTTCTCATGCAAACTATGTGAAATGTAAATTTGGATGATGAAATCGTCAAGAACGATTTTAACGTCATAACCTTGGGTAGGCATTGAGGGTCATCTCTACAAGTTCGTATCAATGGTTCGTAGTAGTTTAAGCAGTAGTAGTTTATGCACCCTTCGTGTGCATTAACTACTACTGCCCTTCATTTATTGCATTAAAACAGATTATGATGAGCTTTATTTTTTGGCTCACTAGGAAGTCTACGCAGAGGGCATTGTGGATTTTCTGCAAAACACCCTTCTCTGGCGGTCTGGCCCGGATATCACCACAATTATACTTATGAAGAAGTGTCCGTCACCCGCCACGCGCTATCAAAACCACTCCGTAAGCTTTTCATTTGTTCCTTTCCTCTGGTCTCATTTCAAATATATGGAAAACAGCATTTGTTTAAACGATGTCACGAAAAAAGGAGAATCTTCTTAACTCTCGACTAACAAAATTGTATTTACGTCCTTTCTTTTAAATATCATGGTCTTAGTTATCAGCTTAGTAGCCTAGTAAGAATAACTTTTTAAAAGGAAACAAGATATTAGGTATACAGGTTGGTATTGATGTGGTTTACAATCAGAGAAAAGTCCCCAGCTTTCCCAAGCACGCTAGCTCCGTATGGTCAAAGGTCCACCGAATGGGTTTTTTCCTTTTATTTCAAAAATAGTGAAATTTAAAAAAAAGGTCTAAAAGCTGAGTTCATTTTATATAAAACAAAAGTTTTCACATAAAATTTACCGTTTAGAAGTTACAACACTTCAAAGTCTTATATGTTCTCATAAGTATGCATTTTTTGTAATGGTCCTTTCAACAATTTTTTTTTATTAAACGTGCTAAAATCTCGCAAAACTGATAATTTTGTTTAAAAACATTCTTGGAAGTTTATTTTTAAAAGTAGCAGTTTCAAATAAGTTATAGCACTTCAAAGATTATAAACCATACTATTGATACTGTAATGCAAGTTATGCATTCGTGCAGATAAAACATTTTGAGATAACAATCAAATATGACATAACGATGAAAGAGAAACATATTTGAGTTACTGGCAAAATTCTGTCTGTTTGTCTGTCTATCTGTCTGTACTTAAGGTTATTTTGACCTTTTAAAGAGGGTTTTTTTCAATTTTTTTTAGCTACATATATACCCAATACGTAAAAGCTAATTTTTTTCGAAAACGGCTCCAAGAATTTGTATGAAAAAAATCCTTGTACTACTTACTGTAAGTAAGCATTATATTTTGGTGCCATTTTTAGCCCACCATAATAAATTACAGTAGTACCTGATTTTTTTTTTCATAAACCGTTGGAACCGTTTTGAGCAAAATAAACTTTTACATAACGATTATATGACAGGTACCGTTGATTTTTGTGCTAAGAAAAATTAAAAAAAAAACTCCTCTGTAGAACATTAAAATAACCTTAAGTTCTAATTTCGAAGACGGTTTGCCCAACCGTTTAGGCTACAGTCCAAAATACATCCGTACAGACAGACACAGACGGGCAGCATTTTGCCAGTAACTCAAATATGTTTCTCTATCATCGTAATGTCATGTTTAATTGTTATCTCAAATTGTTTAATCTGCAGGAATGCATAACTTACATTATAGTATCTATAATCGCAAGTAAAAAGAAACAAGAACGCCTATAACTAATGACCCGTCAGCGATATATGTGTACCGGTCCCTGTATATTCCTAATGGGACTTCTATAAAATTTACATTTTTGGGGGCACGAAGCGTATGGCTGATTGGCTGCTTCTCACACGTATCTCACACGTATTCACACACACAAAATAAAATTTCATGGTTTGCAGGGCATGGTTGGTACGGGTCGCAGTTCTTTTTTCTTTCTTCTATGGTTGAAGCAAGAAAACTGCAAATATAAATTGTGTAACGAAAATTATCGAATCCATTAATAAATATTATATTCTTTCCCGAGTAAAAATCCGCTATTAATAATATATATGAGTTACTCTATGTACTCTCAGGTTCAGGTATGACCATTTTTTTTATATAAAACCCTTTATTTGGTCAAAATTGTTTTTGCCATATCTATTTCAATCCAGTCCTTTGCAATATCAAATTATAAATTTACCAAAAGCACTTAACTCCACATTATACAAGTACGAGGAACATAATCAAAGCCATAAGCACTTTCATGCATATATGGGATAACCCCTTTTGTAAGTTTTTGCGATCAAACAAATTAATCAAAGCGAGAGCCAACATAACCCGTTAGCACTTATGACCAACGACGGAAAAGCCAAAATACCTAAAAAGGGACATAAATTATACGACAGGAGCAGCAGCAATGTTAGTCCTTGAAAATCATATTGATTCTCCAAACTATTCTAAATGCCTACCAACAACTAACCATCCGTCCCTTTATGGGACAGGACAACACAGAATCGAGAACCATGAGAGAAATCTAAAGAAATTAAATAAAATCAATATTGTGCCGTGTGGGATGGTGTTCTGGCCATTTGTCATTTTCTTGAATAATTTAAAGTTTTACATTTATAAAATCCTGGTTGACCTTTTACGGCTAAAAAGCTATCATCACCTAAACGTGTGTGGGTATGGGGTTGAGTGATTTAAGTAGAAAAACAACTCTCAAACCCTGTTGGACGTTTTACCCAAGTCAAGTCGAGTCAAGTGCTGAGCTATGGTTAACAACACATTAAGGACATGCATACCACTAGCATGGCTACATCGACCTTTTTCCTGCTGCATGGCTTACTGTCCCGTATGGAGATGTTATCAGTTCCTGCAAATAAAAACAATCTAACCTCGGTCAATGACTAAGGATATTTTAAAGTTTGGCAATTACAAATGGGGAATGGGACTTTCTTTCGTTTTCAGTGGAAGGGTCCAGTATCCGGTTGAATGGTATGTCGGTAGAGTTGAAGTTTGGTCACACATTGATATGGGTACGACAGTTGGTGTTCGATAGCGACCAGCGGTCCTTAGAGAAAAGTAGTGTGTGAAAATTCCTCCGGGGATATAATTTGTAAATTATTTGCCAAATACAAATGAGGATTTCGTGTCACGTCACATATGGTAATTTGTTCGAGAAACGGGACATGGGTTTTTGCGGGAAAGCAATGTTAAGGAATTCGTTTGGAAATTTGATTAAAGTTGAAAGTGAGAACAGATTTGTCATTTTATTTTGTTGTTCTAGGGTTATACGACTAGTCTAATGAAAGTCTTTGACTTCGAAATACGGATTTCTTGGAAGAAAACAGTGACGTAGAATTTTCAGGGTGTATTTTCACCCTTTGCATTAAATCATTGAAATTGGTTTGTTATATTTGGTTCTCCGAAGATTAGTAAATATCACATCATAGACTTCTATGTTGGCTTCTCTTCTCAAGATTTATTTACTCACTTTTGGATTTTCACTGCATGGTTCGACTTAGTCAGAATTGTGTTTTGTGTGTAAGTATTTTGAAATGGTAAGTGATTTTTGTGTCGTGTATTTCAATGTTCGTGGTATAAGAAAGAATTTCTTTCACCTGTACGCCTACACTGTTCAATACAGGCCAGCTGTTTTGGCATTAAGTGAAACCCAGGTTGGAGTAAATACTGATTTCTCAGAGTTTGCTCTACATGGGCATAGCTTGGTGCCATTACTCTTTTCCCATCATGGTCTCGTGGTCTATGTTAGGAATGATATTGCTTGCCAGAGCCTTCCCCAATATGGGCAATGTTCCAACACGGACTTTAACTTCTTGTGGCTCAAATTAACTGTCCGCAAGCATGTCATTCATTATTGTTTTATTTACAGGAGTCCAAATCTCGACAGCAATTCCACTTGTAACGAGTTTGATGCGCTGTCTGATTCCATCTCGAAAATTGTTTCCCTTTGTCCTCGCACTGAAATCGTTATTACGGGCGATTTCAATGTACACAATTCCAATTGGCTTCGCTATTCTGGTCAGACAACACCCGAAGGAAGGTATGTCGAGCTCTTTGCCGGGTTACATCACCTTACCCAACTGATCGATGTGCCAACGCGTATACCGGATGTTGCTGGGTAAGCCGCCCATACTCTTGACTTGTTTCTTACTTCTCACCCTGATAAATATACCATTAGTGTAACTTCTCCATTTGGCACTTCAGACCATTGTGTCATTTCAGCTAATTTCTCATCCTCCACCCATCCAGTTAAAGAAAAACTTCCCACCAGGACCGTTTGGCAATACGAGAAAGCCAACTGGGACGGCCTGAATATTTTTTTCCGAAAGTTTAACTGGTCACTATGCTACCTCGATAGTGACATTGATGCCAGTGCTGAAATGATCACAAATGTGATTCTTCTAGGGATGCGTGCTTTTATTCCTAACAGAGTAAAAAACATTAAATCTAAAGAAAAGTCTTGGTTTAATTCTGAGTGTAAAGAAGCTATCAGGCTCAAAGAAGTAAGTTTCCGTTCTTACAAAGCCAACCCTACAGAGGAAAATCGGAAAAAGCACAAACAAGCAAGAAACTCATGCAACTCCGTTATTGAAAGAACCAAATTTTTGCATGACCAAAAATTACGGCAAAAAATTCTGCAGTGTCCCAAAGGCAGTAAAAATTTTTGGTCATTTGTAAAAAATATTAAAAACTCCTCAACATCTTCGGTTCCAACGCTCATCGACAATAACAAACCAATTGTTTACTCTTCAGAGAAGGCAAACTTGCTCGCCGCCCATTTCGCTGCCAGCTCCACGCTGCCGCATAGCAACGTTGCCCCTCCTGTACTTGAGAATGTAAATTTTTCCATGGGACAGATTTTTTTCCGCACTCGTACAGTAGCAAGAGTTCTCAAAGATCTCGATATACACAAATCCGCTGGCCCGGATGGTATACCCCCGATTCTTCTGAAGAGGTGTTCTTCCACACTGGCAAAGCCACTGCGTAAGCTTTTCCATCGCTCCTACTCTTCTGGAATCTTTCCTAGAAGATGGAAAACAGCATTTGTCCAGCCTGTCCCTAAGAAAGGTGACCCATCCTCCCCCTCCTCCTACCGACCCATAGCACTGACATCCCTTCTTTCTAAGGTCATGGAAACACTGATTAACCGTCAGCTTAAGGAATAATACTCTTGTTCGTTGGATTAGAAGCTATCTTCTGGACCGTTCAATACAAGTTGTATTGGACGGATTCAAGTCTGATTCCCATAAAATAAATGCTGGTGTGCCCCAGGGCTCTGTTCTGTCTCCGACTCTTTTCCTCATTTTTATAAATGATCTTCTGTCTGTTACTTCTAATCCACTTAACTGTTTTGCTGACGACTCTACCCTCAGCTTTTCATATTCGTTCGATAATTCACGTCCTTCGCCTTCGGACGTACAATTGCAACGGTGCCGTATGTCAAGCTCATTAAACTCCGATTTATACAGCATTGTTAAATGGGGTAATAGAAATCGTGTGGAGTTTAATGCTTCGAAAACTCAATGCTGTCTTCTGTCGTTAAAGCTAAACATTCCCCCAATGCCATTGTCCATGAATGGCACTTACATCGAAGAAACCGAAAAGCTCTCAGTACTCGGTATGTGTGTCAACGACGACCTCCGTTGGAACGACCATATATTTGAGATCGCTAAGAATGCTGCAAAGTGCTTAGGTTTTCTGTATCGGTGTAAGAAGTACTTTTCCCCATCTGATCTGGCTACAATTTATAAAGCGTTTATACGGCCTAAACTCGAGTATAACTCCCACCTCTGGGCAGGTGCTTCGCAAACATCGCTTCACCTGCTTGATAGAATACAAAATCGAGCGTTAAGATTGATAGGTAATAGAACTGCCGCTGAAACAATTGCCCCACTCGAACACCGACGCAATGTTTCATGTCTTTCCTTATTTTATCGTTTCTTTTACAAAAAATGTTCACTCGAAGTAGCCAGTTGCATTCCTCCCCTTAAAAGTTTCTCCCGTAATACTCGTCTCGCAAGGAATGCTCATCAGTTCACCCTTGAGCCTAATTTCGGACGTACCGTGAAATATAGGGATTCTTTTTTTAGCCGAACGACACGAATCTGGAATAGTTTACCCGGCGGGATTTTCCCTTGCCATTTTGATCTGCAAACATTCAAAACCAATGTTAATCGGCACCTCCTATCTCTCCCCTCCCTATCTTCGTAATGCCCGCGCAGTGTGTTCTACATTAAAAGGGAAACACATAATCCCTTGTGCGCGCGTTAATTATAAAAAAAAAAAAAAAAAAAAAAATATATCGAAGATCGTAAGCTTCTCCATGACCGTTCCACTGGTGATCTGATGGCATATCTCACCGAACAGTGGAACAAATCTTTACATCGCTTTGGTGAAAGTAAGATTATTGCTCTTGATATCTCCAAGGCATTTGATAGAGTTTGGCATGAAGCTCTCTTATCGAAAATGCGTGCTTTTGGGATCGATAATACTCTTGTTCGTTGGATTAGAAGCTATCTTCTGGACCGTTCAATACAAGTTGTATTGGACGGATTCAAGTCTGATTCCCATAAAATAAATGCTGGTGTGCCCCAGGGCTCTGTTCTGTCTCCGACTCTTTTCCTAATTTTTATAAATGATCTTCTGTCTGTTACTTCTAATCCACTTAACTGTTTTGCTGACGACTCTACCCTCAGCTTTTCATATTCGTTCGATAATTCACGTCCTTTGCCTTCGGACGTACAATTGCAACGGTGCCGTATGTCAAGCTCATTAAACTCCGATTTATACAGCATTGTCAAATGGGGTAATAGGAATCGTGTGGAGTTTAATGCTTCGAAAACTCAATGCTGTCTTCTGTCGTTAAAGCTTAACATACCCCTAACGCCATTGTCCATGAATGGCACTTACATCGAAGAAACCGAAAAGCTCTCAGTACTCGGTATGTGTGTCAACGACGACCTCCGTTGGAACGACCATATATTTGAAATCGCTAAGAATGCTGCTAAGTGCTTAGGTTTTCTGTATCGGTGTAAGAAGTATTTTTCCCCATCTGATCTGGCTACAATTTATAAAGCGTTTATACGCCCTAAACTCGAGTATAACTCCCACCTGTGGGCAGGTGCTTCACAAACATCGCTTCACCTGCTTGATAGAATACAAAATCGAGCGTTAAGATTGATAGGAAATAGAACTGCCGCTGAAACAATTGCCCCCCTCGAATACCGACGCAATGTTTCATGTCTTTCCTTATTTTATCGTTTCTTTTATAAAAAATGTTCACTCGAGGTAGCCAGCTGCATTCCTCCCCTTAAAAGTTTCGCCCGTAATACTCGTCTTGCTAGGAATGCCCATCAGTTCACCCTTGAGCCCAATTTCGGACGTACCGTGAAATATAGGGATTCTTTTTTTAGCCGTACAACACGACTTTGGAATGGTTTACCCGGCGAGATTTTCCCTTGCCATTTCAATTTGCAAACATTTAAAACCAATGTTAATCGACACCTCCTATCTCTCCCCTCCCTATCTTCCTAATGCCCGCGCAGTGTGTTACATTAAAAGGGAAACAAACAGTCCCTTGTGCGCGCGTTAATTATAAAAAAAAAAAAAAAAAAAAAACTTTAATTCTCAGACTTATTTAGTTCGTCTGGACTGTAGCAGGGAACAAGGCCTCAACTACATCTACGAGTCATCATGTGCAATTTTGGGCAATGTGTTTCAGATCCCTCAAACTCTTGCCTAAGTTTTCCGATTGCTCCTCGACTGTTCTAGTCAATGTGCTTCTCGGCTGCCCAATTCTTCTTTCTTATTTTGTAAGCGGATTTCCCTGCATTTTTTTTTTATAATTAGCCGCGCACAAAGGACTACATATTTGTTTCCCTTTTAAAGTAAGTACAGTGAGCGAGAAGTAGGATGATAGGGAGGGGAAGGGCAAAAGTTGTCGATTAACATTGGTTTTGAAAGCTTGTAAATCGAAATGGCAGGGAAAAATCTCGCCGTTTTTTTTCGGCTAAAAAAGGAATACCTATATTTCACGGTACGAGCATTCCTCGAGAAACGAGTATTACGGGAGAAACTTTTAAGGGGAGGAATGCAGCTGGCTACTTCGAGTGAACATTTTTTAGAAAAGAAACGATAAAATAATTGTTTCAGAGAGGTTTCAAATATATGGTCGTTGACACACATTCCGAGTACTAAAAGCTTTTTGATTTCTTCGATAAAAGTGCCATTCATGGACAATGGCATGGGGGTATGTTTAGCTTAAGCTACAGCAGATAGCATTGACTTTACCTAGCATTGAACTCCACGCTATTCCTATAATCCGATTTAACAATGCTGTTTAAATCGGAGCTCAGTATGCTTAAGATACGGTACCGTTGTACCGTATTGTACGTCTGACAGTGACAGTGACGTGAATCACTAAGCCAATATGAAAAGCTAAAGATATAGTCAGCAAAACAGAAAAGTGGGTTAGAAGTAAAAGACAGAAAAACATTTGTAAACAAGAGTCGGAAACAAAACGGAGCCCTGGGGCATACCACCATTTATTGTGTGGGAGTCAGACTTGAAACCGTCCAATACAACTTGTATTGAGCGATGTAGAGATTTGTTCCAACGTCCGGTCAGATATGCCATCAGATCACGATGAGGAAAAATTGCTGTGAAAGCCATACTGACGGTCATAGAGAAGATTGCGGTCTTCAAGATATTCCTTAAGCTAACGGTTAATCAGCGTTTCCATGACCATAGAAAGAAGGGACGTAAGTGCTATGGGTCGGTAGGAGGAGGGGGAGGACGGATTACCTTTCTTAGGGACAGGCTGGACAAATGCTGTTTTCCATCTTCTAGGAAAGATTCCAGTAGAGTATGAGCAATGGAAAAGCTTACGTAGTGGATTTGCCAGTGTAGAAAACACTTCTTCAGAAGAAGATCTTTGAGAACTCTTGATACTGTACGAGTGCGGAAAAAAATCAGTCACATGAAAAATTTGCATTCACAAGTACAGTAGGGCAACGTAGAGCTAGCAGCCAAATGGGCCGCAAGCAAATTCGCCTTCTCTAAAGAGTAGACAATAGGTTTGTCATCAGCGATAAGAGTTGGAACCTAAGATGTTGAGTAGTTTTTAATATTTTTTTACAAATGACCAAACATGTGTGCTGCCTTTGGGAGATCGCTGAATTTGTCCGTCGTAATTTTAGGTTTTGGAAAAATTTGGTTCTTTCAATAGTGGAGTTGCATGAGTTCCTTGAGAGAGTTTGAAGATTTGAGCCTTTTCCGATTTTCCTCTGTAATGTTGGCTTTGTAGGATCGGAAGCTTATCTCTTTGAGCCTGATAGCTTCATTACATTACATTACATTACATTTTTAATTTACCTCGGTAGATAAATCTACGAAGTAGACACATTTACGAGCACTGGCTACTGAGGCCATCGGCTCAGACAATTACAAAGACAACACACAAGACGACATTGATACAGGACAGAACAGAAGATAGAGAGAGGACGGAAAAACAGAAAACACATAACACATGTCAACAGCACGCAGTTGGTTTTCGAGACGGTCCCCCATCTTTCCACTAACCACGCGCAACGATGCTTAATTTCGCTGATCTCACGGGAAGCGATGCTACTTTTACTTTTAATTGATTTTTATTTTTCTTTTACTTATATCTACTTAAATGCTAGACAAAAATCTTAAAACTAGCTAAAACTATCATCTTAATTAACTTACTGGCCCTATGCGGGCGCTCTAAATTAATCTTTAACTTAATTTAATTGCCTTTCGGCCTAAAAATAACTTAAAATTATCTTATATATTACGGGTTTTATTTTTTACCCAGAAAAATAAAAAACTGAGTAATCTTTATCGTATTCTTAATCTATCTTAAACTACTTAAAAACTAACTTAAAATAAACTAAAGATAAACTTAAAATTACTTAAAATAAACCTAAAATACTTAAAATTACTTAAAATTAGAACAGCCACAGCAAGCTTTTTTTGATTTTTGTGTTTTTATATTTTTTTTGTATTTTTTGAAATTTTATAATTTTTTTTTTTTTTTTTTTTTTTTTTTTTTTTTTTTTTTTTTTTGGTGCCGCCGCAACTGCCCTACCTACCTAAAAGCTACAAAGATATATGTAGTCGGCCATAGGCGATATTTCGTCTTTGCCGACTGAAAATTATCGGATTTTAGTTAAGCCACCAAAATTGGTGGACCTGATCTAGGGCTTCCTTCCGATCCCGATCGGGCACGGCCCTACTGAAACGGAGGCGCTCTGCTTCGCTCCCAGCGACTATGTCTCGGTCGTAGAGGAGCCGCCTATCGACTGTTCTGCGGCCGACGTGGTAGATCAACGGAATCGCCGATCTATCCTGAATCAGCCCTCGACTATCAAGGTATAGGAAAGCCTCGGGCGGGATAAAACCACTCGAACGTGTGTTTTCAAAATATTCATCTTGGGGGTAGTAAGCCCCGAAGATTTGTCCATTAGTTGAGGTCATCGCTCTTGCAATGTGCCCGCGAATGAGCTTAATTAAAAAGTTATCTATCCTGTTTGTATTGGCCCCGTTGTATAGGACCTCGTTGGAATAATAGTGTTTGTACTCCGACTCTGGTGTTCTATAAAGACCGAGACAAGCGCGAAGGCACTGTCTCTCGAACACCCGAATCTTTTCCATTAGAGATGGTGCAACGTTGAACCACACAGGGCATCCATAGGCAATCATCGGCCTGATTAGGGCCATGTAGCAAATCACTTTCACCCTGCTATCAAGGCGGCTGCTATAAAACAACCGTCTTGTCAGGGCAAAAGCTCCCCTAGCCCTGGTCAGAGCAGCCTCTACATGTCGATTGAAATATAGATACTGATCCAACCAGATGCCAAGGTACTTTACTACACTTTTACTCGCCAGTGGATGTCCATGTGGCCCAGCTATCACTAGCTTGCGCCAGTTCTTTCTCGTATCCCTAGAGGCCCCAGACAAAGGGGTTCTAAACAGGATAGTTTCACATTTCTGGAAGTTGATTTTGAGCTTCCAATCATTACAATATTGTTGAATTTTATCGAAATCACGTTGCAAGAGAATTCTGATGACTTCAACTTTTGGACCTGTTCTGTACGCAACTAAATCATCGGCATACGCAATTGCATGAGGTAGACTCCCAATGAGATCGCTGGTGTAAATACTAAAGAGAATCGGCGAGTTCACCGCTCCCTGTTGCAGACCGTTTTTAATATCAAACGTTGTGGTAGATGTTATATTGCCACTCTTGACAACAAACTTTCTACCATTAAGCATGTCATAAAGCATATATAGCAGTGGTTTACTTATGTCCCATCTGGTTAGCTTCAGATACAGACCCTCTAACCATACGGTGTCGAAGGCCTTTTCCAAATCAACCAGACAGGCACCCGTGCATTAATTCTTAGCATTGTTCCATTGGACAGCAGATACTAGCTTTGACGCGGCATGAATTGTGTCATGTCCCGCCTTAAAGCCGAACTGGGTGTCTGGAATTATATTTTTGTCCTCGGCCCACTTGGACAGAGCTCTATTGATAACTTTTTCGAATACCTTACTGATACTCGGAAGAAGACTTATCGACCGGAGATTTGCCGGATTGGAATTGTCCTTTCCCTTTTTGGGGAGAGGATGTACTACAGCTGTCTTCCAACTCACTGGATAATATGCATTATTCAGCGCGTTGTTGAACAGTGTTGTGTATATGTTTATTGCTTCCTCAGGGAGATGTCGTAGTACAACATTGAGTACACCATCGACTCCTGCTGACTTCTTTTTCTTTAATGATGCGAAGATCATTTGTAGTTCGACCTTCGAGATGAGCAGGGAACTTGGCCCATTTCGCTCGGCGACGGTGGCATTTGCCAGATTGTCTTCATTGAATCCGGTAAAACCAAGATTCTCAGATCGCCATTGCGTGATGCTATTTCGCAGGTAGAAGTGATTCAGCAGAGCTCTGTTCTCCAGGTCGTGATTTGGATGAATGGACTCATTCACCTTATACACTTGCTGAAAAGCAGAACCCACTGTCTCAACCTTCTCCAATGGATCTTCGATCACAAAGAATTCGTCGTCCAAGACGGCGTCCCCCAGATCTACTCCTGCGGTCAGAAGTATGTTTTCGTTGTCTGTCGTTCTTTGGAGCTTAAGACACGGAAGATCATTTTGAGTGTTCTTTCTAAAGATTTTATTAATCTCGGGAAACATACTCGGGTCGCTAGAATTAACGCCTCGAATTCTGTTATCCCAGTAAGAGTTAATAGACAATCTATAGTTTTGTTTAATGAGCAAGTTGACATTTTTGATTGAAGACTTCAGTGTCCTAATCTCCAGATCGTTTCTGTCAGTAAACCGCCTGTACAAGAGTTTTAGTCTTGTCAGGAGGCCACTTTTTTGTCTATGTAGTGCGTCTATTGTCGCGTTCTTGTACATTTCAGTTGCGTTATGTTCTTTGTATCGTGGGATCGTTCTGTCCATCGTTTGTTTTATGACACCATCCATCTGAAGCAGGTATCCATCGATCTCTACGTTCGATAGATTCCTGTCGTTTGGAGGCACAATGTCGTTAGAGAGGAGTTCTCTTGTCAGGATGTTGGAGAAACGTGGCCAGCGTGCCTTACTAAAATTGTAAGAGCACTCAGGCACAAATTCGTCCAATACCACAAGTTCATTTGGTAGCTGTATGACGGCGGAAAGTCCGCAGTGGTCACTGTCGTATTCTACCGTCTGTAAACAGTTTCTTGTCTGTTGGCCCACAGAGTCAGTTACTGTCAGTCTTGAGTCTAACAGTAGTAGATCTAGAAAAGCACCGCTCCTTGGGAACGATGGTCTATCTGTAGCAAGAAGGTCGATTTTATACTCAATATGGTGTCGACCCATCCAATCAAAAAGATGGTATCCCCTTGGATTTTGGATTTGATTTCCCCAATCTTCGTGTTTGGCATTGAAATCCCCAGCGATAACAAAGTAATTTTCATCCGAGTGCAGGCTAAGGCATTCGAAAAGTTTTTCGAGCTCTGCAATAAAGTTTGCAGGTTGAGGTGCTTCTTGTGCGTACACTGCGATCACATACATTCGCTTCCCATGTTGGAGAGGAATGCATATGATGCAAGCTTCTAACAACTCGAATCTTCGCACTTCACTATTATATATGACCTTATGATCTATACCTTTTCGTAAAAAGATAGCGACCCCGCCCCCACGAGTGGAGTTGGGCCGGTCCCTTCTTACGATATTGTAATTATTATGAGTCAGTTTGTGTTTCTGGTTTAGCTTGGTTTCGCTAGCCAAAAAGACATCTGGACTGTGATCATGCAACAATTGAAACAAATTTGCTCTACGTTCGGTCCTGATTAGTGAATTTACATTCACAGCCAGGATTTTAAAGGGGTTCTCGTACAGCGCGCCCATTATGGTCTAAATTGCCCTAAGCTGGGAAGGTAAGCGTAGACACGGTCTAGTCTTTCCTCCTGCTTTCCGAGCTGTTGTTGTAGGCTGGTTAACTGGGCCTGCATGGCCAGCAACACAGTCATTATATCTGCCTGTCCCGCAGGTGCCGTAGGCACGGGGGCCTGTTTGGCAACCTTTGGTTGTGGCTGTACCGTTGTTGTTGCCCTCCCTGCCGCCATTTGGGCGTAAGAGATTTGTGGCACAACGGTTGTCGGTGCAGGAGCAAAAACAGGTCGCCTCTCCACCACCTTCGGAGCTTTTGTTTGCTTTATCTGCTGAAACTTAGGACAGCCCCGATAACTAGCAGGGTGCCCCTCGCCTCCGCAAAGCACACATTTAAGTAGAGTCTTATTTTCGACCCTTTCCTGTCCGAGTTTACACTCACCTATGTTGTGGTTCTCACTGCATTTCACGCAGCGAGACTGCATACCGCAGTTCGCCGCGGCATGCCCGAACCTTTGGCAGCGCATGCATTGAAGCATGTCGCCGCGTCTCTTTAATTTGTCCCAGGTTACAACCTGGTAGTCTACGTTGGTAATTTTCCGTAGACTATCCAGTTTGCTTTTGGGCGACAGCTGAACCAGGAAGAACGGTAATTTCCGTTGCTCCCGTCTGGCTCTAACAGTCGTGAAAGGCTTGACCCCCACGAACTCAAGATCGTTCGTCGCTACCCGACGGAGTTCGCTTAAAAGCGCCACCGTGTCAGTGGAGCTATCAAGGCCCTTTAAGAGGACCGTCTGAATTTTTTCCTCTTTTGGCGTGAAACTGTAGTGTTCAGTGGCCGTTTTCTCGAGAATTTCCTTTACCTTTTTATGCTGATCCACTGAGAAGCAGTGGATAGCATGTCTATCATTACTGAGTCTTTTAATTAAAAAGGTATCGCCTATGGCGTCCCTACATATATCTATTATGTCTTTTATATTCATTTTGAAAGTGTTAATTGGCGGCACCTTACCTTTTTTTTGTGTTGGCTGCGCTGGCTGTTGCTGCTGCATCTGCTGTTGTGTCTGCTGCTGTTGACTCTGCTGCTGTTGTCTCAGCTGCTGTTGTCTCTGCTGCTGTTGGTTTTGCTGCTGCTGTTCGTTTTGCTGCTGCTTTTGGGCGTTCTTAGACGTCGATGGTTGATTGGCATATATTTGCTGTGACTGTTCTTTTTTCTGATGTTGCTGCTGCTGTTTAGCAGGCTGTAGTTTTTGTTGATGCTGTGGTTGTTGCTTCTGCAGCTGTGCTTGCTGCTGTTGTTGTAGTTGCTGCTGTTTCTGCTCAGCCGTCTGGAGGGCCTTTAGTTTGGCTGCCTCCTTTTGCTCTTTGGCGAGCTTTTCATCCCTCCTTCTTTTTTCTTGTTTGGCTCTGACCGCCAGGATCTTGCGCTCAAACTCACTTATTATTTCTTCCTCATCATCTGACTCCGATGAGGAAGGCCTTTGTTCTGTATGATTGTTGTTGTCTTCGGCAACTTGTGTGTCGTCTGGGGTACTTGTATAGTGCCCCTCTCCTTCGTCGGACACATACGACACTGATATGTCCGACGCTAGTCCAGCATTTTCCAACTGCTGACGTATTTTCGAGGCTGCGGTTGTTTTGGCTGGTCGCGCCACTTCTTTCTCTCCAACTTGTTGATTAGCCCTTGTTGGCCTTTTTGTAACTAGGTTCGGCTGAACCTTTTGCCTTCGTCGTCTCTTGACTGACGTCATTGGAACATCAGCCGATTTTTCTGGCTCATCATCCGATGGCGCCATAATCTTGTTTACGGGTAATTTTCCGCCTTCTAGGCTATTTCTGTTTTCCAACACTTTTTCCCAAAAAGTGTTGGTGAAGTCCCCCAGGCTGGATTCGAACCTGGGTTCTTCTTCGCCGCGTCCGGCCACTCTACTTTTTTACTTTTTTACTTTTAAATGATTTTTATTTTCCTTTTACTTATATCTACTTAAATGCTAGACAAAAATCTTAAAACTAGCTAAAACTATCATCTTAATTAACTTACTGGCCCTACGCGGGCGCTCTAAATTAATCTCTAACTTAATTTTAATTGCCTTTCGGCCTAAAAATAACTTAATTATATTTTATCTATGATAAGGTTTTATTTTTTACCCAGAAAAATTTAAAAACTAGGTCATCATTATCGATCGTATTATCTTAAACTACTTAAAAACTAACTTAAAATAATCTAGAAATAAGCTTAAACTTACTTAAAATAAACCTAAATACTTAAAATTACAACAGCCACAGCAGCCTTTTTTTTTTTTTTTTTTTTTTTTTTTTTTTTTTTTTTTTTTTTTTTTTTTTTTTTTTTTTTTTTTTTTTTTTTGGTGCCGCCGCAACTGCCCTACCTAACTTAAAGCTACAATAGATATATGTAAGTCGGCCATAGGCGATATTTCGTCTATGTCGACTGACAATTGGCGGGATTTAGCTAAGCCACCAAAATTGGTGGACCTGATCACGGGCTTCCTTCCGATCCCGGTCGGGCACGGCCCTACTGAAACGGAGGCGCTCTGCTTCGCTCCCAGCGACTATGTCTCGGTCGTAGAGGAGCCGCCTATCGACTGTTCTGCGGCCGACGTGGTAGATCAACGGAATCGCCGATCTATCCTGAATCAGCCCTCGACTATCAAGGTATAGGAAAGCTTCGGGCGGGATAAAACCACTCGAACGTGTGCTTTCAAAATATTCATCTTGGGGGTAGTAAGCCCCGAAGATTTGTCCATTAGTTGAGGTCATCGCCCTTGCAATGTGTCCGCGAATGAGCTTAATTAAAAAGTTATCTATCCTGTTTATATTGGCCCCGTTGTATAGGACCTCGTTGGAATAATAATGTTTGTACTCCGACTCTGGTGTTCTATAAAGACCGAGACAAGCGCGAAGGCACTGTCTCTCGAACACCCGAATCTTTTCCATTAGAGATGGTGCAACGTTGAACCACACAGGGCATCCATAGGCAATCATCGGCCTGATTAGGGCCATGTAGCAAATCACTTTCACCCTGCTATCAAGGCGGCTGCTATAAAACAACCGTCTTGTCAGGGCAAAAGCTCCCCTAGCCCTGGCCAGAGCAGCCTCTACATGTCGATTGAAATATAGATACTGATCCAACCAGATGCCAAGGTACTTTACTACACTTTTACTCGCCAGTGGATGTCCATGTGGCCCAGCGATCACTAGCTTGCGCCAGTTCTTTCTCGTATCCCTAGAGGCCCCAGACAAAGGGGTTCTAAACAGGATAGTTTCACATTTCTGGAAGTTGATTTTGAGCTTCCAATCATTACAATATTGTTGAATTTTATCGAAATCACGTTGCAAGAGAATTCTGATGACTTCAACTTTTGGACCTGTTCTGTACGCAACTAAATCATCGGCATACGCAATTGCATGAGGTAGACTCCCAATGAGATCGCTGGTGTAAATACTAAAGAGAATCGGCGAGTTCACCGCTCCCTGTTGCAGACCGTTTTTAATATCAAACGTTGTGGTAGATGTTACATTGCCACTCTTGACAACAAACTTTCTACCATTAAGCATGTCGTAAAGCATATATAACAGTGGTTTACTTATGCCCCATCTGGTAAACTTCAGATAAAGACCTTCTAACCATACGGTGTCAAAAGCCTTCTCCAAATCAACCAGACAGGCACCCGTGCATTGATTTTTAGCATTGTTCCATTGGACAGCAGATACTAACTTAGACGCGGCATGAATTGTGTCATGTCCCGCCTTAAAGCCGAACTGTGTGTCTGGAATTATATTTTTGTCCTCGGCCCACTTGGACAGAGCTCTATTGATAACTTTTTCGAATACCTTACTGATACTCGGAAGAAGACTTATCGACCGGAGATTTGCCGGATTGGAATTGTCCTTTCCCTTTTTGGGGAGAGGATGTACTACAGCTGTCTTCCAACTCACTGGATAATATGCATTATTCAGCGCGTTGTTGAACAGTGTTGTGTATATGTTAATTGCATCCTCAGGGAGATGTCGCAGTACAACATTGGGTATACCATCGACTCCTGCTGACTTCTTTTTCTTTAATGATGCGAAGATCATTTGTAGTTCGACCTTCGAGATGAGCAGGGAACTTGGCCCATTTCGCTCGGCGACGGTGGCATTTGCCAGATTGTCTTCATTGAATCCGGTAAAACCAAGATTCTCAGATCGCCATTGCGTGATGCTATTTCGCAGGTAGAAGTGATTCAGCAGAGCTCTGTTCTCCAGGTCGTGATTTGGATGAATGGACTCATTCACCTTATACACTTGCTGAAAAGCAGAACCCACTGTCTCAACCTTCTCCAATGGATCTTCGATCACAAAGAATTCGTCGTCCAAGACGGCGTCCCCCAGATCTACTCCTGCGGTCAGAAGTATGTTTTCGTTGTCTGTCGTTCTTTGGAGCTTAAGACACGGAAGATCATTTTGAGTGTTCTTTCTAAAGATTTTATTAATCTCGGGAAACATACTCGGGTCGCTAGAATTAACGCCTCGAATTCTGTTATCCCAGTAAGAGTTAATAGACAATCTATAGTTTTGTTTAATGAGCGAGTTGATATTTTTGATTGAAGACTTCAGTGTCCTAATCTCCAGATCGTTTCTGTCAGTAAACCGCCTGTACAAGAGTTTTAATCTTGTCAGGAGGCCACTTTTTTGTCTATGTAGTGCGTCTATTGTCGCGTTCTTGTACATTTCAGTTGCGTTATGTTCTTTGTATCGTGGGATCGTTCTGTCCATCGTTTGTTTTATGACACCATCCATCTGAAGCAGGTATCCATCGATCTCTACGTTCGATAGATTCCTGTCGTTTGGAGGCACAATGTCGTTAGAGAGGAGTTCTCTTGTCAAAGTGTTGGAGAAACGTGGCCAGCGTGTCTTACTAAAATTGTAAGAGCGCGCAGGCACAAATTCATCCAAGACCACAAGTTCATTTGGTAGCTGTATGACGGCGGAAAGTCCGCAGTGGTCACTGTCGTATTCTACCGTCTGTAAACAGTTTCTTGTCTGTTGGCCCACAGAGTCAGTTACTGTCAGTCTTGAGTCTAACAGTAGTAGATCTAGAAAAGCACCGCTCCTTGGGAACGATGGTCTATCTGTAGCAAGAAGGTCGATTTTATACTCAATATGGTGTCGACCCATCCAATCAAAAAGATGGTATCCCCTTGGATTTTGGATTTGATTTCCCCAATCTTCGTGTTTGGCATTAAAATCTCCAGCGATAATGTAGTAGTTTTCATCCGAGTGCAAACTAAGGCACTCGAAAAGTTTTTCGAGCTCTGCAATAAAGTTTGCAGGTTGAGGTGCTTCTTGTGCGTACACTGCAATCACATACATTCGCTTCCCATGTTGGAGAGGAATGCATATGATGCAAGCTTCTAACAACTCGAATCTTCGCACTTCACTGTTATATATGACCTTATGATCAATACCTTTTCGTAAAAAGATAGCGACGCCGCCCCCACGAGTGGAGTTGGGCCGGTCCCTTCTTACGATATTGTATTTGTTATGAGTCAGTTTGTGTTTCTGGTTAAGCTTGGTTTCGCTAGCCAAAAAGACATCTGGACTGTGATCATGCAACAATTGAAACAAATTTGCTCTACGTTCGGTCCTGATTAGTGAATTTACATTCACAGCCAGGATTTTAAAGGGGTTCTCGTACAGCGCGCCCATTATGGTCTAAATTGCCCTAAGCTGGGAAGGTAAGCGTAGACACGGTCTAGTCTTTCCTCCTGCTTTCCGAGCTGTTGTTGTAGGCTGGTTAACTGGGCCTGCATGGCCAGCAACACAGTCATTATATCGGCCTGTCCCGCAGGTGCCGTAGGCACGGGGGCCTGTTTGGCAACCTTTGGTTGTGGCTGTACCGTTGTTGTTGCCCTCCCTGCCGCCATTTGGGCGTAAGAGATTTGGGGCACAACGGCTGTCGGTGCAGGAGCAAAAATAGGTCGCCTCTCCACCACCTTCGGAGCTTTTGTTTGCTTTATCTGCTGAAACTTAGGACAGCCCCGATAACTAGCAGGGTGCCCCTCGCCTCCGCAAAGCACACATTTAAGTAGAGTCTTATCTTCGACCCTTTCCTGTCCGAGTTTACACTCACCTATATTGTGGTTCTCACTGCATTTCACGCAGCGAGACTGCATACCGCAGTTCGCCGCGGCATGCCCGAACCTTTGGCAGCGCATGCATTGAAGCATGTCGCCGCGTCTCTTTAGTTTATCCCATGTTACAACCTGGTAGTCTACGTTGGTAATTTTCCGTAGGCTATCCAGTTTGCTTTTGGGCGACAGCTGAACCAGGAAGAACGGTAATTTCCGTTGCTCCCGTCTGGCTCTGACAGTCGTGAAAGGCTTGACCCCCACGAACTCGAGATCGTTCGTCGCTACCCGACGGAGTTCGCTTAAAAGCGCCACCGTGTCAGTGGAGCTATCAAGGCCCTTTAAGAGGACCGTCTGAATTTTTTCCTCTTTCGGCGTGAAACTGTAGTGTTCAGTGGCCGTTTTTTGGAGAATATCTTTAACCTTCTTATGCTGATCCACTGAGAAGCAGTGGATAGCATGTCTATCATTGCTAAGTCTTTTAATTAAAAAGGTATCGCCTATGGCGTCCTTACATATATCTATTATATCTGTAATGTTCATTTTAAAAGTGTTAATGGGCGGCACCTTACCTTTTTTTTGTGTTGGCTGCGATGGCTGTTGTGTCTGCTGCTGTTGACTCTGCTGCTGTTGTATCAGCTGCTGTTGTCTCTGCTGCTGTTGGTTTTGCTGCTGCTGTTGGTTCTGCTGCTGCTGTTGGATCTGCTGCTGCTGTTGGTTCTGCTGCTGCTGTTGTGCCTTTTTAGATGTAGATGGTTGATCCATCTTTGTTTGCTGTTCTTTTTGCTGTTGTTGCTTAGCAGACTGTTGTTTTTGCTTCTGCTGTGGCTGTTGTTTCTGCAGCTGTGCTTGCTGCTGTTGTTGTTGTAGTTGCTGCTTCTCCTGCTCAGCCGTCTGGAGGGCCTTTAGTTTGGCTGCCTCCTTTTGCTCTTTGGCGAGCCTTTCATCCCTCCTTCTTTTTTCTTGTTTGGCTCTGACCGCCAGGATCTTGCGCTCAAAGTCACTGATTATTTCCTCCTCATCGTCGGATTCTGATGAGGAAGGAATTTTTTTTGTATTGTTGTTGTTGTTGCCTTCGGCAACTGTTGTGTCGTCAGGGGTGCTTGTGTAGTGCCCCTCTCCTTCGTCGGACACATACGACACAGATATGTCCGACGTCACGCCAGCAACTTCCAGCTGCTGACGTATCTTTTCTGCGGCACTGGACTTGGCTGGCCGCTCTTTTTCCAGCTCCCCTACGGTTTGCACTATGGCCGGAGTTGCCCTGGTTTGCCTTTTCACCAGATTAGGCTTAAATTGTTTTTTTCGCCTTTTCACTGACGTCATTGCGACATCAGCCGATGTTCTTGGTAGCCCATCATCCGATGGCACCACCTTTTCATAATCTCCTTCCATTGGTTGGGAAATTTTTTCGCCTTCTAGGCTTTGTCTGCTTTCTAATACTTTTTCCCAAAAAGTATTTGTAAAGTCACCCAGGCCGGATTCGAACCTGGGTTCCTCTGCGCCGCGATCGGCCACTCTACCACTGAGCTACTTGCTTATATATCGAACAATGGTATTTTGGGTAGATATACCTTTGGGCTGGCTTGCCCAAAGAACTACAAAAGGAGCTTTTAAAAAAGCTTTTTTTCAATGAATTATGAAAGCCAAATTGAATTTGGCTATATTTATAGCAAAAAAACAAATTTAATTATTCGCCTTTTGGCAAATAAACTAACTATTTACTTTAATTACTTTATTTAATTAAGTAAACACTTGAAAAAATACTATACACTGTGAAAGTCGTCAACGCAGTCTCCACTCTTCCACAGTTGCTGAACGACTCATCCGGCCACTCTACCACTTCAGCTAATCGCTTATATGGTAGATTTTGGGTTTTTGGTTAATATAACTTTGGACTGGCTTGTCCAAAGTTCGAGACTAGCTTTTAAAAAAAGCTTTTTTTTTTTTTTTTTTATTTTTGATTTTAATGCAAATTGCCAAACTTATGTTGGCTTTACAAAAAGTAAAAAAAACAAATTTAATTATTTGCCTTTTGGCAAATAAACTAAGAATTTACTTTAAATACTGTATTTAGTCACTTAGACACTTGAAAATATAACTTTTCCACTGTGAAAGTCGTCAACAAAGCCTTCACTCTTCCACAGTTGCTGATCGACTGGGGGAAGCGATGCTTTTATCAGAGCCAAGGCCGTTGACAAGATTCATTATACTCAGAGTTAAACAAGGACTTTTCTTTGCGTTTGATACTTTTTAGTCCGTTAGGACTAAATCAAGCATCCCTAGAAAAATCACATTTGTGATCATTTCAGCACTGACATTAATGTCACTATCGAGGAAGCATAGTGACCAGTTAAAGTTACGGACAACATTATTCAGGTCCTCCCAGTTAGCTTCCTTAGATATTCGATTGGGCCAGAATGTATTAAGGATGTTTGGTCCTGAAGCTTATAACTGAAACACTTCTTAACGGCCGCCACTGGACAAACGTATTTGCATATGCCATTTCTCTCAGTTTCTTGCTATTCGAACCATCAAAACTTACCCCCAAAGTTTCCAAAGATATTCCTACTTTCTACCTCACTCACTAGAGGTCACACACATAGTGTCCTACTTGAAGATTTTCAACTCCTTCCTCTCCATATCCAGAAACACATTTCCTTTTTACCCAATTCAAGCCGATAAGTTACACACACCGGCTGCTGTCCAGGATTTGGCACGATTTCGTTAGGACGCAATATACACATAAATGTGTGTCCTTTTTTCCTGCTCCATTTGCCCGCTGATTAATGAAGTGTTGACCAGAGACCAGAATAAGAAAAACATGGAAAACCCTTTTCACATCCTTACAGAGTAACATGAGTATGGTAAAGTGGGTATGGTCAATGACAACAATAACAAGGATTCAACCAAAGTTATAATTTATTAGAGTTTATTTATGTTTACCGGACTAAGGTATGTGTGTGCGTGTAGAAAGGACCTTTATCACAAGGATAACTTGTGCTTGGTTTTAATTTCTTAAATCAGTCATCCCCCATACCATCCCATTTCACAAGTGACCACTTCGTCGTTCTGTGTACCAAGTGTGGGTTATGCAATATCTACAGTAACCAATTTAACTCAAGTGTCAAAGATTGTAAAACGAAAAGGATAACACTCTGCACCGTCATCATCACTTTCCGTATCACCGTCGTCATCGTTTATTCGCGTAGTTGGATCGTATAAACACAAACGTCAGGAACTCCTAACTTCCACTTAACCATCCCCCGGGTAGCACCGCCGAGAGCGTGGGATGAGCTAAACAATCTCTTTTTGCAAAGGATGCAGGATGTGCATGCATCGCCCTTAGGGAAAGGTAGCTTCTTATTTCAGCTGTCGTTGTGGTGCATTCATTGGGATATCCTTTTTTGTGCAAAGTGCAGTGTGTGGCGCCACATTTTGGTTCTAAATGGAGCGAATTTTTGGCTAAGAACCCATGAAACATTCATAAGGGGTTGTTTAAGGGGTGCAGAAGAGGAGTTAAATATGCATCCTTTCAAGAGCTTTGTCTTCGAAACATAGGTGGAGTTTACAGTTGAAGTCCTTTATTTTTTGAATAGCTATACTGACTGCGTTGTGCTGCAACAAGGACTAGAAGAGTGCATGGTTAAATTATGCGATGCATTTGTATATCATGCTCCAGAGTGTTGATTATATTTGTGTGCGTGGGTTTTTCTATGAGGATATCCTTTTGTAATTTTTCCCAAGGAATGGGGCTAGTCCTGTTGTAAAGATCTTTTAGCCAAAGCTGACTGCAGTTTACTTTAATCGCAGCTTGCTGGTTGGATGTGGTAGAGTGGCTCTAAAGTGGGTATTGCAATTTTACATAAATAAAAGATCCTGGAAGAATTCCCACGGCACTTAGTTCATGTGCCAACAGAGTAATGGTTTAGGAGTGCAAAGGATGAGGGCGACTTTTTGTTGTTAGAGGGCGGTGGTCTTTTTTTATATTGAAGGTGGTTGCCCTTTGAAGGGATTTCTGTGGATATCTTACAAGGGTGCAACATTGAAAAATAGAAATTGGTTACAATAACCGTAGCACTGTTTTGCTAGGCAACAAACGTCAGGGTGGTTTTGGCTGCTGACCGTGATGGCTTATGATAACAACATAATCATCAAAGGGTCATTTCAAGTGGAAAGATTTCTGTGGGGAGAGATTTCTCATAAAGATTTTTATTTGCTACTTTTTTTAAAGGGGAGCAGTTCTTTGTTGGCTTAAATTTGCTAAATCAAAAGAGGGTCCTTGAGATTTCTGTAAATACATATAGACAGAAAAGTAAAGAATTTTAAATATATTTAGGTCACAGAGGGGTAAACAGAATTGTTTACACCCTAAGAAAACCACATTTTTCTGAGATAAAAATCAAGAAAGTGAGTACTATGAAAAGATTTAAGTTCATAAATAATGCTGCTATCCTGTTGCATCTAGGTAGCTTGGTTTAACAACATGGAACCGATGCGATGTGGTCTTTAAAGGTTCCTGCTCTCAAATTGTAGGTCTCTCTGAATGAAGGAACAAACCTAATTTGCTGAAATTAGTATATCATGCATGATGCTTGTGCTTGCTTTTTATTGGATTGATACTTTTTCTTGACAAACGAACTTGTTTAAAAAGGATCTTTGATAGATAAAGATAGACAAATTTGCAGTGTCCAATCAAGTGTTTCCATTTTCAGAACATGATTGGCAGAATTTAATAACATAAATGTTTGTATTTCATTGCAAAGATGTTGCCAAAAACGTCGAAAAGGTTATAAAAGCATTTGTACCAAATGTCCGTTTAATGGCTTAGGGCTACCGGTTTCAGAATGTTGTATGTCCGAAACAAACCAAACGCATGTGTCGTTGCATTTGTCTTGCCTTTCTTCCGTGATAGTATTGGAACATGGGCAAAATCGCATCGTAACTTCTATGCCGTGCCCGCTGGATAACTGAAAGTTGAACTAACCACGAGCGTTGGATTCATCGTATGAATGGATTGTGGAAATCTGACTTACCTTTAAACACAAAAAGCAAAAAGAAAAAAAAAGCGGGAGAAAAGAAACGACTCTGTAGATCCAACGCAAATAGGATCTATAATGATCATGTACAAGCCCGTTATGTAAGAAAGCATTGTGATTAAAAACAATATACATACATAGATATGCCTCGGATGAACAAACAGATAATATTGACGACGGGATTGTAACGCAATAATTGGAGGGAGAACATCTTTGGTAATACAATGGGAAAGCAAAGCCTACATGATTCCACCTTCGGAAACTGACTCAGGCTCAGTGCCCACAAGGGCACATGGGCATCACCAGATGGTCCATCCTTCAACCAAATCGATCATGTTGCGATTAATGGTATTCTGAACGCGTACGTACGTTCCGAGGAGTTAACATAAACATGAACTCGAACTCGAATCACTATCTATAGTCTGTTCAACTAAGGTTTTCATTACAGGGAAGATAGGACGTTTGCCTCTCAGTCTGGTTGCATTAGCTTGCATATTTCTGTTTCAAGTAAGAGCTCTAATAGGGGTTTTATACTTATCAGCGATGCCAACTAATGTTTTTTCGTGCCTTTTAGGCATTATTTCAGTAGCCAAGGCTTTAAGGCTTGTTTTTTCTACCAAAAAGGCATGTTTCTTAATTTCAAATATTTTTTTTATTCAACATACTAACTTTTTATTTTTTAAGACATTCTAAGAAATCAGAATTTTATGTGTAACTTCGGTCTTAAGGAATGTGTTTCCACATTTAAACTCTGCCCATTTTCCGAACACTTTATCCGTCATTCTTTTAAAATTATTTCAGCTTCCACTGTACCTTTTATGTGAAAACTAAAATGTCATGAATTTTGTTCGTATACCAACCAATTTTTCTGTGATTTGATAATTTAAGTTTTTTTTTGAAAATAAAAATTGTTTTATTTTTTTTACATTTCTGTTTAATTTTTGATGTACTGTTTCATTTTATCTAAAAAAATTATTAAGGCATTATTTTATTGGAAAAGGCGTCTTTTTTCCAAGTTAGGCACTTTTTCGTCAAAAGTGGTGGGCATCGCTGCTTATCATTATAAATCGTCGCAATGGGAGAGCGATGTGCGTAGGGTTGCCACTTGCTGATTACAATACAATACATTACTATTAATTTAAAAAAATATATACATTAATTTTTTATAAAAAAAAAAAAACAAAAGCACTTCACTGTTTAAAGGCATTTTAAACCAATTTCAGTTCACTGTATTTAATAATAATATATATTTATTTATTTTTATTAATTGTAATAGTAATTGTACAACGCCACTTTTATTAAAATACAATATCACGTCAAAACACTTTTCCGAATTAACATGATCACGTAATGGACTTGCAAACATCGAGAAAATAACTTCTTCTTCTTTCTACTAAAGTACGAAAAGCCAACAAAATTTAACAGCATTTTAGCAATTTTCCAATTATTAGTACTATTAATACACAAATACGACAATCGACAACACCTACCCTCTTACACTACTATAGTTGTGCTCAAAAGCTCCAAAACCGAAAACCCAAAAGGTTCAATATGATATAAACAATTGAAAAAGCTATTTTATAGTAGTGTTTTCAATTGGCAAAGGTAACTCTATTGGTTCAATACCTTTTTTTCAATTCACACAGAAGGGGCAGGTAGAAGTAAGTAAACTATCTTTATTCATTATTCCATCATCCATCAACGTTACGTTGTGGTAATCGGTTATGGTTAAGTGCACGAATTTTTTTTTAAAGACATACACAGAATTCATGTACGTTTGTCAGTGCCTTTGTATCTTTTTCGGAAGAAGTTTTCTCAATTCAGTGTCGTCCCAATATACAGCTGACTGTTTTGAAAAAGCTCGCCCCTAAGCCCCGTACTGACAATTTTTACTGAACTGAACCAAACGTCGTATAGGGATATCAATGAAAGCTATTACGCGCTTGACAACCAACCAGAGGAAATTTAATGTTGAACTATATATCCGAAGCGACCTATGCTGATCGAGTATCTCTTGAGCAAGCGAGAAGTTTCACGCAACGTCAGAGTTGTTCAATTTCTCAAAACCAGGTCCAAGAAACCCCTGGTTTGACTCTCAATCCGTGATCAGGCAAACAATGCCAAAGCGGAGGCATACAGTTTTGCCCGATCCACAAAAAAAGGAGATCGACCAATTTTGTAATAACAATCAAACATGCCAATACGATGATAGAGAAACATATTTGAGTTACTGGCAAAATTCTGTCCGTCTGTCTCTCTGTCTGTCTGTCTGTCTGTCTGTCTGTCTGTTATTCTTCGTTATGTTTTCAAATAACGGTACGCGGTTCTTACCGAATATAACTTTTTTCTTCTATTATATTTCTATATTTTGGAAGAGGTTAATGTAGCACAGGAATACTTGCAAAAATCCGCGTGCTCACTCTAGAAAAAAGTGTAATAAAACTTAAGGCACAGCGAGTTTTCCTCATGAATCATGATCATCGTAATGAAACCGTGAAAAGGCCATAATATATGAAAGAGAGTAATGTATTGAGCTAGAAATTTCAATAGAAAGACGAGGAAGAAGAAGAAAATTATGCCAGGCGGAAAGGCTCAAAATGCTGCTTTGATGTTAGAAGAGGAAACACCAAGATCCATGTAGGAATTTCAGGACATAGTTTACACTAAACTTATTCGTCGTTCTAAGGCCATGGGAGACATTGCGACATTTTTCTCAGCTCTTCAAGCAAAAATATTGCTTTATGGAACGCAAGACCAACTGCGTGCTGTTATTCCAATGATTACCTCGAAATTTACAGAAAGTAACAGATAATAGTATCAAATTGGAAATCGGCCGAATACGGCGTCACATGGTACCTGCAAAAATTAATTTAAAGGATGCAGATATTAGGACAGCGTTTAAATTTTTAAGCTCCATTGTTAAGTTGAAATTGCCATATCGTGTGACCGAAGCATTTCAAAATTAAAATTCATTAAACTTATCTATAGTCTGTCCAATAAAATTTTCAGTACAGGCCTTATAGGAGAGTTTTAATTTTTGCAAATGGTGCCATTTGATGATTTATTAAAATTAAAACCCTTTACTATTTGCGCTATCTCACAGTTTAATGAGATTCCACTGCATCCAGAGTGAGAGAAGAACGTCCTGTCTTCACTATACTGACAGACTATAAGATCAACAAAATAGGTTAACTAATCATGCTATACTTTTAATAGAAGAGCAGCAGATGAAAGCGCCCTTGGAGTATTCGAAAGAAAAAGTACTACGTGCGATTTATGACCTTGTTTGTTCTCTCTCTTTGTTGTATCTTAAGACTAGCCAAAAAAAATAACGCCTTGGATGTCTCGGCCATCTAAAGCTGATTAACATGAACTCTACATCGCATCGCGCAAAGCCTTCGACGCGATACTAGGGTCAGAAGCTATGGTAGACCTCATCTCCGATCGAGCGACCAGGTAGAGCGTAGAGTGAGACCTCTGTCTGTTTGGAGTGCTAAATTGGAAAAGGTGGACTAGAGATCGTGCCGGCTGGCCACAAAAATAAAAGTAAGTAAGTACTAGTGCGCCGGTGAAATAATTCCAGACTTAACTAAACTAAAAAAATAATAAACGAAAACCTTAAAAATTTCCATTACTTAATTAAAAAAAATATTATCTAGCTTTAAAAGTAAAAGTTTTTTACTGATATTCTCAAAACTTCTAAAATTTTCTTTCTTAGGCATTAGTCTTATGTGATATTTTCGAGATTTATCTAACAACATCCGTTGCAGCATTTTCCTCATCATAAATGTTAGAACTAATTGAACAAAATACTCTGTCATTAAAAAAACATGAAACAAAAAAAAAACAACAAAAGAACCGCAGACATATATCAAAAACATTCAAACAAAACATACGCAGCGAACGGAAAAAAATTTAACGAACACGAAATGAAAAATTTCCCTTCGCAATCCAGGCTGTATCCCCAGAAACAACACACGTTAGCTTCAACTTCAAACAGACTCCTGCTCTGTGGCTTTGGTATGTATTCCCAAATTAAGTAAACATTACCTCACCCAAGTAACACACTTGAAAAATATCTCCAACCTTCAACAACACAAAACTGAAACAAAAGCAAAAAAATTAAAAAACCGCAGAAAGAAATCCTGCCTCCCAGGATACGAATGTTATGCGGTTTCGAAACCCAAAAAAAAGGAAGAAAAATGGGAAAAACACGAAATATCCTTGAAATAAATTATTCAACAATCTGTGAGTAATTTAATGAGAGGCAACACACATCATAAATAAAATAATTCGCAGTTTCGTGAGTGTTCCTTTTGTACTTAGCATCATCATCCACGCGTCCCGATATAAATCAAAAAAAAAAGAACCAGCTCCCCAATTTTGACGGCATATCCTGCATGCATCCTTATCATGAAGAATCGTAATTGAATTCTTTTTCTTTTTATATTTTTAAATAATTTTTTTGTTGGCTTTGCGTTAAAAAGACAGAAATATTTGAACACACTCGTATCTTAAATCCACCTGCCTTAATGCGATTCACGCAAAAAGGATCTGAATCAAATTAGGACTCTTCTACCGAAGGAAATCTGTCTGAGCGTGAATTATTCCCCGAATACACGACGACAATCTATCCCTTAACACAAGTCCTGGCATACGTGGCCTAGTATTGGGAAATTTTGCTGACATATGAGCTATGCATGCATGTCCTTGGACGACGACGAGACGTCCTTAGAGGAAGAGACACAGAAATAAAAATAAAGAAAGTCCTTAGCGTGTTTAATATTATTTCATTTTTTACGCCAGTTCCTCACATCTATAAGTCGAATCCTTTCTGCTGTATTCCTATCCCTGTATCCTGAATTTCGTCGGGTTTTCGTATATTTTATCCTGACTGACGCTGTCGTCGTATGTGGTGATGAAGATGACGATGTGGGACAACATTATACGTTGAGGTGAGGCTGCACACAATATAATGAAAAGCCTGCAGGATTTAAACAGTGATTTTTTGGGGATTTTGCAAATTTGACGTATGAGTTTCAGGGATTTCTAGGTTTTATTTATTTTTGTGCTAAATAAAGGGAAAAGAATATAATTCCCGCCCGGAGATGAATTTCTGTGAATGGGCTTGGGAAGTGTGGGTGATGATAACCAGAAAACGGTTGCCAAAAAATTGTTTTATTTTTTAAACTCCTGGGTATCCGTTGCTCTTCGTCTTTGGTTTATGAAAGTAAAAGGAACCAGTCTATAATTTTGGCTGAGAGGCATTAAAACCAGGAGTGTGCAGTTATGATTCCTTTTTATGTCCTGAATGTAATCTGCTAGGATGGGGGGTTGATTCGTGTGTGGATTTTTTTCTGTTTGTCTTTGCGCAGACTTGGGTGGTGTGGTTAAGGTGGTACGAAGAAATATATTAGACTAATGCATGATTGCTTTCTCTTTTGTGAATGAGGCGGAAGTTTGGTTGTGGCATATGGGAGCCTTTTAGGGTTGATTGCTAGACTCTGGGGAGTTTTGATTTAGTGTAGGAGTTAAGGGATACACAACACATATTTATTTGGATGAAACTGCAAATTGTTTATATATTTTTTGTGTTTGCCTATATTATATTCGGGTTGAAAGGAAGTCATGACAGCTAAAACAAATGGTCTTATTTTTGAGGATCAACATTTTAATAAGATACTTGGTGAACAATAGATCAATAAAACGTTTCTAGCTCTACATAACTTCATTGTAACCTACAAAGTGTGCATTTGCATGTAGTTTTTTCAATTTATGTGAAGAGAAAAATAATGATTTTGGGTATTAATAGTGATCGATGAATATCTCCTAAGCACACTTGGTTCACAATGCTGGACAACTAACAAAACGTATGAGAGTAAATTGACTTAGGGTAAAGCTTGCCAACTTGCAACACTTTACTTTTAATTTTGGTGGCGCTACATAAGCGTGGAGCTTCTGGACCTGGTTTATATGCCCCCCCAGCCGGCTCGATATTAAGCCTGCCGTCTCCAATTTCGCACTGACAGTAGTTTGAGGTGGATACAAAGTCATATCATATATCAGGACCGGGATGATAAGTATTTTATACAGTGTCTTCTTGATAGGGATTATTATTATTACTGCTTATTATTGCTTACCTAGCTCAAAGAAACAGCGATAAGGAAGAGTGATGGTATTCCGCGTGCTTACAGCAGTGCCCAGGTAGACAAGTTTGCTGACTACCTCGAAGTTATACCTATCAATCGATTATTGATAAGGTCATATACTTCTTCTTGACCCTGTTTATAATCAGTCTCATTTTGCTAGCTACTGACTCCATGGAATAAAAGCACCGGTTACTTCCTTTGACATCAGTTTCGTCTGTAAACTCAATATTGTTTGGATTTATGGGTGTTCCGTACTATCTTTTCAAACAGTTGCTCAACAGTACGTCGGTCGTCACATTGTCGTAACATTCAGAGAGTATTCATCGTCGTCATCCTCACAATACGTACCAGTTTAGCAAGAATTCAAAACCTCGATATTGCTCCGTACAGTTCATGCTTTTTACAATGTCGTAGACTGTCTTAAAATCGATGATCTCGATGTTAAATTGTGAGGTTTTTTCCAGGGTCTGGAGTAATGTGAAGATTTGATCAATCATATATTTTTCAGGTTTAAATCCGCCTTAGTAAGGATGTAAACGGCTTAAGACGTTTACATAAACCGCTGGACAGGATCATATAAGCCATTTTTAAAAGGATTATGCCTTAGCTCTTTTGCCTCCATTTTGGATATGTTTGACTGAGCACATTGAGTGTCGAACCAGTAGTTTCAAGGATTTCTTGCTAGCTCAAGGGTCAATTACGACATGATGGACTCGGTTGCAGGGTCGACCATCTGTTGACGTCCATGTACCCATATTCTGTTCAATCTATATTTTCAGTAAATGCCTTATGGAAGAGAGCTTTCAAACACACTGTTACCTGCTGTTGTATGCAGAAGATGTCCGGCTTTTATCCTGAATTATGTTTCATTTGAAAAGAGTTATACAAATAATTCCGAAACTAAAATTTTTGAACTGTAATTTAAAAATAGTAAATTCCCTACCTACGAGTTTCTTAAATGTTTCACTGACATTGCTATTGAACTTCACGAAGTCATGGCTTCATGGTTTCCTTCCACACTTAAAAGGACTTCTATTTGCCTGACGCTCTTTTAAATTGTTTTTTTTTTTTGTTATATCAAATATTTTCTTGTATCATCCCTTCGTATTCCATGTCAAACGTTTTACTAAATGTGTTGACTTCTTTTTTTAAGGACGCAAATTCTTGGTGACTCTTGCCAAAGTTCTGGTTCATTGAAATCCACGTTCCTTGCATGTGTTCAACATGTACCTCACGCTTTGTGCTTGCCAATCCTTACTCCAGTATTTGCATGGTAAAAGGAGCAACAAAAAAATGCATGGAACATTGAACATACATTCGAAAATGAGAATCTCCCCATCCTTTTATCCTTGTCCTACAGACAGAAGGAATGCAAAATGACATGGCGCAGTAAATATTAGATAGTATTCCGTTTTGGTTAAGTTGATTTTTATGTAAATTATTTACCAAAGCATGGTATCTCTAAGAACATTCGATACGGTTTGTACAAAAGGGCGGGGATGCATGTTGTGTTTTTAACGAAAATTTATGTCGCCATGTGTGTTTTATAAAATGTTGAATTTTCTTTTTTATTAAATGCGAGTTATGAATTGGGAAAATTGATCTTGAGAGATAACATTGTAATAAATGACATAATACTAACTCTGATAAAAAAGAAAAGTTCAGAAAAGTCAGAAAATTTTGTTAGAACATAACCTGCTTTAGAGGAAAAAATGTATTCTATCAAATAATCTAACCTAAAAAACCACGCTACCTTTTTCATCAGCTGTCATTATACAAGAAATGTTTACTGTCTGACCACAGAATTATAGCGTTGTAAATCTAGACCCAGTAGATACGACAAACAGTCGCCGAGAATTAGAGCAGACAATATGAGTAAGAAGAGAATAGGTAATCTACAATCCTCATCTTTGAGGCAAGACGTTTTAACATTCTTTTTAATGAATAAGGATAAGGTAAAGTTTTTATTAGATCGGAAGTTATAATTAATATAACTTTAAACCACTACCAGCATACATAAAGACAAAAAGCAGGAAGATTTACAGAAGTACAGAGCTTCTCACAAGAACCTTAAAAAATAAACGGCCTTATGTCCCTTCCTGGATATTGACAACAAAAGGCTTTCCTCAAGGAGCAGTTCTATTACCATTACTGCAGTCTTGTAGTAGATGAACTACTGGAAAGTGTGTCTTCTCAAGGCATACGCTGATCAGTTTCGTTGATGACATAGTCATAACAGCTTTGGAAGTTTGAAGAAACTGCGATATTTTTCAGAGAGGATTATCTGCATTGTTTTTATTTTTTTTTATATATATATATAATTAATGCGCGCACAAGGGACTATTTGTTTCCCTTTAAACTGATGATGAAATCGACATCCAGTGGTAAGTTAAATATCTAGGTATTATATACACCTTATAGAAAACTATAACTATAACTATTGTTTCGGCTTCTTTCAATAAGTGAGAAATTTCACAATACCATAGTTTTTCTAACTGGAAACAACAAGTCACAGGATGAAAAAGAATAAACTTGTTCAATTATTGATAATTTTCAACAAGTTAGGTTAAGAATAAACACCTGCAGCAGTCTTAATCAAGTGATATATTTAGAAAGATCGTTCTGAATTTATTTAGTGGTCAAGAGTTTTGTTTTAAAAACTGTGTTTTTTTTATTCCGACAGTGGTGTTGAAGACCAAAGACAGACAAAAGTGTTTTAAGAAAGAATAAGCTTTATAATAGAACCCGAAGTGTTTATTAAAAATTTTCGTGTGGCCGTAGAAATTGCTGATTACCTTAACGAAAGTCTCTACCACCAATTACGTTCCCTACTAATGAAAGTAGGGCACTAACTGCATTATTTGGGAACTGGATCCCAAATCTCAATACCATGTATTAGGTACATTCACGGTGTTCATAAAATTACAATGGCTCCATTTGTAAAAGAAGTCACAGTTGCAAAAAATTAAATAAAATTTCGAAAACAAGTTTGTTGGACTAAAACTAACATACATAGTTGAACTTACCATACAAGACTTTTTTGAGAAAAGTGGAATGCCGAAGTTTTCGTCGCCGTCGATGATATTTTGATTAATATTATGATGCACCTTCAAACAATAAAGCCGCTTTTGTGGATCGGCGTGGTAAGCATTCGCTTAACTGTATGGAATTATCTGGACTAGATCTCAGATTTTACTATGTCACAGTGCTAACTTACAATTTTATCAAGAAACATTTCTATTTAAAGTCCAAGAATTATGGTTATTTATCACCTTTTTCTGTTTTTGTTAATGAATCAGAAAAATCACCAAAAAAATTATGTTTGTTTTCTCTGATTTTGGACAAAATGATTATTTTTTTCTTTGGAATCTGATTCAACAAGTGAAGGTTTTTTTTTATTGAAAGACAGAAAAGATTTTCACTTGTTAAACAAGCATAGTTAAATAAGGTTGTTGACTATTAGACCTGTTGTTCTGTCTTAAAGGCTGCTGATGTCCACATCGGCTTATAGGACAATTAAGAGGCAGACTCATAAGCTTAAATAAAAGCAATGACACACTTAATTGGGCCACAGCCTTATTGCGGAATAGGGATTAGAATTTGATTAAAAAACAAACATGAGACTGGACAAACATTTACAAGCAATCCATTTATGTCTAATCCTCATTATCATCATCATCATCGGCGCAACAACAACCAGGATTCGATCAGGGCCTCGTTCAACAGTTCTTACATTCATCCCTATTGCTGGCTGAGACTATCCAATTCGCACCCCAAGGCTTCAGGCGTCCTGGTCTACGCCATCTTTTCAACTTAAGCGAGGTCTGCCACGTTGTCTTTTACCATATAAATAGCAGCAGAAGACTTCGAGCTGCCTTTTTTCCACTTATGCGAGGTACCAAGCCAACCGGAGTCTTCCGAGCTTCACATCATTTGCTTCGACGTTGATTTCAAACAACTCATGATTGTATCTTCTCCGGAAACGTCCTCTCTCACACACGGGGCCAACAATTTATTCTCCGTAAGGCTTTCCTCTCGAACGCGGATAAGAGATAAGAGTGCCTTTCAGTAATCACCTAAGTCTCGGATCCGTATATGAGTACTGGTAAGACCATAGCCTAGTCTTTCCAACCCTGATCAGCTCAAATGGAAGCAAACTTAGAATATTAATGGGACATCTTTTTTACTACTTTAGAGGACGAACTGTAGAATGTGTAACCCCGTCTTAGTTTTAAATGGGGGCCCAATAGATATTTGAGGTCACATTATTGAAATCCATTTATTGAACTTATCTTTCCAGCATATTTTTATTCAAAAAGACTTCTTCATTTAAATAAAGTTTATTGCGCTATAAATGTCAAATGGTCATTATTTGTATTCATGTACGGTAGATACTCTGTATAATTATTATAAATTTGACCTTTCCTAGAAGATCTTTACTGATTTTGGGTAATTTGTTTGTATTGTTTAGAAAAAATATAAGCATAGAAAAAATATAAATTTAATAATAGTGCAAAAATCGTTTTTAAGCAAAGATACTGAAGAGTCCTTTTCTTCAAACTCTACACCTACGACACTTATTCGAACACTCGAAATCCCCGACATTCAAGAATTTATTATCAAATTATCTCCATCCGTAAACAAAAAATCAGCCACCCGCCACCTTCCAAACGAAGATTTATTTCATTAAATATGCATGCTTCTGATACATTACGAAATTGCCATAAATTTCCATACTCAACAAGTTCAGTAAATTCCCTGAGGAAACATTTAAAACTTTCTCGCAAATTTATCCTTCATGCCATTAGTTTGAAAAAAAGATCAACTTCCCACAAACCTACAAACACATAAATAATTCGATTGTGCAAAAATTCATACATCAACCACTTAACCGCATCTACAAGCTCATTACGGTTATCCTTCACCCCATCGAGAGTCCTTAAAAAGACGCGACGTCACGAAGCGTTCGCATACGTTACAAAAGTTTTATTCACACAATTAGGAAATTGGCACGCACTCAAGTTACCTACCTTGCAATCACCCCCCCCCCCCCCCAACCACTTGCATGTTACATATCACATGCGAAAAAAACGTTATTAAGTCGTCAAATCATGTTATTTTCTGCCACCACCCTCACCCACCCAATTGCTCGCATACGTTTTTCCATCTGAAAAACAGGAAAACAGGAAAACAAGGAAATTTAAAAGTTTCACAAGGGGATCCGGTTGGTTTTCCGGTAAATTTGCAAAACGAAATATTTACTTAAAAAGTCATAATGCATGTGTACTTAACTGATATCCCTTGTACTGTAACGCGCTACGGCGATGGGCGACAACTTCATACAGCTACTGCGGGAAGTTTGCCAAAACGAAGTGGAAAACATCAACCATACTACACCATCAACCCATCACCAACCAACCCCATTCCAACTTGTCGATTTCAATTTTCAATTCGTTTTCCAATTTTTTTTTTTTGACAAAATAAAAACACAAGGCGGCGTGGAAAAGTTTTCCCGCATTTTCACTGTCGCTAGTCTTCGCATGTTGCATATGACACAGCCGGCGGCTTCGGAGGCTTAAAGTCTCTAAATGGTAAAGAGGATGGCATAAAGGATAACCGCACACAGTCTCATATTATTATGACAGAAAAGTTTTCCCAAGAAGAAGAAGATTTAAGAGGAGTTCTCTGTCAAAAAACGTTTATGAATTAACTTTTTCGCAGCTTATGGATAAAAAAAAGTTTCGTTTTATCGTTTTTATTTCGAAGTTTACGATTCACTTGAGACTTTAACATACCTAAGTAAATGCTCTTAGATGGTATGTCGTTGAGGCAGTTATGTAATAGACACATGTCCTCGGAGACGCCTTTCAAAATTAATTTAGTGAAGATATAAATTGTCTGAGATTTTTGAGATTATAAGAAGATACATAATTCATGGAAACTTTATAAAATATGTATGTGAATTCGATATCATAGAAAGTCAACTACTAAATGTGAAAAGTAATGAACAAATCTTTTGGGTCCTGTGCAGGAACCGGGTAGAATATTCCTGCAGTGCCTACTCGCTTGTCGGGAGGTGAATAAGGGAGATATTGCTTCGGGCAATGAAAACAAAAGTTCACCTATAGCGACACCTTAAAATATTCCCACTGGTGTGCAAGTGTGCATGTGAATTCCTGTAGATTGCATTCTTATAGATGACAACAAAACTCTTCACATTTGGCGACAGTATTGTCCAGGGATTTTTAAATAACAGTTTCCTAAAACAGACTACAATGCAAGTCCTGGAAATCACGGTCAAAAAAGAGAAAAGCGTTTGGCCCAAACGATATTCAGATTCGGAGTTCTTGAAAAAGATTGGAGATATTGGGTCTAGATGGATCATGATTCTCGTAACTAAACTTTTAAGCGATATAACATTCTCCCAATCTTAAAAAGGAAGGGTGATACGCGATAATGCAAAAGCGTCCCTTTAATTATACTGAACATTCCGCGATTCCTCTCCAGATTAAGAAATTGATTGATATTGAAAAAAGTGTTCGATAGACAACTAAGAAATCTGATATGAAGAAACGCAGGGTTCCGGCACCAATGTGCAGATAATCAATCATTAAACTGTGTTCGAGGAAGTCGAAATATATGTAAGATGCCCGCAAGTGTCACCGAAGATTCCTTATAAAAAAATTGTTATGCCGCAGAGAACTTTGTACTTTGCTTTTTATTATAGTCATTGACTTTTTCCTTGAAGGTTAGGTAACGTACACGATAATGAATACAGTATTCTATGCTGAGCATAAACCCATCTTAAGATCCAACATCTGTGCAGCGAGCACTTGATGTGCTTTAAATTATATTGTGATATTTTGGCCTGGGTTTCGACAAATAAAACTCAATCAAAATTACAAATTAATGCAACAAATCTCTTTATTTTATTAAACACAACGTCTTTCAGATTAAATAACACCAATTTAACTTATTCCACTTATTCACAATTCAAATACGTTTTTATCATTCAACACTTTTTATTTAATCTCAATTCAATCACTTTTTATTAACGCTTCCAGTTGTTAACAATTCCACTTTCGAAAATAAACTGAACTTTCAATGCAATCTACTCTTGTATTTATACAAGTTTACAAGCTTCTGGAAGCTTCTGTCTGGTTCTGGCACAATCTGAGCTTTCGGTACTAATTCGAGTCTCGAATTAGTACTTCAAGTTCGATTTAGTACTCAGTTAAAACATATTGCAAATATGTAGCATACTTTAAGGCGCTCACAATGAATGTTGGTTGTTGTACACAATGAATCCAACAGATATCGTTAATTTACAAAATGTATCCTCCGAATATCTAAACTTGTTGCCACATCACATTGTCCCCCGTGGTAACGATGCAGTCAATCCAAATGAACAATTTTCATTTTTGCTCTTGGTCCTCGTTGGATTCGGAAAACGACGTCATTAATGCGCGTAACTACTTGGTAGGGACCTTCCCAGTCCTGCTGAAGCTTGGGCGATTTTCCCTTTCTGCGATGTGGGTTATAAAGCCATACCAGATCTCCCTCATTGAATTCAGGTGCTGTTGCTCTTGCATCGTGTCTGGTTTTCATGCGGTCACTCGCAATTTTTATGTTGTTTCTTGTTCTCTGGTGAATGTCGTTGATCCTTTCTCTAAGATCTAACACGTAGTCCTCTTCGCATTTTGGGTCTTTAATAGGAAATCTAAATTTTAGCTCACTTGGAAGCCGGGCAGTTCGTCCAAATAGAATTTCGGATGGAGTGTATCCAGTTGTACTATGAACCGCATTCCGGTAGGCCATAAGAAATAAAGGAATTCGCCGATCCCAATCCCGTTGGTTCTCGTTCACGACTTTGGACAGATGTTCCTTCAAGGTCTTGTTAAATCTTTCTACCATTCCATCAGACTGTGGATGAAGAGGTGTTGTCCTTGTTTTCTTTAACCCGAGTGATGCGCATACTTCCTGGAATACCTTCGACTCGAAGTTTTGCCCTTGGTCGGAATGCAATTCCATAGGCACCCCGAACCTGCAGACCCAGTGGTCCACTATCTGCTCGACAACGGTCTTAGCTTCTTGATTGGGTATCGCAAAAGCCTCCGGCCATTTGCTGAAGTAGTCCATGACAACAAGGATGTAACGGCTGCCGTTTTCAGTTTCCGGGAACGGGCCTGTGATGTCAACGGCGATTCTTTCAAACGGGGCGCTCACGTTGTACTGGTGCATTTTACCTCGTGTTTTGACTTTGGGTCCCTTGCTAGCCGCGCATGTTGTGCACTTTCGACACCAGCTCTCAACATCGTTTCTTGCGCTTAGCCAATAAAAGCGTTCCCGTACCTTTTCCAGTGTTTTGTTAATTCCCAAGTGCCCACCGGATATTCCAGCATGCATTTCTCGTAGGATCTCCTCTACTTTCGATCGTGGAACTACAAGCTGCATCTTAAAGGATCTTCCATCCGGCATTTCCCATTTTCTTCGCAAAACACCATCTTCCACATGGAGAGAGTCCCACTGCGCCCAGTATGCCTTTAAAGTAGGACTTCTGTCGGAGATGTCTCTTGCGTTCGGCTTATCCATAGATTCCTTCCATACAAGAATGGGCTCGATATCAGGATCTTCCTTTTGTGCATTACGAAGTTCTTCCGCAGTCTAACCCTTTACAGGTTCAGCCCTTAGTCTCTGAACAGAAATACTTTCGTCCTTCTTACCGTTCAAACACCTAGGATGCGCTCTTTCTGAAGATGGCCGGAGAATTTCATCACTGCTTATGATCGTTCGAAGATTTACAGCATTCTCGTTTCCGTACACCATTGGAATCTCGACGATTGAATACCTTAACACCTGCATTCGAAAGTCTAGGACTACCTCATGTGCCTTTATAAAATCCACACCTACTACTTTTGCGACTTCTCCCGTAGCTGCCTTCAGACTGTTCCAGCTGGTGTTGTGTAGCCAGGACGTCTGGACAAGGCCTCTTCTAATTATGGAGGCTGTGGCACCCGTATCGATAGTGGCCACACATTTTCTGTTGGCGATGACGGTCTCCACTGTCAAACTCTGGTTGCAGCGTTTCGTTTGCGCAACTTGGATAATGGTCCTGGGGGCGTCGATTCCATCAACCAACTTCAGCTCCGCGAAGTTGGTTCTTACGCGCTTTCCACACTGATGTATCCCCAAATCATGCCCGGTAGGGTAAGCGATATCCCTGTCAGTAGGCCTTTTTCTCGCGCTATGTGGGCAGCTTACCTGTGGAGATCTGCATTGTCGCTGTAGGTGTCCTAGCTTGTTGCAATTCCAGCATCTCATTTGACCTCGAGCAGTGTTCGGGTTTTGTCTTTCAATGTCGACACGTTGACATGAGCACTCTAGCGTAGCCATTTCCCTGACGCGATGGCTACCTTGCGAAGCTTGGTCTGCTGCATCCATTGTCAGGGCAAATGCTAAAGCCTCAGCGAGCGTTTTCTTACCTGCCATTCTCACAGCCATTTGTAGTTTTCCATCTGCAATGGCATTAGTGAACGCATCGGTTGCCAGTTCGTTTATGATTTCCCTGCTGGTATTGGGATAAGACAAATTGGCCAAGCGCTCGATGTCAGCTTGCAATTGTTGTAGCGTTTCACCTCTTGCCTGGACCCTTCGGCGCAACTGGACTCGGTAAACTTGCTGCATGTGGTCGTCGCCAAACCTCATCTCGATTGCCTTGACCATGGCATCATGATCATGATGTTTGTCTTCAGGAATGGTCTGCAGCAATTCGGCAGCTGTTCCTCTGAGTGCAAGCGTAAGAGCAATTGATTTGTCTTCGTTGTCCCAGTTGTTCGTCAAGGCGGCAGCCTCAAATTGCCTCTTATAAATTGGCCATGATGTTTGACCATCGAAGACAGGGGGCTGCATTTCCTTTCTTCGTGGACCGTCGCTCGAATATTCCCGAACCTTCTGCTTTTTCAAAGAATCAAATTCCTTAGCCAGATATTCGTACTGTTGCTCTACACTTACGAACTTTTCTTCCATGTTTTGTATTTTGGCTTCGAATTTCTGATCGATTGTTTGAAGTCTTTTGTCGAAGAGAACATTCTGTGCATCGAGTTTGTTTTCGAGACCATCGAATTTACTTTCGAGAACGTTCCTTTGGTCTTCGAGAACGTTCCTTTGGTCTTCGAGAACGTTCCTTTGTTCGCTTAGTTGTTGCTGGAGAATTTCCAACGAATTCTTCTGCTCATTCTTTTGTTCGTCGAATTTCGACAGAAGCAACTTCATGAAAGCAGGCATTTCATCGGCTGTACTTACTGTGCATTCTCTCCCTTGTTTTTCAACATCAAACAACATGGTATCGGGGTCTCCACCATCCTGAGTGATAGCATTCTGAAGTCGGAGCAATAGTTCCTTTTTCAGCCCCGAAGTCTGAAGATTTCTTTTTCCTAGTTCTTCTTTCAACTCAGCTGTTGTCAATTGTTCTAATTTGCGACCCATTTTATGTAACTCAAACACTATTTTCGCAACACAAGTCAGTTTTATTTTAATGTCTCTTCAAGAAAGATCTTTTTCCAACACTATTTTTAACAAAAATACTCTCTATTTACAGTTTTATAGCACAATCAGTTCAATAGTTTCTGGAAAATTCCACTTTCACAATTAAATGAGTCACCGAAACTGTTTTAGAAAATGTCACTATGGAATTTTCTAGCACTTTACTGAGTTTTATCCCACTTCTGACACCAATGTGATATTTTGGCCTGGGTTTCGACCAATAAAACTCAATCAAAATTCCAAATTAGTACAACAAATCTCTTTATTTTATAAAGCACAACGTCTTTCAGTTTAAATAACACCAATTTAACTTATTTCACTTATTCACAATTCAAATACGTTACTAGCATCCGCGTCCACAATAAATGTTTTGCCAGGGGTGGGGTAAGCTAGTATTGGTGCCTCACAAAGTCGCTGTTTTAGATGTTGAAAGCTTCTTTCGCACTCACCTGACCATTTAAATTGTCTACCCTTCTCAGTTAGCTGGTGCAGACACTTTGCGATTCCGGCAAAATCTTTGACGAACCTCCTGTAATAAGTGGCGAGACCTAGAAAGCTCCTCAGCTGGTGTTTATCTTCGGGAACTGGCCAATTTCTCAAGGTTTCGATTTTCTCCGGGTCAGTGTTTACTCCATTTGATGATATCACATGTCCCAAATATTTCACCTCAGCTTTGAACAGAGCACATTTCTTTGGATTTAGTTTCAAATGTGCAGTTCGAAGTCAAGTAAACACCTCCCTCAAGTTGTCGCGATGTTCAGCGAACGTCTTTCCCACAACGATGACGTCATCCAAGTACACCAGGCAGGTTTTCCATGCCAGACCCTGTAACACACGTTCTATTAAACGCTCAAAGGTGGCTGGAGCGTTACACAAGCCAAATGGCATAACGGTAAACTGCCATAGTCCATTTCCCGTTGTGAAAGCGGTCTTTTCTTTGTCTTCTGGATGGATCTGTACCTGCCAGTAGCCACTTTTCAGATCGAGGGTGGAAAACCATTTCGCTCCAGAAAGGGTATCCAAGGTGTCATCTATTCGAAGCAAGGGGTAGCTGTCCTTCTTGGTGACATCGTTGAGCCTCCGGTAATCCACGCAGAATCGAGTGCTGCCGTCCTTCTTTTTCACTAGTACAACGGGTGATGCCCACGGACTTTTTGAGTTTTCGATTAGACCGTCTTTTTCCATGGTTGATATCATCTCATCGACTTCCGACTGTTTTGCCAATAGAAGTCTTCTAACAGGTTGTCGAATCGGTCTGCTATCGCCGGTGTCTATTCGGTGCTGTACTAGGTGTGTTCGACCATACTCTCCATCCTGCGATGCAAATATATCAGCAAACTCGCCAATGAGATTTTTGGCCATGGTTTTCTGCTCCTGATTTAGCTCACAGTTTCCAAGGATAGCATTACATACCTCAGCCAATTTTGTTGCAGAAACAGGACTCGCAGATTTACTCCCAGATGTTGTCGATATGGCTGCAATGGGTACGCATCTTCCAATCACCTCTCCTTGTCTGAGCTTGACGGAGTGTTTGTTCGGATTCATCAGCCTTACCGGAACCATGTTTTTCTTTGGTTCCACTAAAATCTTTCCAACGATATAGCTTGGAAAGTCCTCTTTATTATCTGCTTCAATGAAATAGAATCGGTGGTTCCCAGGATCACCCTCCAAACGCGTCCAAAGAACTGTCTCTGAAGAAGGTGGTAGGACTTCATCTCTGCTTATAACCGCCCGAAGATTCACAGCGTTCTCGTTTCCGTATACCATAGGGATCTCAACGGTTCGATACCTTAACACTTGCATTCGAAGGTCTATGATTACCTCATGTGCCTTCATGAAATCCACTCCAATGATGCATTCGTCGCATATGTCGGCTACCAAGAATGCATGTGAGAAGGTCAACCCTGCCAGTTGTATCTTTAGAAATACCTCCCCGTATACTTTTGCTGCTTCTCCCGTAGCTGTCTTCAGAGTGTAGCAGCTGGTGTTATGTAGCCAGGATGTCTGAACAAGGTCTCTTCTGATTATGGAGGCTGTGGCACCCGTGTCGATAGTGGCCACACATTTGCTGTTTCTGATGACTGTCTCCACTGTCAAGCTCTTGCTGCAGCGTGTAGTTTGCGAAACTTGGATGATGGTCCTGGGGGCGTCGATTCCATCAACCAACTTCAGCCCCACGAAGTTGGTTCTTAGGCGTTTCCCGCCTGCTGTTGATCAGAAGCTTGTCCAGCAGTGTGAGTGTTATTCCTGCCAGATGCTTCGTCATTCTGCCTCCTCCTTGCGCAATGTGGGCAGCTTACCTGTCTAGGTGGAGATCTGCATTGTCGCTGTAGGTGTCCTAGCTTGTTGCAATTCCAGCATCTCATTTGACCTCGAGCAGTGTTCAGGTTTTGTCTTTCAATGTCGACACGTTGACATGAGCACTCTAGCGTAGCCATTTCCCTGACGCGATGGCTACCTTGCGAAGCTTGGTCTGCTGCTTCCATTGTCAGGGCAAATGCTAAAGCCTCAGCGAGCGTTTTCTTACCTGCCATTCTCACAGCCATTTGTAGTTTTCCATCTGCAATGGCATTAGTAAACGCATCGGTTGCCAGTTCGTTTATGATTTCCCTGCTGGTATTGGGATAAGACAAATTGGCCAAGCGCTCGATGTCAGCTTGCAATTGTTGTAGCGTTTCACCTCTTGCCTGGACCCTTCGGCGCAACTGGATTCGGTAAACTTGCTGCATGTGGTCGTCGCCAAACCTCATCTCGATTGCCTTGACCATGGCATCATAATCATGATGTTTGTCTTCAGGAATGGTCTGCAGCAATTCGGCAGCTGTTCCTCTAAATGCAAGCGTAAGAGCAATTGATTTGTCTTCGTTGTCCCAGTTGTTCGTCAAGGCGGCAGCTTCAAACTGCCATGATGTTTGACCATCGAAGACAGGGGGCTGCATTTCCTTTCTATTTTCTGATCTACTATTTGGAGTCTTTTGTCGAAGAGAGCATTCTGTGCATCTAGCTTGTTTTCGAGAGAATCCCTTTGTTCGCTTAGTTGCTTCTGAAGAACTTCTAAAGAATTCTTCTGCTCATTCTTTTGTTCGTCGAATTTACTTTCGAGAACGTTCTTTTGTTCGCTTAGTTGTTGCTGGAGAATTTCCAACGAATTCTTCTGCTCATTCTTTTGTTCTTCGAGAACGTTCTGTTGTTTTTCGAGAACGTTCTTTTGTTCTTCGAATTTCGACAGAAGCAACTTCATGAAAGCAGGCATTTCATCGGCTGTACTTACTGTGCATTCTCTCCCTTGTTCTTCAACATCAAACAACATGGTATCGGGGTCTCCACCATCCTGAGTGATAGCATTCTGAAGTCGGAGCAATAGTTCCTTTTTCAGCCCCGAAGTCTAATTCTTCTTTCAACTCAGCTGTTGTCAATTGTTATAATTTGCGACCCATTTTATGTAACTCAAACACTATTTTCGCAACACAGTCAGTTTTATTTTAATGTCTCTTCTAGAAAGATCTTTTTCCAACACTATTTTTAACAAAAATACTCGCTATTCACAGTTTTATAGCACAATCAGTTCAATATTTTCTGGAAAAATCCACTTTCACAATTAAATGAGTCACCGAAATTGTTTTAGAAAATGTCACTATGGAATTTTCTAGCACTTTACTGAGTTTTATCCCACTTCTGACACAAATGTGATATTTTGGCCTGGGTTTCGACAAATAAAACTCAATCAAAATTACAAATAATTTTTTTTTTTTTTTTTTTTTTTTATAATTAACGCGCGCACAAGGGATTATGTGTTTCCCTTTTAATGTAGAACACACTGCGCGGGCATTACGAAGATAGGGAGGGGAGAGATAGGAGGTGCCGATTAACATTGGTTTTGAATGTTTGCAGATCAAAATGGCAAGGGAAAATCCCGCCGGGTAAACTATTCCAGATTCGTGTCGTTCGGCTAAAAAAAGAATCCCTATATTTCACGGTACGTCCGAAATTAGGCTCAAGGGTGAACTGATGAGCATTCCTTGCGAGACGAGTATTACGGGAGAAACTTTTAAGGGGAGGAATGCAACTGGCTACTTCGAGTGAACATTTTTTGTAAAAGAAACGATAAAATAAGGAAAGACATGAAACATTGCGTCGGTGTTCGAGTGGGGCAATTGTTTCAGCGGCAGTTCTATTTCCTATCAATCTTAACGCTCGATTTTGTATTCTATCAAGCAGGTGAAGCGATGTTTGCGAAGCACCTGCCCAGAGGTGGGAGTTATACTCGAGTTTAGGGCGTATAAACGTTTTATAAATTGTAGCCAGATCAGATGGGGAAAAGTACTTCTTACTTCTTATGGTCGTTCCAACGGAGGTCGTCGTTGACACACATACCGAGTACTGAGAGCTTTTCGGTTTCTTCGATGTAAGTGCCATTCATGGACAATGGCATTGGGGGAATGTTTAGCTTTAACGACAGAAGACAGCATTGAGTTTTCGAAGCATTAAACTCCACACAATTTCTATTACCCCATTTGACAATGCTGTATAAATCGGAGTTTAATGAGCTTGACATACGGCACCGTTGCAATTGTACGTCCGAAGGCGAAGGACGTGAATTATCGAACGAATATAAAAAGCTGAGGGTAGAGTCGTCAGCAAAACAGTTAAGTGGATTAGAAGTAACAGACAGAAGATCATTTATAAAAATGAGGAAAAGAGTCGGAGACAGAACAGAGCCCTGGGGCACACCAGCATTTATTTTATGGGAATCAGACTTGAATCCGTCCAATACAACTTGTATTGAACGGTCCAGAAGATAGCTTCTAATCTAACGAACAAGAGTATTATCGATCCCAAAAGCACGCATTTTCGATAAGAGAGCTTCATGCCAAACTCTATCAAATGCCTTGGAGATATCAAGAGCAATAATCTTACTTTCACCAAAGCGATGTAAAGATTTGTTCCACTGTTCGGTGAGATATGCCATCAGATCACCAGTGGAACGGTTGCTGCGGAAGCCATACTGACGGTCATGGAGAAGCTTACGATCTTCGAGATATTCCTTAAGCTGACGGTTAATCAGTGTTTCCATGACCTTAGAAAGAAGGGATGTCAGTGCTATGGGTCGGTAGGAGGAGGGGGAGGATGGGTCACCTTTCTTAGGGACAGGCTGGACAAATGCTGTTTTCCATCTTCTAGGAAAGATTCCAGAAGAGTAGGAGCGATGGAAAAGCTTACGCATTGGCTTTGCCAGTGTGGAAGAACACCTCTTCAGAAGAATCGGGGGTATACCATCCGGGCCAGCGGATTTGTGTATATCGAAATCTTTGAGAACTCTTGCTACTGTACGAGTGCGGAAAAAAATGTGTCCCATGGAAAAATTTACATTCTCAAGTACAGGAGGGGCAACGTTGCTTTGAGGCAGCGTGGAGCTGGCAGCGAAATGGGCGGCGAGCAAGTTTGCCTTCTCTGAAGAGTAAACAATTGGTTTGTTATTGTCGATGAGCGTTGGAACCGAAGATGTCGAGGAGTTTTTTATATTTTTTACAAATGACCAAAAATTTTTACTGCCTTTGGGACACTGCAGAATTTTTTGCCGTAATTTTTGGTCATGCAAAAATTTGGTTCTTTCTATAACGGAGTTGCATGAGTTCCTTGCTTGTTTGTGCTTTTTCCGATTTTCCTCTGTAGGGTTGGCTTTGTAAGATCGGAAACTTACTTCTTTGAGCCTGATAGCTTCTTTACACTCAGAATTAAACCAAGACTTTTCTTTAGGTTTGATGCTTTTTACTCTGTTAGGAATAAAAGCACGCATCCCTAGAAGAATCACATTTGTGATAATTTCAGCACTGGCATCAATGTCACTATCGAGGAAGCATAGTGACCAGTTAAAGTTTCGGAAAATTCAGGCCGTCCCAGTTGGCTTTCTCGTATTGCCAAACGGTCCTGGTGGGAAGTTTTTCTTTAACTGGATGGGTGGGGGATGAGAAATTAGCTGAAATGATACAATGGTCTGAAGTGCCAAATGGAGAAGTTACACTAATGGTATATTTATCAGGGTGAGAAGTAAGAAACAAGTCGAGAGTATGGGCTGCTTGCCCAGCAACATCCGGTATACGCGTTGGCACATCGATCAGTTGGGTAAGGTGATGTAACCCGGCAAAGAGCTCGACATACCTTCCTTCGGGTGTTGTCTGACCAGAATAGCGGAGCCAGTTGGAATTGTGTACATTGAAATCGCCCGCAATAACGATTTCAGTGCGAAGACAAAGGGAAACAATTTTCGAGATGGAATCAGACAGTGCATCAAACTCGTTACAAGTCGAATTACTGTCAAGATTTGGACTCCTGTAAATAAAACAATAATGAATGACATGCTTGCGGACAGTGAATATGAGCCATAAGAAGTTAAAGTCCGTGTTGGAACATTGCCCATATTGGGGAAGGCTCTGGCGAGCAATATCATTCCTAACATAGACCACGAGACCATGATGAGAAAAGAGTAATGGCACCAAGCTATACCCATGTAGAGCAAATTCTGATAAATCAGTATTTGCTCCAACCTGAGTTTCATTTAATGCCAAAACAGCTGGCCTGTGTTGAACAGTGTAGACGTACACGTGAAAGAAATTCTTTCTTAAACCACGAACATTTGAATGCACGACACAAAAATCACTTACCATTTAAAAATACTTACATACAAAACACAACTCTGATTAAGTCGAACTGCGCAGTGAAAATCAAAATTAACTTCTGTAATAATCAAACTGTCTTAGGTGTTATGCTCATAAGACAGCCTGTTTACAAAAAATCAATCCAAACATTCAGCACAATAAGACAAATTCAGATGCCCTTATCTATCTACCGCAAGCATTGTATGGTCATACGATGCCTACAGTAGATAAGAAAGAGGCAGTTAAGAACAAAGGTCTTGGGACTGAATAGAGGATAATTTGTTATGCGAATGCGTTTTATTTATTTTTTTTTTGTTCTTCTTCAGCGCGAGTGGGCATCTTTTTCATTCATCCTACGACGCGAGTGAACACTATTATTTTTTTTTTACAGCACACGCGAGGGGTTTTTTTCTAATTTCTCAACGAGTGTGTATTATTTTTTTTTTCCTTAAAGCACTCGCGATAACAACGCGCAACAATTATTTGTTTGGACTTCGTTTAACTAATTGTGCGCGCACCTCGACATCCGTCTTCAACGAGCTTAGGATCGACACCAACAAATCCCTTTATTTTATTAAACACAACGTCTTTCAGTTTAAATAACACCAATTTAAATTATTTCACTTATTCACAATTCAAATACGTTTTTATAATTCAACACTTTTTATTTAATCTCAATTCAATCACTTTTTACTAATGCTTCCAGTTGTTAACAATTCCACTTTCGAAAATAAACTGAACTTTCAATGCAATCTACTCTTGTATTTATACAAGTTTACAAGCTTCTGGAAGCTTCTGTCTGGTTCTGGCACAATCTGAGCTTTCGGTACTAATTCGAGTCTCGAATTAGTACTTCAAGTTCGATTTAGTACTCAGTTAAAACATATTGCAAATATGTAGCATACTTTTAGGCGCTCACAATGAATGTTGGTTGTTGTACACAATGAATCCAACAGATGTCGTTAATTTACAAAATGTATCCTCCGAATATCTAAACTTGTTGCCACATCACAATATGTTTCACACAGGCCTATTCCAGACATTATTGTCAATGGAACATTTCTCCACAAGTGCCTAAAGTTTAAACACCTTGGAGCTTTGACCAAAGGCGAAGGATGTGATTATGACGTTCTACACGGGAATTGTTCGTCCGGAACGTACATTCTTTTACCAATAATTAAACACAATGGTTAATGTAAAAGATGTACCTATAAGACTAAATTGACGGCAAGTGAAATAAGGATCTATCACATGATAGCAAGAAAGAGTAATAAAGTGTGATCTAATAAGGACAAAGAAATTGTTAAGAAATTCTTCGGACAAAATACAAAAAAGAGAACCGAAGGGCGGATTGTTACGAGAAATCCAATTCGGAATCTCAACAATTTCTTAGGTAGCTTAACTTGGTTACCTGGGTGAGTCCTTGATAGTGGCGCAGAGCCGCAGTGTCACAAGTCCAGAAGCCAAAAGTCCATAATGGAGTTTTGACCCACTTGGGTGGGTCAGAAGTCCATAAATACTGTGATGTGGCAACAAGTTTAGATATTCGGAGGATACATTTTGTAAATTAACTACATCTGTTGGATTCATTGTGTACAACAACCAACATTCATTGTGAGCGCCTAAAAGTATGCTACATATTTGCAATATGTTTTAACTGAGTACTAAATCGAACTTGAAGTACTAATTCGAGACTCGAATTAGTACCGAAAGCTTAGACTGTGCCAGAACCAGACAGAAGCTTCCAGAAGCTTGTAAACTTGTATAAATACAAGAGTAGATTGCATTGAAAGTTCAGTTTATTTTCGAAAGTGGAATTGTTAACAACTGGAAGCATTAGTAAAAAGTGATTGAATTGAGATTAAATAAAAAGTGTTGAATTATAAAAACGTATTTGAATTGTGAATAAGTGAAATAATTTAAATTGGTGTTATTTAAACTGAAAGACGTTGTGCTTTATAAAATAAAGAGATTTGTTGTACTAATTTGGAATTTTGATTGAGTTTTATTGGTCGAAACACAGGCCAAAATATCACATTGGTGTCAGAAGTGGGATAAAGTTCAGTAAAGTGCTAAAAAATTCCATAGTGACATTTTCTAAAACAGTTTCGGTGACTCATTTAATTGTGAAAGTGGAATTTTCCAGAAACTATTGAACTGATTGTGCTATAAGACTGTGAATAGCGAGTATTTTTGTTAAAAATAGTGTTGGAAAAAGATCTTTCTAGGAGAGACATTAAAATAAAACTGACTGTGTTGCGAAAATAGTGTTTGAGTTACATAAAATGGGTCGCAAATTATAACAATTGACAACAGCTGAGTTGAAAGAAGAATTAGACTTCGGGGCTGAAAAAGGAACTATTGCTCCGACTTCAGAATGCTATCACTCAGGATGGTGGAGACCCCGATACCATGTTGTTTGATGTTGAAGAACAAGGGAGAGAATGCACAGTAAGTACAGCCGATGAAATGCCTGCTTTCATGAAGTTGCTTCTGTTGAAATTCGAAGAACAAAAGAACGTTCTCGAAAAACAACAGAACGTTCTCGAAGAACAAAAGAATGAGCAGAAGAATTCGTTGGAAATTCTCCAGCAACAACTAAGCGAACAAAATAACGTTCTCGAACGTAAATTCGACGAACAAAAGAATGAGCAGAAGAATTCTTTAGAAGTTCTTCAGAAGCAACTAAGCGAACAAAGGGATTCTCTCGAAAACAAGCTAGATGCACAGAATGCTCTCTTCGACAAAAGACTCCAAATAGTAGATCAGAAAATAGAAAGGAAATGCAGCCCCCTGTCTTCGATGGTCAAACATCATGGCAGTTTGAAGCTGCCGCCTTGACGAACAACTGGGACAACGAAGACAAATCAATTGCTCTTACGCTTGCACTCAGAGGAACAGCTGCCGAATTGCTGCAGACCATTCCTGAAGACAAACATCATGATTATGATGCCATGGTCAAGGCAATCGAGATGAGGTTTGGCGACGACCACATGCAGCAAGTTTACCGAGTCCAGTTGCGCCGAAGGGTCCAGGCAAGAGGTGAAACGCTACAACAATTGCAAGCTGACATCGAGCGCTTGGCCAATTTGTCTTATCCCAATACCAGCAGGGAAATCATAAACGAACTGGCAACCGATGCGTTTACTAATGCCATTGCAGATGGAAAACTACAAATCGCTGTGAGAATGGCAGGTAAAAAACGCTCGCTGAGGCTTTAGCATTTGCCCTGACAATGGAAGCAGCAGACCAAGCTTCGCAAGGTAGCCATCGCGTCAGGGAAATGGCTACGCTAGAGTGCTCATGTCAACGTGTCGACATTGAAAGACAAAACCTGAACACTGCTCGAGGTCAAATGAGATGCTGGAATTGCAACAAGCTAGGACACCTACAGCGACAATGCAGATCTCCACCTAGACAGGTAAGCTGCCCACATTGCGCAAGGAGGAGGCAGAATGACGAAGCATCTGGCAGGAATAACACTCACACTGCTGGACAAGCTTCTGATCAACAGCAGGCGGGAAACGCCTAAGAACCAACTTCGTGGGGCTGAAGTTGGTTGATGGAATCGACGCCCCCAGGACCATCATCCAAGTTTCGCAAACTACACGCTGCAGCAAGAGCTTGACAGTGGAGACAGTCATCAGAAACAGCAAATGTGTGGCCACTATCGACACGGGTGCCACAGCCTCCATAATCAGAAGAGACCTTGTTCAGACATCCTGGCTACATAACACCAGCTGCTACACTCTGAAGACAGCTACGGGAGAAGCAGCAAAAGTATACGGGGAGGTATTTCTAAAGATACAACTGGCAGGGTTGACCTTCTCACATGCATTCTTGGTAGCCGACATATGCGACGAATGCATCATTGGAGTGGATTTCATGAAGGCACATGAGGTAATCATAGACCTTCGAATGCAAGTATTAAGGTATCGAACCGTTGAGATCCCTATGGTATACGGAAACGAGAACGCTGTGAATCTTCGGGCGGTTATAAGCAGAGATGAAGTCCTACCACCTTCTTCAGAGACAGTTCTTTGGACGCGTTTGGAGGGTGATCCTGGGAACCACCGATTTTATTTCATTGAAGCAGATAATAAAGAGGACTTTCCAAGCTATATCGTTGGAAAGATTTTAGTGGAACCAAAGAAAAACATGGTTCCGGTAAGGCTGATGAATCCGAACAAACACTCCGTCAAGCTCAGACAAGGAGAGGTGATTGGAAGATGCGTACCCATTGCAGCCATATCGACAACATCTGGGAGTGAATCTGCGAGTCCTGTTTCTGCAACAAAATTGGCTGAGGTATGTAATGCTATCCTTGGAAAGTGTGAGCTAAATCAGGAGCAGAAAACCATGGCCAAAAATCTCATTGGCGAGTTTGCTGATATATTTGCATCGCAGGATGGAGAGTATGGTCGAACACACCTAGTACAGCACCGAATAGACACCGGCGATAGCAGACCGATTCGACAACCTGCTAGAAGACTTCCATTGGCAAAACAGTCGGAAGTCGATGAGTTGATATCAACCATGGAAAAAGACGGTCTAATCGAAAACTCAAAAAGTCCGTGGGCATCACCCGTTGTACTAGTGAAAAAGAAGGACGGCAGCACTCGATTCTGCGTGGATTACCGGAGGCTCAACGATGTCACCAAGAAGGACAGCTACCCCTTGCCTCGAATAGATGACACCTTGGATACCCTTTCTGGAGCGAAATGGTTTTCCACCCTCGACCTGAAAAGTGGCTACTGGCAGGTACAGATCCATCCAGAAGACAAAGAAAAGACCGCTTTCACAACGGGAAATGGACTATGGCAGTTTACCGTTATGCCATTTGGCTTGTGTAACGCTCCAGCCACCTTTGAGCGTTTAATGGAACGTGTGTTACAGAGTCTGACATGGAAAACCTGCCTGGTGTACTTGGATGACGTCATCGTTGTGGGAAAGACGTTCGCTGAACATCGCGACAACTTGAGGGAGGTGTTTACACGACTTCGAACTGCACATTTGAAACTAAATCCAAAGAAATGTGCTCTGTTCAAAGCTGAGGTGAAATATTTGGGACATGTGATATCATCAAATGGAGTAAACACTGACCCGGAGAAAATCGAAACCTTGAGAAATTGGCCAGTTCCCGAAGATAAACACCAGCTGAGGAGCTTTCTAGGTCTCGCCACTTATTACAGGAGGTTCGTCAAAGATTTTGCCGGAATCGCAAAGTGTCTGCACCAGCTAACTGAGAAGGGTAGACAATTTAAATGGTCAGGTGAGTGCGAAAGAAGCTTTCAACATCTAAAACAGCGACTTTGTGAGGCACCAATACTAGCTTACCCCACCCCTGGCAAAACATTTATTGTGGACGCGGATGCTAGTAACGTATTTGAATTGTGAATAAGTGAAATAAGTTAAATTGGTGTTATTTAAACTGAAAGACGTTGTGCTTTATAAAATAAAGAGATTTGTTGTACTAATTTGGAATTTTGATTGAGTTTTATTGGTCGAAACCCAGGCCAAAATATCACATTGGTGTCAGAAGTGGGATAAAACTCAGTAAAGTGCTAGAAAATTCCATAGTGACATTTTCTAAAACAGTTTCGGTGACTCATTTAATTGTGAAAGTGGAATTTTCCAGAAACTATTGAACTGATTGTGCTATAAAACTGTGAATAGAGAGTATTTTTGTTAAAAATAGTGTTGGAAAAAGATCTTTCTTGAAGAGACATTAAAATAAAACTGACTTGTGTTGCGAAAATAGTGTTTGAGTTACATAAAATGGGTCGCAAATTAGAACAATTGACAACAGCTGAGTTGAAAGAAGAACTAGGAAAAAGAAATCTTCAGACTTCTGGGCTGAAAAAGGAACTATTGCTCCGACTTCAGAATGCTATCACTCAGGATGGTGGAGACCCCGATACCATGTTGTTTGATGTTGTAGAACAAGGGAGAGAATGCACAGTAAGTACAGCCGATGAAATGCCTGCTTTCATGAAGTTGCTTCTGTCGAAATTCGAAGAACAAAAGAACGTTCTCGAAAAACAACAGAACGTTCTCGAAGAACAAAAGAATGAGCAGAAGAATTCGTTGGAAATTCTCCAGCAACAACTAAGCGAACAAAATAACGTTCTCGAAAGTAAATTCGACGAACAAAAGAATGAGCAGAAGAATTCTTTAGAAGTTCTTCAGAAGCAACTAAGCGAACAAAGGGATTCTCTCGAAAACAAGCTAGATGCACAGAATGCTCTCTTCGACAAAAGACTCCAAATAGTAGATCAGAAAATAGAAAGGAAATGCAGCCCCCTGTCTTCGATGGTCAAACATCATGGCAGTTTGAAGCTGCCGCCTTGACGAACAACTGGGACAACGAAGACAAATCAATTGCTCTTACGCTTGCATTTAGAGGAACAGCTGCCGAATTGCTGCAGACCATTCCTGAAGACAAACATCATGATTATGATGCCATGGTCAAGGCAATCGAGATGAGGTTTGGCGACGACCACATGCAGCAAGTTTACCGAGTCCAGTTGCGCCGAAGGGTCCAGGCAAGAGGTGAAACGCTACAACAATTGCAAGCTGACATCGAGCGCTTGGCCAATTTGTCTTATCCCAATACCAGCAGGGAAATCATAAACGAACTGGCAACCGATGCGTTTACTAATGCCATTGCAGATGGAAAACTACAAATGGCTGTGAGAATGGCAGGTAAGAAAACGCTCGCTGAGGCTTTAGCATTTGCCCTGACAATGGAAGCAGCAGACCAAGCTTCACAAGGTAGCCATCGCGTCAGGGAAATGGCTACGCTAGAGTGCTCATGTCAACGTGTCGACATTGAAAGACAAAACCTGAACACTGCTCGAGGTCAAATGAGATGCTGGAATTGCAACAAGCTAGGACACCTACAGCGACAATGCAGATCTCCACCTAGACAGGTAAGCTGCCCACATTGCGCAAGGAGGAGGCAGAATGACGAAGCATCTGGCAGGAATAACACTCACACTGCTGGACAAGCTTCTGATCAACAGCAGGCGGGAAACGCCTAAGAACCAACTTCGTGGGGCTGAAGTTGGTTGATGGAATCGACGCCCCCAGGACCATCATCCAAGTTTCGCAAACTACACGCTGCAGCAAGAGCTTGACAGTGGAGACAGTCATCAGAAACAGCAAATGTGTGGCCACTATCGACACGGGTGCCACAGCCTCCATAATCAGAAGAGACCTTGTTCAGACATCCTGGCTACATAACACCAGCTGCTACACTCTGAAGACAGCTACGGGAGAAGCAGCAAAAGTATACGGGGAGGTATTTCTAAAGATACAACTGGCAGGGTTGACCTTCTCACATGCATTCTTGGTAGCCGACATATGCGACGAATGCATCATTGGAGTGGATTTCATGAAGGCACATGAGGTAATCATAGACCTTCGAATGCAAGTGTTAAGGTATCGAACCGTTGAGATCCCTATGGTATACGGAAACGAGAACGCTGTGAATCTTCGGGCGGTTATAAGCAGAGATGAAGTCCTACCACCTTCTTCAGAGACAGTTCTTTGGACGCGTTTGCAGGGTGATCCTGGGAACCACCGATTCTATTTCATTGAAGCAGATAATAAAGAGGACTTTCCAAGCTATATCGTTGGAAAGATTTTAGTGGAACCAAAGAAAAACATGGTTCCGGTAAGGCTGATGAACCCGAACAAACACTCCGTCAAGCTCAGACAAGGAGAGGTGATTGGAAGATGCGTACCCATTGCAGCCATATCGACAACATCTGGGAGTAAATCTGCGAGTCCTGTTTCTGCAACAAAATTGGCTGAGGTATGTAAGGCTATCCTTGGAAACTGTGAGCTAAATCAGGAGCAGAAAACCATGGCCAAAAATCTCATTGGCGAGTTTGCTGATATATTTGCATCGCAGGATGGAGAGTATGGTCGAACACACCTAGTACAGCACCGAATAGACACCGGCGATAGCAGACCGATTCGACAACCTGTTAGAAGACTTCTATTGGCAAAACAGTCGCAAGTCGATGAGATGATATCAACCATGGAAAAAGACGGTCTAATCGAAAACTCAAAAAGTCCGTGGGCATCACCCGTTGTACTAGTGAAAAAGAAGGACGGCAGCACTCGATTCTGCGTGGATTACCGGAGGCTCAACGATGTCACCAAGAAGGACAGCTACCCCTTGCTTCGAATAGATGACACCTTGGATACCCTTTCTGGAGCGAAATGGTTTTCCACCCTCGATCTGAAAAGTGGCTACTGGCAGGTACAGATCCATCCAGAAGACAAAGAAAAGACCGCTTTCACAACGGGAAATGGACTATGGCAGTTTACCGTTATGCCATTTGGCTTGTGTAACGCTCCAGCCACCTTTGAGCGTTTAATGGAACGTGTGTTACAGGGTCTGACATGGAAAACCTGCCTGGTGTACTTGGATGACGTCATCGTTGTGGGAAAGACGTTCGCTGAACATCGCGACAACTTGAGGGAGGTGTTTACACGACTTCGAACTGCACATTTGAAACTAAATCCAAAGAAATGTGCTCTGTTCAAAGCTGAGGTGAAATATTTGGGACATGTGATATCATCAAATGGAGTAAACACTGACCCGGAGAAAATCGAAACCTTGAGAAATTGGCCAATTCCCGAAGATAAACACCAGCTGAGGAGCTTTCTAGGTCTCGCCACTTATTACAGGAGGTTCGTCAAAGATTTTGCCGGAATCGCAAAGTGTCTGCACCAGCTAACTAAGAAGGGTAGACAATTTAAATGGTCAGGTGAGTGCGAAAGAAGCTTTCAACATCTAAAACAGCGACTTTGTGAGGCACCAATACTAGCTTACCCCACCCCTGGCAAAACATTTATTGTGGACGCGGATGCTAGTAACGTATTTGAATTGTGAATAAGTGAAATAAGTTAAATTGGTGTTATTTAAACTGAAAGACGTTGTGCTTTATAAAATAAAGAGATTTGTTGTACTAATTTGGAATTTTGATTGAGTTTTATTGGTCGAAACCCAGGCCAAAATATCACATTGGTGTCAGAAGTGGGATAAAACTCAGTAAAGTGCTAGAAAATTCCATAGTGACATTTTCTAAAACAGTTTCGGTGACTCATTTAATTGTGAAAGTGGAATTTTCCAGAAACTATTGAACTGATTGTGCTATAAAACTGTGAATAGAGAGTATTTTTGTTAAAAATAGTGTTGGAAAAAGATCTTTCTTGAAGAGACATTAAAATAAAACTGACTTGTGTTGCGAAAATAGTGTTTGAGGTACATAAAATGGGTCGCAAATTAGAACAATTGACAACAGCTGAGTTGAAAGAAGAACTAGGAAAAAGAAATCTTCAGACTTCGGGGCTGAAAAAGGAACTATTGCTCCGACTTCAGAATGCTATCACTCAGGATGGTGGAGACCCCGATACCATGTTGTTTGATGTTGAAGAACAAGGGAGAGAATGCACAGTAAGTACAGCCGATGAAATGCCTGCTTTCATGAAGTTGCTTCTGTCGAAATTCGACGAACAAAAGAATGAGCAGAAGAATTCGTTGGAAATTCTCCAGCAACAACTAAGCGAACAAAGGAACATTCTCGAAGACCAAAGGAACGTTCTCGAAGACCAAAGGAACGTTCTCGAAAGTAAATTCGATGGTCTCGAAAACAAACTCGATGCACATGACATCACAGGTCCGTCCGAAATTTTATTTTTAGGCCTACAAATAACTGTACCTGCCATATGACCATTAAGGAAAAGCTTATTTTTCTCGAAAATGGCTACAACGATTTTAATGACATTTTTTGAGAATTTTTTTGTTGGTATTGACTATCATTTGATTAGAACCACATATACGGGAAAGTCTTATAATGGGACCTTTCATATAACGGTTTTTTAATTCTTGGCTTGCTCGGTAACGCTAACGGCTCAATGGATTTCTGTCAAATTTTATATTTAAGAAGATCTTGGTAGCCGAATTATTTCTGCATATCAAAATTTTGAATAACTTTTTTTCTAATTAAAATTAAGTTTTGAAATTGTTTTTTTGAAAAATCAATATTTTGAAAACTAATCAAACAAAATTATTTTGATTTTTATAATCACATGTATTTTAATAAATTCTAAAAAACTGCATACCAAAATTTAAAAAATATTTTTTTTCAAAAAACTAAAAATAAAAAACAGGATTTTATCAAAACCGGTCCTACAATTTTCGAAATACATTTTTCATAAATTCCTTGTTATTTAAGATGTGTGATGGCATACTTCATTTTTACTAAAAACCGTTATGTATTGTGGTTTTTAATACTTTTTATAAGTTCAAACTGTGTTATTTTCAACGCAAATGTTACTTGTTTCTGCCAAAGATCTTGTTTTCCAATGTAATAAGGCACATAAGAGCAAGTTCGTGCGACCCAGTCGTGTCAATTTTTTAAATAAAACGCAAACGATTTGAGATATTTCAAAACTTTATTATAGGCTTGAAGTACAATCAAAACATTTATGAATGAAACTCGACTTCGTTCATCAAACTTACCCTTCAATAAATCGATTGTAAGGTGTGCTGTGTGGCTTGTGGCACCATCCTGTCAAAACCACATGTCATCCAAGTCCATATCTTTCAATTCGGGCCAAAAATAATCTGTAATCATGGCACGATAACGATGGCCATTCATAGTAACATGACGATCGTTATCGTCGACGAAAAAATATGGCTCAATAACGCCGCCGGCATGCAATCCGCATCAAACAAGTTATTTTTTTGTGAATGAAGTGGTGATTCATGAAGCAAATGTGAATTTTGACCCGACCAATAACGCATATTTTGCTTATTGACGAACCCATAAGCCAAAAATGCACCCTCATAGTTCTGAAAAAGTTAGTGTACTTCCACGCTGACAAATGCGGGAGCGAAAAGGATCTTTGGTTTCTGGGGGGATGGTTCGCCTTTGAAAGAAGTCTTATACATTGCCGTATTTATAAAGAGGATAGATTTTGCTAATTTAATAAATCTTGTCCTATTTACAGGTCTCTTTCCAAGTGGATGGAAAACAGTGTTTTTCAAGTTCGTACTTAAAAAAGCGTATTCTCGCCCTTCTCAAACTACCGATCAATTGGACCTACATGTTACATACCTTCTTTTCAAGACAATGAAAACACTAATAAACTATCAGATCAAAAACTGTCTTTAGAAACTTACTTTTCTAAATGACCAGCAATGATTTTCGTAGCAACCGAACAGTGGAACCAATATCGTTTTGGAGATTGTTGCATTTCTATTCTAAAAGTCACAAAATAAATATTGGCGCATTTATTTTTGTTTAGGAAAGCTTATACCTTCGTGTGGCATAAGTCTCAAAATCTAATAACTCAAATGTGAACTAACGCCATATGGTGTATTAAGGTTGACGGTGTATATAGAGTTAGACAGGTATGGACGGCATGCTGCCCCCTGCAACCCCCTGACCATGGGACACTGTAGGATTTAGATCAGGTGCAAAGTCCTTATATTCGAAAGATTATTTTAATACAAAAGTGATTTTGCATAAACCTAACATCGCACCTACTCCAAATCCTATAGTGACCCCAAGTAGAGGGGATGCTTCGTGGCAGAAGGGTTGCAGGTGCTACATGCCCCGATACATGTCTCACTATTAAAACGATGCGTCGTATGGTTTAATACCTTTGTAAGGCGATTTTCTTTGATTATTTTCGGAATCTTGTAAACTAAATTTTGAAGATTTTCTTTGAATATTTTCAGCATCTTGAAATAATAATTTTGAAATTCAGATTACAAGATTCCGAAAATAATCAAAGAAAACCGCCTTACAAAGGTATTGTGAAGTTTTGGCCTGGGGTTCGACAAATATAACTCAATCGAAATTCCAAAATAATAAAACAAATCTCTTTATTTTATGAAACACAACGTCTTTCAGTTTAAATAACACCTAATTCAACTTATTTCACTTATTCACAATTCAAATACGTTCTTATAATTCAACACTATTTATTTAATCTCAAATTCATCACTTTTTACTAACGTTTCCAGTTGTTAACAATTCCAATTTCGAAAATAAACTAAACTCTCAATGCCATCTACTCTTGTATTTATCCAAATTTACAAGCTTCTAGAAGCTTCCGTCTGGTTCTGGCACAATCTAAGCTTTCGGTACTAATTCGAGTCACGAATTAGTACAACTTGAAGTACTAATTTGTTACTCGATTTAGTACTCAGTTAAAACATATTGCAAATATGTAGCATACTTTTTGGGGGACGGTTGTTGTACACAATAAACGTTGGTTGTTGTACACAATGAATCCAACAGATGTCGTTAATTTACAAAATGTATACTTGTTGCCACATCACAGTATTAAAGCATACGACGCACCGTCTTAATAGTGAGACATGTATCGGGGCGATTTAAAAACAAAAGGTCTGATAACTAACTGGAACATACAGTGTAACGGTGTAAAATAGCATGAAGACTTTGAAGTGTGTACTAAGTTCCCATAAGTTCCACATAAGTCCATTTCTCAAAAGTGGGCTTAGTTCCTATTGGAGTGGTGAGAACTAAATACCTCGGTGGAGTTAGTCCCCAGCAGCATATGATTAGCTCATTAAATTTCCACGTTAATAACATTGTTAAGCTTGTGAAATTTAATACTTTAAAAACTCAATGCTATATTTTGTAGTTAAAGCATAACCCCTATGCGACAAACCGAACTGCTTTACGTTCGGTATGTGTATAATAAGCACCTTCTGTGCAAGGTTCACCAAAAATGCTGTGAAATTTTTAAGTTTCCTAATAAAATATTTCTGTCCTTTAGATCTTGCTACAATTTATAAGGCGTTAATATGTCCAAAACTTGAATATAATTCTCATATCTGGATTCTGGACAGGATTTCCAGTCACTCACTTACTTTTCCTCGATAGAATCCAGAAAATCGCCTTAAAATTGATAGGAGGCAGGAGCATAACAGAAACATTTGATTCGCTTGGACTTCTTCGAAATATTCCTGCCTATTATTATTCTATTGGATTTCTTTAAAGTTTTTCGCGTAATTCTTCCATCGCTATAATTGCTAACAAATCTTGTCTCTACTCATAACACATTACAGTACCTATATTAAATTCTATGGATTCTTCAAAATCTTCTCTAGGTAAAAAATTCTGTACGTTGTCAACCTAACAGACCTGTATTTCAGGTGTTAAAACAAAACGCTGAGTAGGATTTCATCGAATAACTGTAGCTTTTGGAATGATCAGCTTAATATAAGTGGTGTAGAGTCGCTCCAGATTTAGAGCCCTTTCAAAATTAAGAATTAGCGCACTTGATAAGAAAGTTGCTATTGTTGAGATTATAAATGATAGACATAAACTCAATTTAATGTTTTGGTAAAATGGAAGGTGTAATTTAATGCGAAGACCGATGTAGGTTTATGAAGGGCTGAATCAAGCCACCGGTGATTTCAATTGAAGACCAGTGATTTGTGTTTGGGCGACAAAACTATTTAATGATTCATTTAAAATTGCTTGCAGAAAAGTTAAGGAGGAGGGAGTGAAAATCCCCTGATACGTTTGAAACTATAGCTTCTTTTAATATATACAAATTGCTACGAGAAAATATAGCATGTTTTCAAATTATTAAACCAAATATTTGTACTTAGATGCGTAAGTCTTTGTATTTATCAAAGAAAACTAGTGATCCTTTAGAGTTCTTGCGTCAATCGCAATTCATTAATTAAGCTCCATCTACAAGTTTAATTGTCTTCTTAATCAATGAAGAACACAAAAATTCATTTTAAGCACGATATCGGAAAGTTTATTATTTCTTGCCCAATATCCTCAGACAAAAAAAAAACTTATTTCATTATAAATGTTTTCCCACATTTCCAAGCCCATAACGCGCACTTAATCAAATTTCCTGACTAATTTTATTACACTTGGACACTTAAACAAATTTCCGATCACGAACCTATTGTTTGTTTCATTGTATACCTTTGCATTTAACATTCAAAATAAAAATTAATTATCTTACATTAATTGCTTCTTGAACTTACCTAACCACGAAGGACATCTTCGCCATGAGTACATGACGTACATCATATTCATATTCAATGACCGAAAGTCTGGTAGGACACCGAAAGAAATAAAAAAATACCCTTTTTACTAAAAATTCATTGCTCTAAGCAAACATGAGTTAAAAAACATAAAAAAATAACATAGCTACACGAAGGCCAACAAGAAAGGGGTTAATTAAACAATTGGTCAAGGGTGGTTGACGGTAGCGCTATCGATTGTAATTAGTTATTTGTGCCGTAAACGCTATCAATTAGTCCGACTTCCCCACACGATATGGCCCCGAATAAAGCAAAATGTCCTCTACTGTAACTGTACTGTACAATGTGTGCAAACAACACTTAAAACGAAAGTGACATGGGTAAACATGACCTCTGCTTGGGTGTCACTTACAAAACCAAAAAGAAAGTCCGCTGAACCTGAACCCCATGAAACTCGACCAAAAAAATGAACGACCTGAGGTGGGTCCTTAACGCGTCTGTACTTTATGACCACCTCCGTTCAGAGTAATGTCCATCCAGAGTGTGGGCATTGTTTGCATGTTTAATTATATCGAATCCAATTGGTTTTTTCATCATCACTCCTTAATTTACATATGACACGCATATCCCTCAAGGATATCACCTAAAGTATATCTTCTTCGTTTCTGGGTTTGGATAAACACGAAAGGGGTCGCACACAACAGCAACCTCCACATTTTCTCTTCGTCCTTTCTTTGCAGTTTGTTTCTTTTTCTGCTTGGCTTATGCAAAATTTATGACATTGTATCACGTCCTTGTGCAAACCACATCCTTTCACATTGGAAACAGTTTTCGTTTTTGAAATCCCATGTCACATCGCAATCGCTTGTGGGCCAGACATTGCGTATCATCCGGTAGAGATATAGAATTCAAGAACCCCACTTCTACTTCTTATTGACCACAGCCGCGTCGGAATGCAAAGGCAAGCATCTTTTGCCAGGACACCATACTCACACCCATCTTTATCATTGTCCCCACATACGGTGGTGTACATTATGCTGACTTAGTGAGATTAGTTTCTTGGAAAATCTTTAGAGTTTTGCTTGAGTGGCACTGACTCAAGACTCTTGTGCACCCCCTCGAGGGTAATACGGGTATTCAAGTCGCATGAGTCTTTCAAAAGGAGATATGACATGACATGGACTGTTGTTCCTTCTGATACAAGGATCTTGGCGGCAACAGTGTGTGTCTGCGTTGCCTGGTGGAAGGAAATCCGATATGAAGACGACCACAGCGACTAATTGCTTAATTAGCATACGGTTTCGACATCCAAAACAGGAGCAGAGCTTTTGTTGTGTTTGCTTATGTGGCCATGGGTTGGTGGGTGGACTTTTTTTGTTTTTTCTTTGGCTCCTTCTCAGGCATTTATTGATAGACCTTACGTGTATCTCTTTCTGTATATTGACTGAAGCTCGTTCTTGGTAAACAATAGGACACGCGCCCAATCGATACCTGGCAGTCGCCCCCTTCCATTTTAATGACAGGTTGATAAAGTTTTAATTAAAACAAAATTCCATGCGTATATGGGAGAAAGGAGTGTGCATTTGTTAATATGGAATACAAAGTGGAAATAGAATTGGGGCAGAAGGGTTGAAAATTGAAAATCGATTGACAAAGTTTTTAGAATCCGAAAGGGTTGAATTCGTGTGACAACGATGTGATGCGTTGAGAGATGCGAATTGGTGAAAAAGGGTAATTATTTGAACGAACACTGGCTTTAAGCTAAGAAATTATTAAATTGAATAACTAAGCCGAGGTTACGTAGTTTTTAAGTCTGTTTGAGAGCAAGGTCCTTGGAATGATTCAGATTAAAATTTATGTAACAGGATGGAACTAACCGAGTAAAGAGATACGTTTAAATCATTTTGAGTTTTATCAGAGTTTTACGGCATTGAGTCAGACTAATAGAATATAGATCGATGGATATGGATACCTGTTTCAGGTGGTTGGTTGGAATCATAAAACAAACGATTGACAGAACATTTCCATGTAACAAAGAACAAACACAACTGCAATTTATAAGAACGCTACAACAGAAACACTACGCAGGCAAAAAAGTGAATTTCTGTCAAGTTTAAAACTCTTTTAGAGACCGTTTATATGATGATCTAAAAATTTGGACATTGAAGTGGCTAATTGAAAATGTTAACTCACTTGTAAAACAAAACCATAAATTTTCTATTAAGGCACATTCTTAGATACAATAATTCAAGTCGTTAGTACTAGCGACCCGAGTTTTTTTCGTGAGATAAATAAAATCCTTACACAAATCAATCAAAACTATCTTCCGTGCCTAAAGCTTCAGAAAACGGCGTAGTTATTTTCGTCGTTTTCGAATAGGAATAGGTCTGGGCAATTCCGTCTTTGACAAGAGAAGAACTTTTTGGAGAAGGTGGAGTGGCGACGGTGTAGACTGATTTTCATTCATTGTACAAGGTGATTGAGTGCAAAGCTCTGCTGAACTTTGACCTTCGATTCGAAATAGCATCAAGCAATAGCGATCTGAAAATGTTGATTTTACCGGTGCTAAATACTTTGGTTGGGTTGTTGGGTAACAGAATTCTCTTGAAGCGTAACTTCGACAAGATTCAGAAATATTGTTATGTATGGAAGTGAAAAACGAACTTTAAGAAATCTGAAACTATCTTTTCTAGAACCCCTGTGTCTACGTTTCTAAGGATACAAAAAAGAACTGGGGAAGTCCAGTAATCGTACGTACTTGATCTTATGTGCGGTCACAGCTTCGAATAACATTTGAAAAATATTATAGGAATTTCAAAGTTTTTTATCGATTTTTCTGACTTGATGGTTTAAGAAAAGGACATAAAATAGTTTTCAGCGGAAAAATTTAAACGCAATTTTATTTATGTAGAAAATGTGAAAAAGTGTTAATTTTTTTCTTTTACTCATAGGAACAGGAATAAAACAGTTTTGATTTAACAACTTTTTTTAAAAATAAAAAAAAATTATTTAAGAATGCAAACCTAAACACAAAAGTAAATTACATTTAAAAACAAAACTAAGAAAAAAATTCAAACACCCGTTTTCAAAATATCAGTTTTTTCAAAAAAAAAATATTTTAAAAAATTATTAAAAATACAAAAAAAAAATTTGTTTCCAAAATATTTTTATGCCGAATAGGTTTGGCTATCTACGTCTTCCTGAATATCAAATTTGATTGTAATCAGTTTAGCAGTTCTCGAGAAAGTCGAAGAAAAAAAATGTCCTATTCGAAAAATTCATTCTAACTGAAAGATGTATTAATGTAAAAAAAATAGCACCCTGAAAGTTTTATCAAAATCGTTAGAGTCGTTTTCAAGAAAATAAAACTTTTTGTTAAAGATTGTATGGCAGGTGCCGTTATTTTCGACCTAGAGAAAAAAAATGAAAAGCACCCCCGAGGTAATACCAAATAAATACTAAATAACAAGTTTGAAGCAAATCAGCCTATCGGTTTAGGCTGTAGAGTTGCGAACAGACAGACAGACGGACGGAATTTCCGGACCCACTTTTTTCGACTTCTCTATCATCGTACTGTCATGTTTGATTGTTAGAATTTTTTTTGCACGAATCTATAACTTGCCTTATAGTACTTATAATCGAAAGTAAAAATAAATTGCACGACTGGATCGCACGTACTTGCTCATATGTATGTGCGGTCACATCGTCGAATAAAATTTAAATCAAATGCACTACTGGGTCGCACAAACTTGTTCTTATGCTAGAAAATTGCTTAGTGGCTGCATATGTATGTATGTACATATATCTTAAAATAAAAAAAATATTTTTGTTCGAAAATTCTTTCATTTTTACTTGCGATTTGTAGGGACTATAAGGCATGTTATGCATTCGTAAAAAAAATAAAAAAAAATCTAGCAATCAAACATGACATTACGATGATAGAGAAGTCAAAAAAGTGGGTCCGGAAATTCCGTCCGTCTGTCTGTCTGTCTGTTTGTCTGTCTGTCCGTATCGATTCCTACAGCCTAAACGGTTGGGCCGATTTGATTCAAACTTGGTATATAGTATTTTTAGAGTACCTCTACCCGACTGTTTTTCGAATTGGCATTCTAGCTCCAAAACTAATGGTACCTGCCATATAACTCTTAATGAAAAACTTATTTTTCTCGAAAACGGCTCCTACGATTTTGAAAAAAAATTTGAAACGTATTTTCTATGCAAAATCTATTAGGTTTAATGAATTTTTCAGAAAAAGTTTTATAACGGTACCTCTCATATGATTGGTTTTTTTAAAATCATACTTTCTTGTTAACTAGTTGACGGATTTTGATGAAATTTTCAATATATGTAGTGTTTTATGATATAAATAATTTTGCTTAATAAAATTTTTAAAAACATTTTTTTTTAATTTTTAATAATTTTTTTAAAAAACTTATTTTATTTTTTGAATATTTTTTATTATATTTTATATTTTTTTTTTAATTTGTTTCCTATTATAAACTATAGATTTCTTTAAATTGACATACTCAAAAAAAATTTAAAACATGTTTTCGAAAAGTTTTTTTTGAAAAAACTGGTCGAACGATTTTGAAGTGAAAAATTTATAAAATAGAAAACAGCAAAAGAAATAAGATGGCATACAACATTTTTTTCCAAAAAACGTTATGAATAGTGGTTTTTGATTTCACAAAAAAATTTATTTGTATAATATTATCCCCAAAATTTTGTTTTATATTGCTGGGTTGAGCCCTAGCGACTAGTTTAATGAAAGCAAACTTCGTTATTTTTATTATTATATATTTATGGTTATTTATTTTAAAGCATTTCATGATCATAACGGCATATACAAAATAAATAATAAGGACGCCTATGATAAACACATAAACAGGCAAAAACAAGAAAACAACTAACAAATAAAAAAATACTAGATTACCTAATGAATGCAAAAATTTCAATGAAGAAAACAAAATTGTACACCTGTATATAAACAACCACTGTGTTAAGTTTTAATATTGTCTATACCCACTAGCTTCACAATGGTTAGAAAAGGTATCTTAATTTTAGTACCTACCTTCCTTCCAACCTTATTATAGGTAGATATATACCCCCACCAAACATAATTAAGCTACCTAATTTAATTAATTTTATTTCAAAAAGTAAATTATTGTTAACTGTACCTTATAGCTTATATCTAGGTATGTATACCTATACCAATCCTTGTTTTAAATTTAATTCTACAATGTGACCGCACAAATGAGCAAGTACGTGCGATCCAGTCGTGCAATTTATTTTAATTAGTATAATAGTTTTCTCAGGAAAACTAAGTATGCAATAAAATTTGAAAACTAAATGTCTATCAAGGAAAAATAATATTGAAAATCGTTCGATCAGTTTTTTAAAAAAAAGCCGTTTTTTTTGAAAAACTTTTCGAAAAAAGATTCAAACTTTTAGTATGTCATTATAAAAAAAATCTGTAGTTTTCATCTGGGAAAATTATTTACAAAAAAATTCAATTAACCCATTTTCAAAATAACGGGTCCGCCAAATAACTTTTTTTTTTTGAAAATGCTTCATCAACATCGAGTGTAGCTTCGGCTGTGTGGCACGTAGCGCCGTCCTGTTGAAACCAAATGTTGCCAATATCCTCGTTCAACAAGGCCCAATAACGATCGCCATTGACTGTAACGGCCACTCCTTGCTCATTTTCGAAAAATGGCCCAATTATGCCTCTGGACCAAAATCTGCACCAAACAGGGACTCGTTTTGGGTGTATCGGCTTTTCAATTTATGCGTGCAGGTTTTCTGTGCCCCAAATGCGACAATTTTGCTTGTTTACATACCCGCCAAGATCAAAATGAGCTTCATCTGAAAAGATGTTTTTTTTGGCAAAATCGGCATCGATCGCAGGCAGTAATGTCGCAATATTTTCCAGCGTTGTTCAAGCGTATACACAAGCATATTCGTTCAGCGGAAAGATAAAACTAATTATCTGTCAAATGAGACATGAGCTAAGTGTTACCATTCACGAAATAAGCACTAGTTGAAAAAAAACGTTAGATGGCGGACACTTTATTTCAAAGACCAATTTTTGTTTTAAATTTAAAAAAAATCGAAAACAAAAGTTTTTGAAATGCAATGTCAATTGAATTATAAATGACTTCTTGTGTGCAAATTTTATTGAAATCGGAATAATGGTTTACGATAAAACCGCATTTGAAAAAACTGGTTCTATGAGAGGTATAGAACAAATTTCGAAAAATGTATTATAACTAAAAGATGTATTGTCGTAAGAAATAGCACCCTGATAGTTTAATCAAAATCGTTGGAGCCGTTTTCGAGAAAATCAAACTTTTGTTTGTTTTGTATGGCAAGTACCGCTATTATTCCACCTATAGCAAAAAGGAAAAACACTCCCCGAGGTACTGCCAAATAAATACTAAATACCAAGTTTGAAGCAAATCGACCCATCCGCTCAGGCTGTAGAGGTGCGAACAGACAGACAGACAGACGGAATTTCCGTCATATTTCATCGTAATATGATATTTATTTGATTGTTAGAATTTTTCCACGAATCCATAACTTGCCTTATAGTACCTATAATCGCAAGTAAAAATAACGCAAGTAAAACCACAGATTTTTCTCTTTGGTGGCATTGATACAGATACAATTTGCCAATTAGCATTGCTATCAAATAGTATTTATATTTGTTTAGTAAAAATACTATGATTTCGAATAGTGTAAATATTAATAGTTTATTAGGCACATTTTTTCCACTTGTTATCACAAATTTCCTTTTTAATCATTCTATTCTTGTAACAGCAATATGGATGCCAAAAGTCTTTATGATGAAGGCTACTGCACACAGTAAGCAGTCAGTAATTTCAAAATGACTTCTATAAAAAGCCATACCTATGATGTAATGCTAAAATGATTTCCTAGGTTCGGTTACCCTTTAAAATGTCTCTCCTTATACATTTTTTAATCAAAATCAACCAGAATTTTTGTCCAAAATAAGAACATAAATCCATAGCCTTAGGGAAGGATCAAACAATAATAATTTTTCTTTCATTTAGTCTGGCTTGTTTGTTGGTTAGATAATGTCCTATCCCTTTCTTAAAAAAAAACATTAAAAAAGGCCAAAACCACTCTTGGTCCTTTGGTTGTAAAATTAATCGTCTGGGCACAAAACAACTCACCACTGCAGAACGTCCGACCAACAACATTGATCAAAATAAAAAAAAAATCAGCTTCTTCTTAATTGTTGCATCATTGTTATCCTTATCAACCCTCGGAAAAGTGCAACAATCGTTTGCCTTCAAGGCATCTATCATAAATCCCCTGTTATGGAAAATCCAACCAAATACTTGAACTTGAGTTCGCTTGTTTGGCGAATTGGCATCGGTGAACCTTTAAATTTAAATTAATTTTCCTACTGACCTCGGTCCAGCAGAAGCACCAGCGCATCAGGATAAAATAAACATAAAGATATACAAAATTAATTTCCTTAATGGGAGGGTCGAGGGTATTAACATGCAGGACGCAACCAAGCCGAGGGTCCTTAAACATAACACATCAGATCCCTCTGGGGATTGCCGTAGTGGGAAACCGGTTTTTCATGTGACATTGTAATTGAGTCTTTGGAGTGTGTTGCAGGAATCAGAGGGTACTTTAAGAACAAATTGGCCGGCAAGGATTCCAGCAGTGATTTAGGCTCAGGTAATGAAATGACCTGAGGTCAGTCGCAGAACCAACCCCTGTGTTATGATTGTTATTTATGACTTTTCCCCACTTTGTAGTTCTGTTATGGTTGTGATTGCGGTGTTTACACATTAACATGACCTTTTTGATTGCATGTCACCTCCTGGAGTGTGACCATTGTCCAGCTTTGTTTTCCTGCCATGCATAATCGGTCAGCGGATTGTTGTGATCATGTCCTTGTTGGTGTGTCAAATGATTGGGGTGAATAATTAAGTTTTATTTGGAATAATTGAGGTAGATTGCGTGGAAAAGTTAATTCTACATATATGCAAATTAGTGTGTTTAATTGATATGTATTTTGAGCGACCGATTAGCAGTGAATTGCAAATGTAGTGCGACCAAAGTTCTGAATGCTATTTACACTGACTTAGTCAATCTTCTATAAATAAAGTAAATATAAATATTTAGATGCTTTCGATCAATAACTTGTTCTTTAGGTGTTCCTCAAGGCAGCAGTCTGGGGCCATCACTATTTATAGTACAATTTTATATAATATGGTGCAGGTCCTTAAATATAGTTGCTGAAGAAATTTTTTGTTATAGCTAAAAGGTGAAAAATCTTCATACACAATATTAGCATAATTCTACTAAAATGATTGAAATAGGCATATTTAGTTCGGTCATTTCAGCTAATTTCTCATCCTCTACCCATCCAGTTAAAGAAAAACTTCCCACCAGGACCGTTTGGCAATACGAGAAAGCCAACTGGGATGGCCTGAATACCGAAAATCGGAAAAAGCACTAACAAGCAAGGAACTCATGCAACTCCGTTATTGAAAGAACAAAATTTTTGCATGACCAAAAATTACGGAAAAAAATTCTGCAGTGTCCCAAAAGCAGTAAACATTTTTCGTCATTTGTAAAAAAATTTAAAACCTCCTCAACATCTTCGATTCCAACGCTCATCGACAATAACAAACCAATTGTTTACTCTTCAGAGAAGGCAAACTTCCTCGCCGCCCATTTCGCTGTCAGCTCAACGTTGCCTCACAGAAACGTTGCCCCTCCTGTACTTGAGAATGTAAATTTTTCACTAAAACAGATTTTTTTCCGCACTCGTACAGTAGAAGAGTTCTCAAAGATCTCGATATACACAACTCCGCTGGCCTGGATGGTATACACCCGATTCTTCTGAAGAGGTGTTTTTCCACACTAGCGAAGCCACTGCGTAAGCTTTTCCATCGCTCCTACTCTTCTGGAATCTTTCCTAGAAGATGGAAAACAGCATTTGTCCAGCCTGTCCCTAAGAAAAGTGACCTATCCTCCTATACCGTTCCACTGGTATTCTCATGGTATATCTCACCGAACAGTGGAACAAATCTTTACATCGTTTTGGTGAAAGTAAGTAAATTGGTTTTGATATCTCCAAGGTATTTGATATAGTTTGGAATGCAGCTCTCTTATCGAAAATGCGTGCTTTAAGGATAGATGATACTCTTGTTCGTTGGATTAAAAGCTATCTTCTGGACCGTTCAATACAAGTTGTATTGAACGGATTCAAGTCTGATTTCCAAAAATAAATGCTGGTGTGCCCCAGGGCTCTGTTCTGTCTCCAAATCTTTTCCTTATTTTTATAAATGATCTTCTGTCTGTTACTTCTAATCCACTTAATTGTTTTGCTGACGACTCTACCCTCAGCTTTTCATATTCGTTCGATAATTCACGTCCTTCGCCTTCGGACTTACAATTGCAACGGTACCGTATGTCAAGCTCTTTAAACTCCGATTTATTCAGCATTGTCAAACGGGGTAATAGGAATCGTGTTGAGTTTAATGCTTCGAAAACTCAATGCTGTCTTTTGTCATTAAAGCTAAACATACCCCCAATGCCATTGTCCATGAATGGCACTTACATCGAAGAAACCGAAAAGCTCTCAGTTCTCGATATGTGTGTCAAAAGCGTTTATACGCCCTAAACTCGAGTATAACTCCCACCTCTGGGCAGGTGCTTCGCAAACATCGCTTCACCTGCTTGATAGAATACAAAATCGAGCATTAAGATTGATAGGAAATAGAACTACAGCTGAAACAATTGCTCCTCTCGAACACCGACGCAATGTTTCATGTCTTTTATTATTTTATCGCTTCTTTTATAAAAAATGTTCACTCGAAGTAGCCAGCTGCATTCCTCCCTTTTCTCCCGTAATACTCGTCTCGCAAGGAATGCTCATCAATTCACCGTTGAGCCAAATTTCGGACGTACCGTGAAATATAGGGATTCATTTTTTAGCCAAACAACACGAATTTGGAATATTTTACCCGGCGAAATTTTCCGTTGCCATTTTGATCTGCAAACATTCAAAACCAATGTTAATCGACACCTCCTATCTATCCTCTCCCTATCTTCCTTATGACCAAGCAGTGTGTTCTACATTAAAAGGGAAACAAATAGTCCCTTGTGCGCGCGTTAATTATAAAAAAAAAAAAAAAAAATGGTGTGCTGATTTTTAGCTGCAAGAGGTCTTCATAGTGAGGTAAGATTAAACGCAAAGAAAAGCGAAGAAATATACGCTGCATAGATTCAATCCTTGGTGAGTAGTAAGAGTGAAAGGGAGACCAAACAGGACTATCATATTCGAGAATACGCATTTTGACATTTTAACCATCGTTTTATGAAACCAAGGAAAGAATAATTTGCTTTCGAAATAATGTGATCAAAGTGAAAAAGAAAATTTAGCTTCTTGTCACATAATATACCAAGACCACGTTTAATGCACACAACTGGAATAGGTTCGTTGGAGAAATGATAAGAGCGGGGGAAGGAAGACAGGCGTTAAGGGAAGAATGTCATGAATTGTCACCTAATCACATTGAGCTCAAAAAATTTTTGTGCACCAAATGAAGGAAACTAAGTCTTTTTGGATAAAGGAAGAATTAAGAGGAGAAGAGACTAAAACTAAAAAGAAGCGGGCCAAAAGGGCTATCTTGGAAGACACCAGAGGTAGCAAATATGGGCTCTAAAAACCACCCGATATAGCCGTTTTCCAGGTAGGTTTCGTATGTAGCATGAAGCATTAATGATTGCTCTGAGAATTTTGTATCCAACTGATTGCTATGTTTGGTAGGTTGCATGTGGTTATTACTGGTTTAATCACTTGCTTGAAGATGAGCAGTCTGCTTCCACAATTAAGCTTTAAGAGAAATAAAACAATGTGCAGAAATTATAGAGGTTGTTTTTGTTTGTGTAAAGGTATAGAACTATAAAATGAAATAAAACACAGACAAATTGTATTAATTCCATTCAATTGACTTTATTTGAAAGATAATTCCTTGTCATTTTATTTAAATACGATGGTAGGTTTTCCCGAGCATCTCTTTTACGAGAACATGTTCTGTTTTTCATTTCAGATCTATTTTACACTCTCTTTTTTCATAAAATTCCTCCTTTTTTTGCCTTTTTATATGCCCTCTTTTCCCCCTTTTCTTTTTTTTTCTCCTTTCCTTTTGTTTAAATTTTGAAAATGTCCTATGTTTTATTTACATTATGGACACTCTAGTAGTCGATCGAATGTTTTCCGATCTAGAGGTTCAATTTTCGATCACATTTTGCAGTATTTGGCGTCGTATATCGGCAATAACCCGGAGAATTTAGTTTTTTAAGTTGCGACAATCGTCTTTGGCTTATCGGTTTAGACTAGCGACTTTGCATACCCTCACAGAAAGTAGTTTAGCGGTGTTAAATCCAACCATAGGCCTAAAACACTAAATTATGCGCTCCCCAAACGTTCCTTCAACAAATAAATTGTGGCACACATTGTGTGGCAAGTTGCGACGCACGCCTCTCCTATGGCTGTAACTCACCGGCCGGCATCGCTTTTAAAGAAGTGAGGACCACCACCAGCCCATGAAGCAAACCAAACTAACAGTTTTTCTGTATGTAACGGTGTTTAAAATGGCTTAAGGATTATCAACACTCCAAACGCAGCAGTTTAGATTATTGACATAGCCATTCAACCAAAAATGAGCTTCATCGCTGAACAAAATTTTCTTGTCAAAATCGTCTTCCTCAATCCTGCGCTCCACAATAGCGATAGTCTTTTTGGGTACGCACTGTACGACGTGTCAGATAATCAATATTATCATTTGGATTTTAGAGTTACCATCGTGCCAGAACGTCAAACATAAAATGGACATTGTGCGAATTATATTTATTTGTCGCGATAAAAAGTTATTTCAAAAAAATATATTTTTAAATATAAACTTTATTTTTCACTTAACAAATTAAATATTTTTAGACAATAGTTCTTACCTAGTTTCTTACATACTACTCGGCAACTACTCGAAACTCCTTCTGCGTTGTGTCTATTTATATTCTTGTCCTGATGAGTTAGTTTTCTTGTCTTCAGGGTTTTTGGTTGTGTTGGTTAATTACTTTTTGTATCTTACTTTGTATTTATCATCTTGTTTGGTTGATCATAAAATATCTGTTTGTTATCTTTTTACCCGTGGTAATCTTTATTATAAGATGCTTGTTTATTTGGATGCTTGTTTATTTGGATGCTTGTAGATTAGTACATTAGCGATCCTATTTATTTTATTGTTTCCTCTTATTTCTGTTTGAGGTACAGTTGAGTGTTTATAACTTGCGCGATGTGTTTCATGCACAGAACCATGTTTTTCGAAATAAGTCTGCAAGATTCGCATGATAATGATAAATCACATGGCAGATCCTGTCAACGGCCTTGGCTCCGATAAAGCATCGCTTCCCATCAGTCGATCAGCAACTGTGGAAGAGTGAAGGCTTTGTTGACGACTTTCACAGTGGAAAAGTGATATTTTCAAGTGTTAACTGATTAAATAAAGTATTTAAATTAAATTATTAGTTTATTTGCCAAAAGGCAAATAATTAAATTTGTTTATTTTATTTTTTGCTATCAATCAATTTGGCTTTCGAAATCCATTTAAAAAAAGCTTTTTTAAAAGCTCCGTTTGTAGATCTTTGGGCAAGCCAGTCCAAAGCTAAATCTACCAAAAAACCATTGTTCAATATATAAGGAAATAGCTCAGTGGTAGAGTGGCCGATCGCGGCGCAGAGGAACCCAGGTTCGATTCCGGCCTGGGTGACTTTACAAATACTTTTTGGGAAAAAGTATTAGAGAGCAGACAAAGCCTAGAAGGCGAAAAAATTTCCCAGCCAATGGGAGACGATAATGAAAAGGTGGTGCCATCGGATGATGGGCTACAAATAAAATCGGCTGATGTCCCAATGACGTCAGTAAAAAGGAGGAAAAAACAAGTTAAGCCTAATCTTGTGAAAAGGCAAACCAGGGCAACTCCGGCCATAGTACAAGCCGTAGAGGAGTTAGGAAAAGAGCGGCCAGCCAAGTCTAATGCCGCCGAGAAGATACGTCAGCAGCTGGAAGTTGCTGGCGTGACGTCGGACATATCTGTGTCGTATGTGTCCGACGAAGGAGAGGGGCACTACACAAGCACCCCTGACGACACAACAGTTGCCGAAGGCAACATCAACAACAACGCCAATACAAAAAAAATGCCTTCCTCATCAGAATCAGATGATGAGGAGGAAATAATCAGTGACTTTGAGCGCAAGATCCTGGCGGTCAGAGCCAAGCAAGAAAAAAGAAGGAGGGATGAAAGGCTCGCCAAAGAGCAAAAGGAGGCAGCAAAACTAAAGGCACTCCAGACGGCTGAGCAGAAACAGCAGCAACAACAACAACAGCAGCAAGCACAGCTGCAGAAACAACAATCACAGCAGCAGCAAAAACAACAGCCTGCTAAACAGCAGCAGCAACAACAGAAAAAAGAACAGCCACAGCAAATATATGCTAATCAACCATCGACGTCTAAGAACGCCCAACAGCAGCAGCAAAACGAACAGCAGCAGCAAAACCAACAGCAGCAGCAGAAACAACAGCAGCAGCAAAACCATCAGCAGCAGAGACAACAGCAGCTGAGACAACAGCAGCAGAGTCAACAGCAGCAGATAGAACAACAGATGCAGCAGCAACAGCCATCGCAGCCAATACAAAAAAAAGGTAAGGTGCCGCCAATTAATACATATAAAATAAACTTAAAAGAAACCATAGATATTTGTAAGGACGCCATAGGCGATAACTTTTTAATAAAAAGATTGAGCAATGATAGGCATGCTATCCACTGCTTCTCAGTGGATCAGCACAAAAAAGTCAAAAAGATACTCCAAAAAACGGCCACTGAACACTACAGTTTCACGCCGAAAGAGGAAAAAATTCAGACGGTCCTCTTAAAGGGCCTTGACAGCTCCACTGACACGGTGGCGCTTTTAAGCGAACTCCGTCGGGTAGCGACGAACGATCTCGAGTTCGTGGGGGTCAAGCCTTTCACGACTGCCAGAGCCAGACGGGAGCAACGGAAATTACCGTTCTTCCTGGTTCAGTTGTCGCCCAAAAGCAAACTGGATAGTCTACGAAAAATTACCAACGTAGACTACCAGGTTGTAACCTGGGATAAACTAAAGAGACGCGGCGACATGTTCGGGCATGCCGCGGCGAACTGCGGTATGCAGTCTCGCTGCGTGAAATGCAGTGAGAACCACAATTTAGGTGAGTGTAAACTCGGACAGGAAAGGGTCGAAGATAAGACTCAACTTAAATGTGTGCTTTGCGGAGGCGAGGGGCACCCTGCTAGTTATCGGGGCTGTCCTAAGTTTCAGCAGATAAAGCAAACAAAAGCTCCGAAGGTGGTGGAGAGGCGACCTATTTTTGCTCCTGCACCGACAGCCGTTGTGCCACAAATCTCTTACGCCCAAATGGCGGCAGGGAGGGCAACAACAACGGTACAGCCACAACCAAAGGTTGCCAAACAGGCCCCTGTGCCTACGGCACCTGCGGGACAGGTAGATATAATGACTGTGTTGCTGGCCATGCAGGCCCAGTTAACCAGCCTACAACAACAGCTCGGAAAGCAGGAGGAAAGACTAGACCGTGTCTACGCTTACCTTCCCAGCTTAGGGCAATTTAAACCATAATGGGCGCGCTGCACGAGAACCCCTTTAAAATCCTGGCTGTGAATGTAAATTCACTAATCAGGACCGAACGTAGAGCAAATTTGTTTCAATTGTTGCATGATCACAGTCCAGATGTCTTTTTGGCTAGCGAAACCAAGCTAAACCAGAAACACAAACTGACTCATAACAAATACAATATCGTAAGAAGGGACCGGCCCAACTCCACTCGTGGGGGCGGGGTCGCTATCTTTTTACGAAAAGGTATTGATCATAAGGTCATATATAATAGTGAAGTGCGAAGATTCGAGTTGTTAGAAGCTTACATCATATGCATTCCTCTCCAACATGGGAAGCGAATGTATGTGATCGGAGTGTACGCACAAGAAGCACCTCAACCTGCAAACTTCATTGCAGAGCTCGAAAAACTTTTCGAGTGCCTTAGCCTGCACTCGGATGAAAATTACTTTATTATCGCTGGGGATTTCAATGCCAAACATGAAGATTGGGGAAATCAAATCCAAAATCCAAGGGGATACCATCTTTTTGATTGGATGGGTCGACACCATATTGAGTATAAAATCGACCTTCTTGCTACAGATAGACCATCGTTCCCAAGGAGCGGTGCTTTTCTAGATCTACTACTGTTAGACTCAAGACTGACAGTAACTGACTCTGTGAGCCAACAGACAAGAAACTGTTTACAGACGGTAGAATACGACAGTGACCACTGCGGACTTTCCGCCGTCATACAGCTACCAAATGAACTTGTGGTGTTGGACGAATTTGTGCCTGAGCGCTCTTACAATTTTAGTAAGGCACGCTGGCCACGTTTCTCCAACATCCTGACCAGAGAACTCCTCTCTAACGACATTTGGCCTCCAAACGACAGGAATCTTTCGAACGCAGAGATCGAAGGATACCTGCTTCAGATGGATGGTGTCATAAAACAAACGATGGACAAAACAATCCCACGATACAAAGAACATAACGCAACAATAGACGCACTACATAGACAAAAAAGTGGCCTCCTGACAAGATTAAAACTCTTGTACAGGCGGTTTACTGACAAGAAACGATCTGGAGATTAGGACACTAAAGTCTTCAATCAAAAATGTCAACTCGCTCATTAAACAAAACTATAGATTGTCTATTAACTCTTACTGGGATAACAGAATTCGAGCCGTTAATTCTAGCGACCCGAGTATGTTTCCCGAGATTAATAAAATCTTTAGAAAGAACACTCAAAATGATCTTCCGTGTCTTAAGCTCCAAAGAACGACAGACAACGAAAACATACTCCTGACCGCAGGAGTAGATCTGGGGAACGCCGTCTTGGACGACGACTTCTTTGTGATCGAAGATCCATTGGAGAAGGTTGAGACAGTGGGTTCTGCTTTTCAGCAAGTGTATAAGGTGAATGAGTCCATTCATCCAAATCACGACCTGGAGAACAGAGCTCTGCTGAATCACTTCTACCTGCGAAATAGCATCACGCAATGGCGATCTGAGAATCTTGGTTTTACCGGATTCAATGAAGACAATCTGGCAAATGCCACCGTCGCCGAGCGAAATGGGCCAAGTTCCCTGCTCATCTCGAAGGTCGAACTACAAATGATCTTCGCATCATTAAAGAAAAAGAAGTCAGCAGGAGTCGATGGTGTACTCAATGTTGTACTACGACATCTCCCTGAGGAAGCAATAAACATATACACAACACTGTTCAACAACGCGCTGAATAATGCATATTATCCAGTGAGTTGGAAGACAGCAGTTGTACATCCTCTCCCCAAAAAGGGAAAGGACAATTCCAATCCGGCAAATCTCCGGTCGATAAGTCTTCTTCCGAGTATCAGTAAGGTATTCGAAAAGGTTATCAATAGAGCTCTGTCCAAGTGGGCCGAGGACAAAAATATAATTCCAGACACACAGTTCGGCTTTAAGGCGGGACATGACACAATTCATGCCGCGTCTAAGTTAGTATCTGCTGTCCAATGGAACAATGCTAAAAATCAATGCACGGGTGCCTGTCTGGTTGATTTGGAGAAGGCTTTTGACACCGTATGGTTAGAAGGTCTTTATCTGAAGTTTACCAGATGGAGCATAAGTAAACCACTGTTATATATGCTTTACGACATGCTTAATGGTAGAAAGTTTGTTGTCAAGAGTGGCAATGTAACATCTACCACAACGTTTGATATTAAAAACGGTCTGCAACAGGGAGCGGTGAGCTCGCCGATTCTCTTTAGTATTTACACCAGCGATCTCATTGGGAGTCTACCTCATGCAATTGCGTATGCCGATGATTTAGTTGCGTACAGAACAGGTCCAAAAGTTGAAGTCATCAGAATTCTCTTGCAACGTGATTTCGATAAAATTCAAAAGTACTGTAATGATTGGAAGCTGAAAATTAACTTCCAGAAATGTGAAACTATCCTGTTTAGAACCCCTTTGTCTGGGGCCTCTAGGGATACGAGAAAGAACTGGCGCAAGCTAGTGATCGCTGGGCCACATGGACATCCACTGGCGAGTAAAAATGTAGTAAAGTACCTTGGCATCTGGTTGGATCAGTATCTATATTTCAATCGACATGTAGAGGCTGCTCTGGCCAGGGCTAGGGGAGCTTTTGCCCTGACAAGACGGTTGTTTTATAGCAGCCGCCTTGATAGCAGGGTAAAAGTGATTTGCTACATGGCCCTTATCAGGCCGATGATTGCCTACGGATGCCCTGTGTGGTTCAACGTTGCACCATCTCTAATGGAAAAGATTCGGGTGTTCGAGAGACAGTGTCTTCGCACTTGTCTCGGTCTTTATAGAACACCAGAGTCGGAGTACAAACATTATTATTCCAACGAGGTCCTATACAACGGGGCCAATATAAATAGGATAGATAACTTTTTAATTAAGCTCATTCGCGGACACATTGCAAGGGCGATGACCTCAACTAATGGACAAATCTTCGGGGCTTACTACCCCCAAGATGAATATTTTGAAAGCACACGTTTGAGTGGTTTTATCCCGCCCGAGGCTTTCCTATACCTTGATAGTCGAGGGCTGATTCAGGATAGATCGGCGATTCCGTTGATCTACCACGTCGGCCGAAGAACAGTCGATAGGCGGCTCCTCTACGACCGAGACATAGTCGCTGGGAGCGAAGCAGAGCGCCTCCGTTTCAGTAGGGCCGTGCCCGACCGGGATCGGAAGGAAGCAGTAGATCAGGTCCACCAATTTTGGTGGCTTAGCTAAAACCCGAAATTTTTAGTCGACATGGACGAACACATCGCCTATGGCTGACTTACAAATATCTTTAGTATCTAAGTTAGGTAGGGCAGTTGCGGCGGCACCAAAAAAAAAAAAAAAAAAAAAAAAAAAAAAAAAAAAAAAAAAAAAAAAAAAGCTTGCTGTGGCTGTTCTAGATTTAAGTATTTTAGGTTTATTTTAAGTTATTTTAAGTTTATTTTTAGTTTATTTTTAGTTTAGTTTTAAGTTAGTTCTTAAGTAGTTTAAGATAGATTAAGAAACGGATAAGATACCCAGTTTTTTTTCATATAATATAAACTTAAGCTATTTTTAGGCCGAAAGGCAATTAAAATTAAGTTAGAGAATAATTTAGAGCGCCCGCATAGGGCCAGTAAGTTAATCAAGTTGATAGTTTTAGCTAGTTTTAAGATTTTTGTCTAGCATTTAAGTAGATTTATAAGTAAAATAAAAAAAATAAAAATCAATTAAAAGTAAAAAGTAAAAGTAGCATCGCTTCCCATGAGATCAGCGAAATCAAGCATCGTTGCGCGTGGTTAGTGGAAAGATGGAGGACCGTCCGAAAACCAACTGCGTGCTGTTGACATGTGTTATGTGTTTTCTGTTTTCCCGTTCTCTCCCTTTCTTCTGGTCTGTCCTGTATTAATGTCGTCTTGTGTGTTGTCTTGTAATTGTCTGAGCCGATGGCCTCAGTAGCCAGTGCTCATAAGTGTCTCTACTTCGTAGATTTATCTACCGAGCAGAACAATATGCACATGGCAGATGACAAAATGGCTCTCAATGAAAACAGTGCTGCCAACCTAAGATCTATATCTCTAAAAAAAAGCATCTTTTACAAATTGGTTTCCATTGTGTTGTTACTTATAGCGAGTTTCATTGAAATTTCAAAGATTTGATCTGAAAATCAAGAATTGCTCTTTTCAATGAAACTTGTTTCATCATTAAATCCTAGTATTGGTCATTCGCTAACGATCATATACAGTATTTGATATCACACACCAAAATATCAGGCATGTACAGTTGATGTATTCAAAATGCCATATTTGTATTTTCTCACTTCAAAGACACATTTATTTGTTATTTTGTATATTTCATGGATTTTTGTTAATTTTCTGGCCAACCACGGGCTGGCAGAAGCTCACAACAAATAACAAAATATTTTCCATTTGACGTTTGACCGAAAGACTATTCACATGTAGGTGTGCGTTCAGATCAAATCTGCCAACCCATCAGAGATCAAATCTTTCGTGTTGAGATTTGATCTGGATTTGCTCTTTTTCTTGAAATGAAACTCTCGAAATTGAAAAAGATCAAATCTTTTGACAGAAAGAGCAAATTTTTTCTTGAATGAAACTCGCTATTAGAAAACATGGTTTCAATATTTTTACTGGATCAATCCCTTAGGAACGTTATGTATGTAAATCGCTGATCCTTGCCTTCCTTCTTGGTACCCTCGAAATCAATATTAGAGACAAAATGATCAATTAATTTACATCCGCTAAATCGACATAAACATCCAAATGACATTATTTAAATGTAACTCGCTTGAGTGCATACCACCAATTTCGACACTTCCCAAAAGTGATAAAATCATTCAGCAATCCCAAAAGGACATACCCACATCCCATGCTTCCATGTCGGAGTTCTTTATCGTTTTATTTACTCGCTATAATACACATCTCCCTTCTAAAAAATAACATGCATAATAACGCCGCAACAGACGGTACAGTACGGCGGGCAGCATAGCGTATATAAACTTTATGCTCCACTTTCTCTTACAACACGCAGTTGAAAAGTGATACAAAAACTGGAGCCGAATCTTCTGCCGCTGACGTACATGGTGCAAAGAACAATGTGTGATAACAGGCGTTTTACCTCAAGCGAGAGGGTGTATCGTAATCGACCGAAAATATCAATCCCCATCCAACCATCCGAACCAAAAAGGATAACCATCCCCATTCCAGGACTTTTCTCAATGATGTTGTACAAGAATGTATGTTAGGGATTTTGGCGTTGGATTAACTTGTATCCTTATTGAAGCACCGACACAGGAATTTCACATTCAGCTACTCTCTTTTATAGATAGGCAGTTTATTTGTTGCCAACAGATCACATCGGAGGGTTGCAAAAACAAAGGAAACACAAGAATAAAAAGTACACGAGAACTCCTAAAACAAACATTTTCTTATGTAATGTCTTGAACCTGCAAAAAAAGGATATATGCCGAGCTTCGGTAAGAATGGATAAACATGCATATTGAGTGGCATAAGAGCCACTGATTTGACTCGACTTAATATATTATGCATGTGGCAAGGGGTGGGTGATAGCCACCCCAAAAAATTCACTTTTAATAAAAAGTAAAACAGAAGTTTTGCTGATTTTTCGTTGATGAAGAGCTTTATCTCGCGAGTTGTGTGGATGAAAACCTGGTTATGGAGAACCCCATGGATAAGTTGTTGACTTAAGCTAAGATAACTTTCCTATAACACAAGTGGGGGGTGAGCTCCAGCCTCTACCCTTCAGTTTTCCACTTGAACTTTTACCAAGAGTGTTTCAAGAGAAATCATCATACAATAGCGGGGTGATGTGGCGAGCGCGGGATTTTCTGCTACTCTTGCTGCGGTTTTGTAGTGTTGGCTAAAAGATGAGGTTCTTGTTGCATGCAACCAACACATAGCAAGCAGGATAGATGTGAAGTGAATTATCCTTGAAGTGATGGGGCATAGATGGAGGGAGAATTCTTTAGACTTTATTTTCCCAACCACCATGCCACCAAAGGATATCTTTTCAGTATATACCTTAGTGTATATATGTGTGCATTTGGCTTATTCTATTTATTTTCTTTAAAAAATGTTGTTACCGTTTGTTTCTCTTCTTTTAGAGCTAAAGAAACAAAAAACAGAAAACACCAGAATGCGCTTGAAATAACCTCAAAAAGAAAAACAACAACAACAACACGATGAAAAACTTTATAAATTCTAGCAGCAGCATCAACAGCAGCACTTAATAAGCAAAAGGACCGAATGAGCTCAGAAAATATCCTTGTTTTTTTTGTATTTTTGTCCTGTCCAAGCTTTCAGGTTGCATTTTGCAACTTTTTCAAAAAAAAATATAACATAGAGAAAGAAACTTATGATGGAGAAAATAGAAAAAAATTAGTAATTTTTTAATGATTTTGTTGTTCTGTTTGAATGGGTTGGATGAGGAGGAGTGAGGGGTGTGGATTTTATTGGGGATGCAAATTTTGTATTTAGGTTTCCTACAAAAGAAACTCACCTGCTGACGGATATATTTGTGCATGTTTTAATTTTTTTTTGTGAACACAACCAAGAAGTTGCTGGGGGCATTAAAAATAAATAATAAAAAAAATCCCGAACAGCCCTCTCCCGGGCTTAGCTACCCGCCTGCTGCCTGGTTCTCTATATTCGTTTGATGTGAGAGTGGATTGCAAAAACCTATATTTCCATTGGGATTTGCTTGATTTTTGCATATTACAGAGAAAGAAATTAACAGAGGAAAAATTAAAATAAAATAGAAATATAATATAGTATAATGAAAAAATGGTTTGTTAATGGGGATAAAGTATGGGTTTTGAAGGACGCTCTTGGATGGACGAATAGACGGTTGGCTGGTTAAATAATGTGCATCCCTTGTCCGAGATGTAGAAATGTGTTTTCTTTTTGTGTTTTTAGTGTATTCTTGACATTTTTTTAAACCCAGCAATTATTTAGAACATTAGGTACTTTTTACGTCTTAAGGGCAACATCACGTCTGTCAAGTGTGGCGTGTCTAGCACAGCTGAATTAGTAGAATAGTGGGTTCGAGAAGGCTGCCATGGCGATGATTGACGTTACCTTACAATCAGAGTTTCAGTTTACATCTTTTAAAGTGTGCCTCTATACTAGATCTTTTTTGGATATTTAGAAATAATCTCTTCATTTTCCATTTCGACGAAACCTAAGAAAAGTCGATGAATGAAGAGAATTTCTTTCTCGAATATTCAGGTTTATAAGTTGAAGGTGACTTTGATAGGGGGTCAATATAAATAGATGTTTCCAGAACAGACCAGAAATCTAAGAAAACGACGTTAAATGTTTCGGTTCTTGAGAGTTGAATCTGCTGATATGCAGACCATACTTGGTAGGCGTGGCGGCAGTACAAAGGTTTTGAAGAAGAAGTCGGAGAATTCTCTGGACCAACGTTCCACAAAGCCAAGTGCCGGGTTGGCCTTAAAGATGACATTATCGATATGTCCTAAGGAGTTGAGATCTCGGTCACATAATATGCAAAGTTCGGAAGTCAAATCCACATTAGAAATGGATTCAAAGTTTAGAAGGCAGATACGGGGAGAATAAGCATTTGACAATATATAGCTATAAGCAGTTTTTGAGGTACGTACCGGACTGAGAAGCTATCGAGTATCGAAATTTTGTTGAATGAAAGAAGAGTCAAGTGTGGAAAAAATTGTTTTGAAAAACTTGGCATCATCAGTGTTGAGTAAGATGTGACAATGATTGATGCAATTTCAATATTGTTAATAGTAAGGATAAGAAGGGGACGACCTAAATGGGTGCCTTGGAGGACCCCAGAGGTAGTTAAAAAATGGAAAGGTGGTTAGATCAGAAACTAACATTGTAATATCGGTTTGCTAGATAGAAAAGCTGATGTGAAATTGTATCAAATTCCTCCTCAAGGACTCATAGATATACAAATTCAACAAGGTGGTAAGCCTTGTTAGAGTTAAGTAAGTTAGAGAGCCATCTGCAGTGTTATCTAGGTAGGAAAAATATGTAAAAGACTTACAATGGAAAGTTAAAATTTCGAACAGAATGCTTTCGAATATTTAGGGGATGTGTGATTGTTTGGGAATTGGACGATAGTTTTAACATCGGTCATAGGAGCTTAGGACCCTTCTTGTGTATTGGCGTTATAAAAGATGTTTTTCATACCTGAGGGTATGAATTTTTGAGAGTGGGGAAGAAAGCATTGATGAGAATTTTTTTTTTTAATTTCTGGAAGACCATCAGGGCCGAGGAGAAAATCATCAATTAGTTAATTTATATGTAAGAAAAAGTAATGGATCTAATTCTTTAGAACGCCGCGTTAAAATAATCTCAACGCCGCGTTAAAAACGCCTTCTCTTTTGCGAAGCTTTTAAATACAATACTGGTAGAATAAACTGTGTAATACATAAAGTTGTTTCAAGTGGAAAAGTCTTACTAGCTGTACTTGCACGCCACTACGAAATCGTTTTAGATGTTCCACAATTTTGACGAGGTCTAAAGAAAATTGGTGTACACCTTCATGCCGGTCTACCCACCTAGTCCCATAAAGAGATGTGAGTGCAATGAGTGCAAACGCCAAGTTGCGCATGGAAATAGTTTTCGGTTTTCAATGAAATTGAAGAAACAATTACTTTTTTCATGATTGCCACAGCGAAGCGTCTCGAATGGCAGGTGATTTGCAACTTCGAGAAATGGAATTGTTTAATTTGCGACTGTAACATGGAGTCTCACAGCAGATTCTGAATCACCGTGACAGCACCTCGAAAAGCATCCCTCAAACCAAATGATCAAATGTTTCCTTCGCCTCAGACTTGGACATACTTTCCTCACAAACAGTCACCTCATCACCAAGGATAATCCACCAAATTGCCATATCTGCCATAATGATGTTCAATTTTATTTATTTTTTTTCAAAATTTTAACAACTTTTTCCCACAATACCTATTTGAGACACTTAAATTTCCAACTGTTACAAATATTCAATTAGTTTTTAATTTACTTACTTTGCTTAATTTAGAAAATAGAATATAACGTAAAAAAATTAAACAAAATAGCCGAAAGCTACCAGGCTAGAGCTGTAACATTATTTTTATATTAATATGTAATTTATTATATGTTAATAAATAATAAAATAAAAAAAATAAAATAAAAAAACTTAGGCTATTTAAAGTACACACTAGATGGCGCTGAGGTCATTTGTTTGGGAAAAATCTTATATATAGACCGAATTGACGGTATTTTCAGAGGCAGAAAGCTGATATTGTAAGTAGTAAGTAAGGCTATTTTAATTACCCCTAGGTGGCGCTGGAGGCGTTTTTTTTTAATTTCTTATATATAGGTACACCTTTTTTGACGGGAATTTCACAGGCAGATAGCTGATGTGTTAAGGTGTAAATAAGGCCATTTTAATCACCCATTGGTGCCGCTGGAATCGTTTCGCAAGCAGATAGCTTATTTTTTAAGAAATAACTAAGGCTATTTTGATTACTAGGTGGTCCACGCCGGGTTTGTTTCTTCGAAAACGTATGATACACCCGAGAAACGCCGGGTGGGTAAGCTAGTGAATTATAAATTAATATCTCAATAATTTATTTCAGAAAAGTAAAGGGTTCGGAGTTGAATTTTTTATAAATAAGTATAAATCCTCATGAATTAGAACAAATATACAAATGTATTTGTAACAATATTTCTGGAGAACTTTCTAGAATCTAGAGAACTAGAACCAACATTGATATTTTAAAAGACGAATTTTTGCATTTTGAAAATGGCTCATCGATTCTTTAATAAAAGGCGTTGAAGTTTAATACTGAATTTTTTGTTAAGTATTTGAAAAAAGCATTAAATTAAAAGACATCTTTTAAAAAGATGTTCCTACAATTTTAAAGAAAAAAAAACAGGTTTTGTTGACTTTGATATAAACTTAGCGTACTGCATTACTAAGAAGACTTTATTCAATAGACACTAGACAATATAAAACGAGCTATCAAGGCCAAGCGGGTTATTCTTTCTTCAGCTTTGATGCCGATACAGTTTCAACACATACGTTAGAAACAGCGCGTACGTAGGCCCTGTTCCCACTCATCATTCAAGAGGAAGTTTGAGACGATATTATAATATTACCTACCTGGGAAAGGTGAGATGCCCGAACGTTACTCAAAATTTGTCCAAAAACCTCTCCCGTATTGTCTTGCTTATGTAATGTTATATAATGTACCATTAGAAGAGGCTGACAGCAAATATTGTTCTAATTTCTTATCTACGTATATCTAAGTAGGTACTTGAAACCTATAAGAAGTTCTCTAAAATTTCCTTCGTTTACGGTCACGTTAAATTGGTTTGAAATTTCTGTGTTTTGAAGTATATAGCTTAACATCTCTTTGACAACTTAATACTACATTTTGCCGTCAAAGGAAGATGACTATTTCTACTATGGGACGAAGGCGTTGCCTGTTTTATTCTACCTTTTGGAGACGCTTTAGAATTACACGTTTAACTAAGTCCAAGTTTGGTTTGTAATAATTGTGAAGAAACGCAGATGCAGCCTCAACAGCTCGTTGTGGTTAATATTTCTAGCATTATTTTCCAAATCTTAATTTTGCTGAGCAATATCTTTGAAGTTTATTAACCGCATTTTTCCAAAGACTTGTTTTTTGACCACCTCCAACACTGCCAATCACAAATATATGGCAGTATTTACATAACAAACTCTTTTTCGGATATGAAAACACAAGCCAAGGGTATTTGTTTAGATATTTTTGCCCAAAATAACATTTGAGCACCATAGCTTTGAGCAAGTGCGAGGAAAATGGAATCTTTTGGCTGACAAAGATTTGACAGAAGTTAATGTTTTGTGGAGTCATCAATTTGTTTATTTAAAAAAATTCCAATGTACAAGGGCACTGAGAACTTCACTTTTCAGAATCAAGGGTTTTACTGCAAGCTGGTCCCTTAATGATTGGTTAAAAAAATGAGTCAATACTTCTGTTGTTTAAATCGCGGTTTTTTGACATCCCCGGGCGTTGATCATCCTATTAAAAATGACTGATTACATAATTCGCATGGAAAATAAAGAGCTAAACACCATTCAAGGGGATAATTCTGAGATTTTGGCATCTAGGTAGTAAGAGTGCAATAAATTGTATATGTAATTTTAATAATTGCGTGTTGGTTGTTATAAAACAATTTATATACAGGGATTTAAGTAGGTAGCTAAATCTTTAATAATAAAAAATGCAATTAACGTGAAATATAGAATTGCCCAGGGGGGGGAGGCAATTGAACCCATTATCCCCCCTCCTTGTAACCGCCAGCGGGTAGGGTAACCATCTGTCTTCTTTTTTTTTTGTATAATTGATGAACATGAAAAATGACTTTGGATCATTTGTGATTGGGTGTCTATTGAATGGCGTTTATATAAAAGGAGTTGTATCAGAAAAATCAAGTGTATAAATTCATATCCAACATGCAGATTCACTGTATGTTTTCATCTATGTCATAAACAGCATCACTGTATTACTTTGCTATTGAATGCTAGGTTACTTTTGGTGACCTAAATTGGTAATTGAGGTGACTTTACTATTGTGATGTGGCAACAAGTTTAGATATTTGGAGGATACATTTTGTAAACTAACGACATCTGTTGGATTCATTGTGTACAACAACCACCATATATTGTGTACAACAACCATGCCCCTAGAAGTATGCTACACATTTGCAATATGTTTTAACTGAGTACTAAATCGAACTTGAAGTACTAATTCGAGACTCGAATTAGTACCGAAAGCTTAGATTGTGCCAGAACCAGACAGAAGCTTCCAGAAGCTTGTAAACTTGTATAAATACAAGAGTAGATTGCATTGAAAGTTCAGTTTATTTTCGAAAGTGGAATTGTTAACAACTGGAAGCGTTAATAAAAAGTGATTGAATTGAGAGTAAATAAAAAGTGTTGAATGATAAAAACGTATATGAATTGTGAATAAGTGGAATAAGTTAAATTGGTGTTATTTAAACTGAAAGACGTTGTGTTTAATAAAATAAAGGGATTTGTTGCATTAATTTGGAATTTTGATTGAGTTTTATTTGTCGAAACCCAGGCCAAAATATCACATTGGTGTCAGAAATTGGGGATAAAACTCAGTAAAGTGCTAGAAAATTCCATAGTGACATTTTGTAAAACAGTTTCGGTGACTCATTTAATTGTGAAAGTGGAATTTTCCAGAAACTATTGAACTGATTGTGCTATAAAACTGTGAATAGCGAGTATTTTTGTTAAAGATATTGTTGGAAAAAGATCTTTCTAGAAGAGACATTAAAATAAAACGGACTGTGTTGCGAAAATAGTGTTTCAGTTACATAAAATGGGTCGAAAATTAGAACAATTGACAACAGCTGAGTTGAAAGAAGAATTAGGAAAACGAAATCTTCAGACTTCGGGACTGAAAAAGGAACTATTGCTCCGACTTCAGAATGCTATCACTCAGGATGGTGGAGACCCCGATATCATGTTGTTCGATGTTGAAGAACAAGGGAGAGAATGCACAGTAAGTACAGCCGATGAAATGCCTGCTTTCATGAAGGTGCTTCTGTCGAAATTCGATGCTTTGGAAAGTTCCTCGAAAGAACAAAAGAACTTTCTGGAAGAACAAAAGAATGAGCAGAAGAATTCGTTGGAAATTCTCCAGCAACAACTAAGCGAACAAAGGAACGTTCTCGAAGAACAAAAGAACGTTCTCGAAAGTAAATTCGACGAACAAAAGAATGAGCAGAAGAATTCTTTAGAAGTTCTTCAGAAGCAACTAAGCGAACAAAGGGATTCTCTGGAAAACAAGCTAGATGCACAGAATGCTCTCTTCGACAAAAGACTCCAAATAGTAGATCAGAAAATAGAAAACTTAGAAGAAAAGTTCGGAAAGCAAGTAGAAAGTGTAGAGCAACAATACGAACATCTAGCTAAGGAAGTTGATTCTTTGAAGAAGCAGAAGGTTCGGGAATATTCGAGTGACGGTCCACGAAGAAAGGAAATGCAGCCCCCTGTCTTCGATGGTCAAACATCATGGCCAATTTATAAGAGGCAGTTTGAAGCTGCCGCCTTGACGAACAACTGGGACAACGAAGACAAATCAATTGCTCTTACGCTTGCGCTCAGAGGAACAGCTGCCGAATTGCTGCAGACCATTCCTGAAGACAAACATCATGATTATGATGCCATGGTCAAGGCAATCGAGATGAGGTTTGGCGACGACCACATGCAGCAAGTTTACCGAGTCCAGTTGCGCCGAAGGGTCCAGGCAAGAGGTGAAACGCTACAACAATTGCAAGCTGACATCGAGCGCTTGGCCAATTTGTCTTATCCCAATACCAGCAGGGAAATCATAAACGAACTGGCAACCGATGCGTTCACTAATCCCATTGCAGATGGAAAACTACAAATGGCTGTGAGACTGGCAGGTAAGAAAACGCTCGCTGAGGCTTTAGCATTTGCCCTGACAATGGAAGCAGCAGACCAAGCTTCGCAAGGTAGCCATCGCGTCAGGGAAATGGCTACGCTAGAGTGCTCATGTCAACGTGTCGACATTGAAAGACAAAACCCGAACACTGCTCGAGGTCAAATGAGATGCTGGAATTGCAACAAGCTAGGACACCTACAGCGACAATGCAGATCTCCACAGGTAAGCTGCCCACATAGCGCGAGAAAAAGGCCTACTGACAGGGATATCGCTTACCCTACCGGGCATGATTTGGGGATACATCAGTGTGGAAAGCGCGTAAGAACCAACTTTGCAGAGCAGAAGTCGGTTGATGAAATGAACGCCCCCAGGACCATTATCCAAGTTGCGCAAACGAAACGATGCAACCAGAGTTTGACGGTGGAGACCGTCATCGCCAACAGAAAATGTGTGGCCACTATCGATACGGGTGCCACGGCCTCCATAATTAGAAGAGGCCTTGTCCAAACGTCCTGGCTACACAACACCAGCTGGAGCAGTCTGAAGGCAGCTACGGGAGAAGTAGCAAAAGTATACGGAGAGGTACTTCTGAAGATAGAACTGGCAGGGCTGACCTTCGCACATGCATTCTTTGTAGCTGACATATGCGACGACTGCATACTAGGTGTGGATTTTATGAAGGCACATGAAGTAGTACTAGACTTTCGAAGGCAGGTGTTAAGGTATTCAATCGTCGAGATTCCAATGGTGTACGGAAACGAGAATGCTGTAAATCTTCGGACGATCATAAGCAGTGATGAAATTCTGCGATCATCTTCAGAAAGAGCGCATCCTAGGTGTTTGAACGGTAAGAAGGACGAAAGTATTTCTGTTCAGAGACTAAGGGCTGAACCTGTAAAGGGTTGGACTGCGGAAGAACTTCGTAATGCACAAAAGGAAGATCCTGACATCGAGCCCATTCTTGTATGGAAGGAATCTATGGATAAGCCGAATGCAAGAGACATCTCTGACAGAAGTCCTACCTTAAAGGCATACTGGACGCAGTGGTACTCTCTCCATGTAAAAGATGGTGTTTTGTGGAGAAAATGGGAAATGCCGAATGGAAGATCCTTTAAGATGCAGCTTGTGGTGCCACGGTCGAAAGTGCAGGAGATTTTAAGGGAAATGCACGATGAAGAATCCGGCGGGCACTTAGGAATCAACAAGACACGGAAAAAGGTACGGGTACGTTTTTATTGGTTAACTGTAAGAAAAGATGTCGAGAGATGGTGTCGAAAGTGCACCACGTGCAAAGCTGGTAGAGGACCCAAAGTCAAGGCAAGCGCTAAGATGCACCAGAACAAAATGAGCGCCCCGATTAAAAGGATCAACGACACACACCAAAGAACCCAAAGCAATATAAACATTGCGAGAGACCGCCTGAGGACCAGATACGATGCGCGAGCAACAGCACCTGAATTCAATGAGGGAGATCTGGTATGGCTTTACAACCCACATCGCAGAAAAGGAGAATCGCCCAATCTTCAGCAGGACCGGGAAGGTCCCTACCAAATAGTTACGCGCATTAATGACGTCGTTTTCCGAATCCAACGAGGACCAAGAGCAAAAATGAAAATTGTCCATTTGGATCGACTGCATCGTTACCATGGAAACAATGATGATGTGCTTGTTCGGGACGAACAAAACTAAGAGGGGGACAATGTGATGTGGCAACAAGTTTAGATATTTGGAGGATACATTTTGTAAACTAACGACATCTGTTGGATTCATTGTGTACAACAACCACCATATATTGTGTACAACAACCATGCCCCTAGAAGTATGCTACACATTTGCAATATGTTTTAACTGAGTACTAAATCGAACTTGAAGTACTAATTCGAGACTCGAATTAGTACCGAAAGCTTAGATTGTGCCAGAACCAGACAGAAGCTTCCAGAAGCTTGTAAACTTGTATAAATACAAGAGTAGATTGCATTGAAAGTTCAGTTTATTTTCGAAAGTGGCATTGTTAACAACTGGAAGCGTTAATAAAAAGTGATTGAATTGAGATTAAATAAAAAGTGTTGAATGATAAAAACGTATATGAATTGTGAATAAGTAGAATAAGTTAAATTGGTGTTATTTAAACTGAAAGACGTTGTGTTTAATAAAATAAAGGGATTTGTTGCATTAATTTGGAATTTTGATTGAGTTTTATTTGTCGTAACCCAGGCCAAAATATCACACTATTATTACATTTCCCAATGTATGTATGTATTAGAAGAAGAAAAGTACAAATTTAACGATATATTTATTAATTATGAATTAAAATGGACTGCAGCAGTCAAATCAAGCATTTTTGGAAGAGGAAGTGGTAGAGGATTATGGGGATATCGTAAAAATCTCAAAGCGGTTGCTACGAATTTCAAGAGAGTTGAAGAGATGGAAGTTTTGGAGCTAAAAGTAAATGGTTTTGTGGTCCACATCTTGCCAATTTACCTGAATTGTTCACACTGGGTGAGGGATTTTAATCGACTCTGCGAGACCCTGCAGAATCTAGGCTCAGTAGATGTTCTTCTTATTGGCGATTTCAATGCTAGGGTTGGTTTGTCGCAAAACAGATTCGTTAGCGGAACAGCATCACCAATCATCAGACCTACGCGCAAATCAAACGACGAAACATTTGATGGAAAAGGTGTTAAAATATTGGATATTGCCGATACTCTGGATGCAAGGATGCTAAATGGGAGCTGCAAAGGTGACCAAAATGGCGAGTATACGTTTATTCGTGGCACATCGTGCTCAGGCATAGATTACTGTTTTGTGTCAGGAAAGTGGAATTCGATTGTAAGTGATTTTAGGATAGCAGAGCAGACTTTTTCAGGCCACATGCCCTTGGAAGTGGTTGATGATTTTACGTCCAATGCAAAACAACTGGAGCTGCTTCCCAAGTTGAAGTGGAGAGATAGTCAACTTACTTCATATCAAAATAACTTAAACGTGGAACTTGCATTACGCAGGTCGTTAAATCAGTTACAAATGAAGGACCTTACCCAAATTATAATCAAAGCTGTTCCAGTAATTGCTAAAACGAGAACTAGAAACGATATTTTTAAACAGACATGGTTTGACGAGGATTGACTTTGTTATGAGAAAAGAAAGTATCTGGAACAAAGAAACATATATGTCCTGAATACATCTAAATCTTCGGCAGAATTTTTAAAGCCGCCAAATGTTGATTAATTTGGCGGCTTTCCAAAATTGGAGAACCAATTTTATTGCTGCAGCACTGAACGCGTCAGAACTGCGTGTTTATTTTAGGAAATTGCTCAACGCACCACAATTTTCTCCGCTTCCACAGTACGCAGCGCCAAATTTTAAAGATGATATACTGGATGCACCATTTTCGGTTGAGGAAGTTAAAAATGTGATTGAAAAATCAAAAATTGGAAAGGCTCCGGGAGATGATCGTGTCCCAGTAGAGTTTTTTATAAATTGTTCAAGAATTTTTGTACGTATTGACAGAGGAGTTCAATAGAATTTTCGAGAGTGCAGACGTCCCAAAAAGCTTTATAAGATCAATTATATTCCCTTTACACATAAAAAGCGCCTATGACGTACCAGAAAATTATCGGGTCATATCCTTTTTTAATTCGTCAGTGAAGCTTTTTAGCACTCTGATTTTTAAAAGGCTTACACATTGGGTTGAAGAGAAGAGAATTCTTAATAAATTTCAGGCAGGATTTAGGAGAAACTATTCTACTATAGACCAAATATTTAATCTTTTAAACATTGCGGATAACTTTAAAAGAAACAAAAAGAAACTTTATGCCTTTTTCGTTGATTTTCGAGCAGCATTCGATTCGATAGCCCGAGAAGCACTTTTCTATAAGCTCTATAAATTGGGTATATCAGGAAAAATTGTTGCCTTGCTGAAAGCGATGTATGACAATAACGTTGCCTATGTATGGGATGGGGAGTCAACATCTGAAGAATTTCCAACACAAATGGGAGTGAAACAAGGTTGCGTCCTGAGCACATTACTGTTTATTCTGTTCATCAATGACATCGTGGAGGAGATAGGAGGAGGAATCCATTTTGGAAATAACCGGATACATGGCCTTATATTCGCAGATGATATTGTTTGCCTATCTGAATCGGTAGAAGGAATGCAGCGAATGATGAACCGACTGGAGAGTTACTGCAATACCAGGGCCTTCATACTGTTTCATAAACAAACCTACATTGTTTAGTCGCACAAAGCGTTACCAAGACTTTAAAACACTGGTACCTCACACATTAAACATACATGTGAAATTCCATTGTTTGTTTCCAACATCAGGACAACTAATTCCATAACTTCAATTGACGAATTAAAGGTATTCACCATCGTGGCTAGGCAGAAGGCTATATCAGACGATCTGTTGAGGCTTAAGACGAACATCAAAAAGGACGGCCCCGACCGAAAAACAATAGAATACCAACAAAAAAGGTTGCAGGCGTTGGAAACGCTGTGGTTAGAATTCCATACTAACCACGAAACATCAAAGGTTTCGTTAAGCCAGACACTCCATATGTGCAAGCAAAAACATATGAAAAAATCAAGAGTCTGTACAACGAGATTAAGCAGTCTCTTCAAACAATTCTGCCCGAGGAAGTAGACGATTCCGAAGGAGCAGTCTGTGGCACAAAACAGCCCATAGACACCAAGCCTAAAATACGAAAATCCACATCTGACGTCATCAACTCCGAACCAGACCTGGAGCTTGTCCGCGTACTACGTAGACAAAAAACAACGGTGAAATCATTGCAGCGATTATTGTTAAATTTGACAAATGTGAGTTCGGAAACATGGACTCAAACCTACTGCAATGTGAAACTTACCACATTGCACAAGTATTAGGATGAAGTAGAAGAAGCCCATCGGTTAGTGTACGAGCTATCTGAAGACCCCACTAAGCTTGGATACCACCTAGAGGAGTACTTTCAGTTGGAGGATGAAGTTCAGAATTATATCATCCAATTAACAACCAAATTGGAAGAATTCGCAGGTTTGAATCAGCCGACAATCTATGCAGCGCAACCAGCAGCCGGTATACCCAAGACAGCTATCAATCTACCAAACATAACTCTGCCTAGATTTCATGGGGATTATGTTAAATGGAAACAATATAAAGACTTGTTTACTGAACTCGTACACAAGCAACAAATAGCCGATTGCCAAAAGCTATTTCACTTGAAGACGACACTATCAGGCGAGGCAGAAAAACTTATCAGACACTTTACTACGTCTGACAGCAGTTACAGTGCTGCTTGGAAAGTGATAACGGACAGATACGAAAATCCTCGACTGCTGGTGACAGCTCAAATAAATAAATTGCTGGCACAACCTATTATACACAATGAAGGTTCAAACGCCATTAAAACAATGCATGACACAACACAGGAATGTTAGTTAAGTTTAAAAGGCCTTCAGATTGACACCAGCAACTGGGATCAGTTGCTATTGAGCATTCTTCTCAAAAAACTCGATAGAGCTACCTTGACACTATGGGAACAGTCCTTTCAACAGCCAAAGTAATTACCATCCCTGATTGATTTTCTAGCCTTCTTAGAGGTTCGTTTTCAATCATTAGAGACACTTGGAAGCAAAGGACGTAATTTGGAAGAACCATGGCGCAGACCTGCTGCAAGATCTTTTATGTCAATGGCAGGAAGCAAAACCACCAAACCAATTTGCCCTTACTGCAATAGCAAAAATCACAAACTATTTGCATGCTCAAGGTTCCTACGACTTCATCCAAAAGGCCGACTATCAACGGTTCAAAAATCTGGTCTCTGCGTTAATTGCTTCAACTCTGGGCACATTTCATCCCATTGTTCAGCGTGAAGCTGCGTAAAATGTGGTGACAAGCACAACAACCTCTTACATATAAACAAGAAAGAGGGACCGAAAACATCCGTCGCAAAAGTGACCCATCCAATTACCTCCGCTGCAGCAGTAGTTCCAAAGGATAAAGGCTATGTATTTCTCAGCACTGTTTTAATAAGCATTGAAGATAGTGAAGGAAACATCATGAACTGCCGAGCGTTGCTTGATTCGGGCTCTCAGCTCAATTTCATAACAGAAAAGCTGTCAAGAAAACTAAACATTCCTGAATTCACTGAAACAATGCGAATCCTGGGAATTGGAGAGGGAATCAAGCAAGCAAGCAAGCAAACGTGTTAATCTTAAATTAAGTTAAAGAACACCTGACTTCACAGTCAATTTGGAAGCTTTTGTTCTAAGACAAATTACTCCCAGCCAGCCAACTCGGAAAATTAACATTGCTTCCTGGGTAATTCCAACTGACTTAAAACTGGCAGATCCGCACTTCAACGAACCTGGACAAATAGACATCTTACTTGGAGCAGAACTGTACCATCAATTGCTCACGGTAGGAAAGATTCAGCTAGGAAAAGGATTGCCAATCTTACTAAACACGCATCTTGGGTGGATAGTTCAAGGTAAATTGGAAGTCACAGTTTCACACATATCCACTTGTAATATCTCCATTGAAGAAAATATTGAAAAATTCTGGAAGGTAGAAGAAGTCCAGACAACAAAGGAATCTTTCACACAGGAAGAATTAAAATGCGAAAAAATATTTCGCCGAGAATACAATCAGAAATCTGGAAGGAGGGTTTGTGGTCCGACTTCCATTCAAAGCCGATAAACATGTCTTGGGAGCATCAAAGAGTCTTGCTCTTCAAAGATTCTATTTTCTTGAAAAAAGACTTACAAAAAATGGCACTTTGAAAGAACAATATTCAAGCTTCATGGCAGAATACATCCAGCTTGGCCACATGGAAAAGATTGACATTAATAAAATTAATGGAACTCAGTATTTCTTACCCCATCATTGCGTTCTCAAACCGGATAGCACGACAGCAAAGTTGCGAGTGGTCTTTGATGCTTCTGCAAAAACTACAGCCAATATTTCTCTAAACGATTTACTGTCAACTGGGCCAACCATTCAGGTTGAACTATTCACAACCCTTCTTCGTTTTCGGCTTCATCAATACGTTTTTACTGCTGACATCGAAAAAATGTATCGACAGATACTCGTCGACCAGCAGGATCGGCAGTTTCAATTAATTTTGTGGCGAAACCAACCGGCAGAAGAACTACAAGTGTACCAACTCAACACGGTCACATACGGGACCACCTCAGCACCGTATTTGGCCACAAGATGTCTACAGACACTGGCCTCAGAAGGCAGAAGGAAATATCCCCTTGGTGCAGAGGTCTTAAAAACGAATTTCTACATTGATGATGTTATGACAGGATCTAATAGCTTAGCTCAAAGCATCTAAATGCCTTGTTAAAAACCGCTTGTTTCACATTACGGAAATGGTGTGCCAATGATCAAGGACTATTGAAAGACATTCCGGTTGATAACGTTGCACTACAACTTGATCTCGATATAGATAACACAATACAAATTGAAACTCTTGGTCAAGGATGGATTCCAACATCAGACACATTTGTGGTGCGGATTCAACCCAACAAAACCGAAAGGATCAGCAAGCCAACTGCCCTATCTGACATAGCTCAGTTATATGACCCTCTTGGGTTCTTGGGACCAGTCATCATTACCGCAAAAATGTTCCTACAAAAACTGTGGATATGTGGTTTCGACTGGGACACACCTCTTCCTAAAGAACTGGAATCAGAATGGACAAATTATCGAAATAACTTAAATCATTTACGGGACGTGAAGATCGATCGACACATATTTGCCCACCGGAACCCCAATTCTATCCAGGTTCACGCTTTTGCTGATGCATCCGAAAAGGCATATGGGGCAGCTATATATCTAAGAGCAGTCAACAAAGACAAAACCATCACAGTCAGACTGCTTTGTGCCAAATCAAAGGTAGCTCCACTTAAAATGCTGACCATTCCACGTTTGGAACTCTGTGCCGCAACACTAGCCGCTGAATTAGTTCATCGCATCAAGAAAGATTTAAATTTAGAGATGCATCCAACGGTTATGTGGACAGACTCTGAGATCGTACTAAGTTGCATCAACTCTTCTTCATCATCATTTCACACTTTCGTTGCAAATCGAATCTCATCAATTCAAAAGGTAACTGCAATAGAAGAGTGTCGACATGTCCGATCCAGAGATAATCCTCCAGATTTATTGTCCCGTGGTATACCAGCTGATAAATTAGTATCATGTAATTTATGGTTCTATGGGCCCTTCTTTCTCCATGGTGTCGAATCATCATGGCCTCCAACATTTACCAAGAAAGAAGAATGCGAACATGAAAAAAGAACAACAAAGCTTGCATTATCAACTGTAGAACAACCTGCCAGCTTTATTTATTTAATTGAACACAACAACAACTTTAGAAGATTGGAGCGAATTGTGGCATATGTCTTTCGATATGCCCATAATCTGAGAGCAGCAAAAAAAAATCGGAACTCATCAAAAAATCCGGTCCTCTAAGGCCAACAAAACTCTACAAGGCACTCATTTGCATTATCAAACAAATGCAAGCAGAAAAATTCAATAAAGATATCAAACACCTCCAACGCTTTGCTGAAACACATAAGGGGAGTCCAATCACGAGCTTGACCCCATTTATCGATGAAGAAGGAGCTCTAAGAGTTGGTGATTGTCTTGAAGCTTCATCAATCCCATGCGAAGCAAAGCATCCCCTTCTTCTTCCGTATCATCATCCCTTTACAAGGATGTTAATGGAGGCATATCACAAGGAAAATATCCATTGTGGGCCCCAAGCATTATTAGCAATAATGAAGCAAAAATTTTGGCCCATTAAGGGAAAAGCTATCGCCAGATCAGTCGTTCAACAATGCGTCAGATGTACAAAGGCAAAACCAAAACTGTTAGCCCAAATAATGGGAAATTTGCCATTTCATAGAGTACAGTCAGCTCGCCCCTTCATCAATTCCGGTGTAGACTTCTGCGGCCCTATAAAGACACATTATAAAGTAAGAGGAAAACATCCACAGAAAACTTACATAGCTGTGTTTTGTTGTTTCTCTACAAAGGCTGTTCATCTCGAACTAGTAACGGACCTATCCTCCAATGGTTTCATCGCCGCCATAAAAAGATTCATCGGAAGACGAGTCAATTGTCAACACATTTATTGTGATAACGCCACCGATTTCGTTGGTGCCAACAACCAACTAAAGGAGTTGATAGGACACATACATACTCACGGAGAACAAGAGAAAATCCAAAATACTTTCTCATCAAGAGGAATCGAGTTTCATTTCATTCCTTCTAGAACACCTCATTTCGGAGGCCTATGGGAAGCTGCCGTAAAATCGGTAAAAGGTCTTTTATATAGGTGTCTGGGAGCAGCCTCATTGACGTTTGAAGAGTTAGAAACTGTCATGATAGAAATCGAAAATTCCAGGTCAATTACAACAATGTCAAATGATCCCAATGACATTACGGCACTCACCCCAGGTCATTTTCTCGTAGGCGAGCCACTTACCAATCCAACCGATCCAACAGCTGACGTGCTTAAAATCAACCTTCCCGCAAAACTTAGAATAGCAACAAATAACTAGCAGCATAAATGCAACAATCTACTTCCAGGCACAATGGTTATAATTAAAGAAGACAACTGTCCTGTCATGAAATGGCCATTAGGAAGAGTAATCCGGACGTATCCAGGTGCAGATGGAATCGTATAAGTCGCAGAAATTCAGACAGCGAACAACATATTGCGGAGACCAATACACAGATTGGCCCCTCTACCCATTCAGGTGGATGAACCAGAAAGCAATACTGATCAGCGAGCACCAAAAGTCATAACAACATCACCGACATCAACTAAGCAGCTAGAAGACGGGTGAGATTCAAGATGACGAGCCAAGCCTACTTGCATAGAAGAGAAGGAAGAATCCTTTTAGTATGTGTAGTACACTAGCTATATCCATCCTACCCATAGTCGTGTGCAATCAAGACAATGTATCACCATTCAATTCTCAGCCGGGAATTTATTTGAAAATTTCGGAACGTCGGCTATTGCATCCAGGAATTGGGATATAATTGCTTACTATGATATGAGCACGTATTGGACAAAGTATTTGGCGATAGGAAACTACACGAAAAAACTTATCCACATCTGTCACTTGTTACCTAAGAAAATTGAGATCTGCAAGGAAACCATATCCCAATTTATTCTATTTATTTATTTATTTATTTATTCATCAATGGATATTTATCTGTTGATTACTTTTAACAATAATTTATATAAATTACATTACTTCGTGGGAAACGTAGCCAATGCCTTGTTTGGAGTTCTCGACTCAGAATATGCAGATAAAATGTCAGAATCAATTACCAAAATACAGCAGGACGAGGGCCACTTTCTACATCTCATTCAAAACCAAACATCAATCATTGACGCCACTATGAATATAATAGAACATAATGAGCAAGATACAGTCTCCCAATTCCAGAAAATTGATGAGGAACTCCAACAGTTTGCTATACTTATTGATGGTATAAGACAAAAATATCATGAGGATCAACTGCACCAGCTTTTCAACTCAATTGCCTTACAGTTAATTTTAGCGTTGTCACAAGTGCAAAAGACGCAAGCCGCTTTGATAGAGGTTATAATAGACTCACATCATGGTAAGATAAATCCGCAACTTATCTCACCTGCTCAACTTCGACAAGAATTTCTTCGCATCAAAGCAAGTTTACCGTTATCACTAAGGCTACCAGTTAGACAACCTGATGTACTTAAACTGTATCACCTCATAAGTATTCATGGCAGGGCACTAAAAGATCATCTAATTTTCAAACATACTCTGCCGTTAATTAGTCTGGATGAATTTGAATTATTCAAGGTCATGCCAATTCCAGTGCTTGTGGATGGAGCATTTTTGACTATAAAGCCATCAACAAAGTACATAATGGTCACTTTACATCGCGACCAATACTACCCTCTCTCAGAATCGGAATTCCAGCAATGCTTCTCCCTGACAACAGAAAGGCATATATGCAATCAACATCATCCAGTGTATAGACGAGGATCAGAAATAAGTTCTTGTGAAATCAAGTATCTAAGTCATGGTCAACAGTCTCCAACATGCCAAATAACTACTGTCAACGATGGGCCTCACAGGATTCAATTTCGTAATCCTAATGAATGGATTTACGTCTTGAAAACGCAAAACACTTTGAATATTGTTTGCAATGGGACTGCCACACAAACCGTGTTAGAAGGATCAGGAAAAGTTACACATCAGCCTAGCTGCGTTATCAAGAATGATCTAATAACTTTGCGTGGGCATTCAGTTTTCCCATCATTTTCAAGGATGTCCTTTCCTTTTCCTTCATACCGGAAAGATCGGGTAGGATCATTCATCAGCCTCTGCAGTACAAAAATCATATGCGGGAACTAGAGTCACTCAAACAGCAGTTAGATAACCTCACGATGACTTTACCTTCTGCAACATACCACACCGATTACATCCACCCCCTCGCTGTGGGTTACCTTGGATTTCTCGTATCTCTAATGGTAGTAATATTTTTACTTTGGAAGCTTTGCCGCAAACACTTCAGTAACCAGATTCACAGAGACCAAGACCCCAAAAATATTGAATTTGAAATATATTCATAAGTTTGAACAGTAGTTCAACGGGAGGAGTATGTATAAATTCATAGCCAAAATGCAGCTTCACTGTATGTTTTCATGTATGTCATAAACAGCTTCACTGTATTACTTTGCTATTGAATGCTAGGTTACTTTTGGTGACCTAAATTGGTAATTGAGGTGACTTTACTATTCTTACATTTCCCAATTTCGCTATTCACAATTCTAGGTTACTTACTTTCTTCTAGGTTACTTTGTTATAATTATTTTGTTAAGTAAGCATATTTAATGTATAAATAGTATTGTAAGAAATAAAATAAACAACATACATAGTTCAAACGTTTGGCTTATTGATTGTTCTTCAGGCGATATTTTTGAATTAAATCATCTTCGATACAAAAGTCTACTTGGAGTTATTCTGGTGTTTCGCCTGAACTATCTCCTGTCGTCATAGTGAAACACTGTGGTCGACAAAGTACGACCAAATTCGTACATCAAGATAAGCTCCATCCATTAGTACATTTCTTGATATCTCCTGAACTAACTAATTGCCTTCCTTCTTAATAAATTACTGTTGCCCTCTGCCGAGAAATAATTATATTTTTGTTTATATTTCCAAATTTTTTTTTTTTTTATTTTTCTTGACTAACTTGGCTAACTAAGCACTTTGCTTTGCACTATTGTGAAAATAAAGAATTTAAAAATTAAAAAAAAAGGAAATGAAGGTTTTAATACAAACTCTATATACTACGTTGTAAGAAAATAAAATTAAAAAACAACTAAGTTGAAGGCTCAGCACTAATTTTGGACTTTGTTGAATTATTGATTTAAAAAAGCTTTTTACGGTCTTTAGTCCACCAAAAATTGGCGTTTCGTCCTCGTAACTCACTTGGACTCATCAGTTGACAGTGAGTACCTTTGTCAAGACGCAACTTTCGATTAGTTCAGTTCAACATATATAAAGTTTTTGCGAAAAACTTAATGTGAACTATATCCATGATGATTACAATTTTAATCTTGTTATAAATTTTATAAGTAAACTTCTGTTTTTAAACGTTATGGAACAATTTTTTTAGACTGTGCACTTCCCTTAAGAAATGTGTACTACACAAATCATATAACACTATGAACGAACTTAAACATAACAAAAATATTCAATTACTACCTGTCAGACCATTCACCGGAAGGAACAATAACGACACAACTCTATCCTGTGGAAATTGATTTCCCTCCTAGAAAGAATGTCCCTTGCCACATTTTCTTGTTGCAAAACGAAAGTACTTAAAGGACCGTTAGGTTTTGTTTCTTTAATTTTTGGCAATATTTGATTCCAATTGTAACGCAGCTTCAGCCTCGTCTCCTAATGGGACGTTAGGTATCGGTCGAAGAGGATATGCCAGCCAAATTTATGGAGACAACTGAAAATGTGTTTTATGTCCTCAATGTTGAATGACAAAAGAATAATTCATGATAAAACCAAAAAAAATACAAAAATGATGATAAAAAATTCTTTGACAAAGAAAGGAAGTATGGAGATGCAGAGCAGTGAAATTAATATATGTAGGTAAAAAGGGGCTGTTTTTTGGCAAAATACTCAAAGTACACATTGTGTTTCACATAAGATGACGAAGGATACTTTTTCTTCTTATTCAGTTTTTTTTTTTCATTTTGATAAAAAGAAATTCGCGGTTGCATGTGCATGAAAAAAGTAAAGATATTACCAAAGGAAAGGACGCTACAACAGGAACACAGGATCAAAAGTGAAAACTTCGTCCTTACCTCATGTTTGATACTGATGGTTATAGATACATGAGCTAAGGTTAAGGATGTGCATACAACATGAGTCGCAGGAAAAACGAAAAATCCAAATATCCCTACCGCACATACAAGGATATAAAAAGAATGTTAAACAAATGTATATCCTTGTGAACAATTGCCGAGGATTATGGATTCCGTTGTGTACATTCGGTTGACATGTCTAAATTAAGAATAATGGACCCATTGTTGCCGGATGACAATGACAACTCTCCTCACTTAAGGGCTCTGTGTGTGTCGGATTCGGATGACTGTGGAGCTCACTTCAACTGATGCTGCAGTAAATAGTCCAAAGTTGGTGGTGGCCAAAATCTTTATTGTTTTTTTGGTTCTTTTTTTGGAGTAATGTTTATAATAATAAATTAATGGCACCTTACCGCAGTGGATGTTGGTTGGAGTGGCACGCAGATTGCATGTCAAAGGAGGACATGACGAGAAGAGCATTTTGTCGTCAGTTTGGACAAGTTCGATGCTTACACAATGTAATGAGGCAGACAGGAATTCGAAATGATCTGCAAACACAAGCCTGTAGTTCGAGTATTTTTGCGGTGACAGCTGTGGAAGCATAATGGATGGGACATGTATTTTTGAATAAAAAAAAAACAATAAGATATTCAGTGAATGCCTTTTTATGCTGATTTAAGCTTTTCACTTGCGATTATAGGGACTATAAGGCAAGTTTAGGATTCGTGAATATTAAAAAAATTGAGATAACAATCAAACAAGACATTATGATCGTAGAGAAGTCTAAAAAAAATTCTGTCTGTCTGTCAGTATGTATAACGAGCTGCACCCTAAACGGCTGAAGCGATTATCTTCAAACTTGGTGTGTGTGATTATTTTGGCATTCCCCAGAGGGGAAATTGAAATTCTATTTTCAGAACTAAAAATAACGGTACCTGCCATATGACCGTTTAGGAATATCTTATTTTTCTCGAAAACGGCTCCAACGATTTGAATGAACATTTTTGAGAATTTTTTTGTTGTTTCGAAATACATTTTTCATTAATTCCTTGTTATTTAAGACGTGTGAAGGCATACTTCATTTTTACTAAAAACCGTTAAATACTGTGGTTTTAAATACTTTTTGTAAGTTCAAACTGTGTTATTTTCAACGCAAATGTTACTTGTTTCTGTCAAAGATCTTGCTTTCTAATGTAATTATGCACATAAGAGTAAGTACGTGCGACCCACTCGTGCCCATTTTTTCATATTCGATTCGAGATTTCCAACCATTTTTTTCGGATGAGGAAAGAGACTGCACCGTATGAGAGGTTCATTTAATTATGATCTTGCTTCACAGCGTTCTCCCGTTGAATATATGTAAAAAAAAAAGTATTGAATGTAACGTTTGTACTCAATGTCATCTTGTCGTTAAGCCGAAACGAACCTGCCAACCTACCATGCCACTTTCATGAGTGGCATTCGTGTCGGAAATAAATTGCACGAATGGATCGCACGGACTTGCTCATATGTGCGGTCACATTGCAGAATAAAATTTAAGATAATTAAAGGTTAACATTAAAGCATTAAACCGATTTTTGTGACTTTTGATTGTGCGAGTTAGGTACGTTAAATTGTATTGAGTGAAATAATTAAAACGCCATTTTATTTCTTTAAGAAATTTTAAGAAGTGTAAATTTTTTTTTAAAAATCGTAAGTTTTTAAATAAAACGTTTTTTTTTAACAACTTTTTTTTTAAATATTAAAAAAAATAATTAAAAAATGCAAACTTAAGCACAAAATTAATATACGTTTAAAAACAAAATTTAAACAAAATTCACATTTAAAAAAATTATTAAAAATACAAAAAAAAGTTTTCAAAAAAAATTATTGCAAAAGTAGTTATAGGCTAACCCACATCTTAAATATCAATTTTGATAGTAACCAGTTTTCGAGAAAGTCGAAGAAAAAAACGGTCCTAATGGAGGTATCATTTTTAGACCACCATATTATTTTTTTTGTACCAAAATATAATGCATACCTACAGTAGTACACAGATTTTTTTTAAATAAAAATGCTTGGAGCCATTTTCGAGAAAAATAGGCTTTTACATAACGGTAATATGACAGGTACCGTTAATTTTTGAGCTAAAAAAATTGAAAAAACTCCTCTGTAGAATGTCAATATAACCTTAAGTTCTAAATTTGAAGACGATTGGGCCAACCGTTTAGGCTGCAGTCCAAAATACATCCGTACAGACAGACAGACGTCAGACAGACGGACAGAATTTTGTCACTAACTGTCAAATATGTTTCTCTATCATCGTAATGTCATGTTTGATTGTTATCTAAAAAAAATTTTATCTGTACGAATGCATAACTTGCATTATAACACCTATAATAATCGCAAGTAAAAACTGAGCAGTTCTCAATACTCGGAATGTGCATTACAAACCACCTAATCCGGGTACGGTCTATAAGACGTACATTTATATTATGCCGAGACTTGGGTTTATACTGCGCATATGCCTATGGCCAGGTGCTCCTATAACAAAGCTTACTTGAAATTCTTGGACAGATTAAAAAAAATAAGAAAACTGAACTGTATAGCACAAACAAAAAATCAATTAGTTAGTGCGACAGAAACCAAATGACTAACCCAATTGTTGCCCCATTTTTTATTCAATGGGACGTGTCGGATGGAGATAATAATCCTTATTTTTCGCACTTGTTCAATTCACCTCGGTATCTTGGATTTATATTTTTTCAAATATCTTATTTTCTGTTTGTTTTATCCAAAAACAAGAAAATTCAATTTTCAATGTTTGGGCAGTAATTTTAAGAATGTGTAGTATTTAAAAAGTTACAGCCCTACAAAGTTGAAGAAAAAATTTCTATTAACAGTACCTTTCATACTTTTTTTTTTAATTTTCGACTTTCTCGATAACGCCTCAAAGGACTTCAACCAAATTATTTCTGCATACCAAAATATTAATTTTTTTTTTCTATTTAAAATTAATATTTGAAACTTTTGAAACAAATCGCAAAAAAATATTTTAAATTTTATCATTATCTGTATATATGTATGTAAATAAACTCTAAGAAACTGCGATCCAAAATATCAAAAAAATACTTTTTTTAAACTAAAAATAAAAACCAGGATTTCATCAAAATCAATCTTACAATTTTCGAAATACTTTTTTCATAAGTTCGTTATTATTTAAGACTTCTTGTGGCGTACTTCATTTTTACTAAAAACCGTTAGGTGTTGTGATTTTTGTACTTTTTATAGGTTCAAATCGTGTGATTTTCCTTCGAAAATATTACTTGTTTCTGTCAAAGATCCTAACTTCCAATCTTAATTTTTTGTTAAATATTTATAAGAAGTTGTAGAAAACTACATACTTTGTCTTTGTTACGATTTTTTTTTTGACAAGCAAAACTGCGTTAAATTCTTTTCCATTTGTACAAATATTTTTGAGAAAATAAAATGAAGAAACAACCAAGATACACACATGTGTAAATCTTGTATTTAATATGCATTGCGATTGTATATAAGACCTAATACCTGCAAACCCGTTGAATGAAAAAATAAAATAATATAAAATAAAACAAAATAAGCTAATTCCATATGAATTAGCTATTCTATAAGCTTTCTCATTTGGATAAAGTGATTGTATTACATTGTCATATAAAAAGTGCCATTACAGTGTGGACGCAGCCTTACATCGGAAATAATTTCATTAATAACTTATTTCACCTATGATCTAGAAACCGTTTTCAAGAAATTGTTCATTTCTCTTAAAGATTTAAACACATTGAATACTACTTTTACGAGAGAAAGTTTCAAAGGTTCAGCTCTCATCAAACAAAGTAATAGGTAGAATTCGGTCATAAACCACTTTGAAAGAGTCTATCTGCCAATTACAAAATAAAAACATTAATAATGGCAGAAAATTGAAAATCTATTGAGGTGCGCTTACACCTGTTGCATGCATACCTTGCTTCTCATACCTCTTATGGTATAACTAGCACAATCTTATCTCAACTTATCTTCCAGATAAAGGGATCAAATAAAATAAAAGCTTTTCCAGACAGCGCTTAATAAGGTGCGACCCGATACTATTTAGTACGATTATTACAACAGGTGGAATAAGGTGTTTTGAAAAAAATACCTAAACGACCTTTTAACGACCCAAAAATAAAATATTAAATTTGGAATTTTAGTGATTTTTTTAAAGTGAGTTTGGTTCAATTAAAATTAAATGCATATTAGTTTTCGAATCAAATAATTTGTATAAAGAAAACAAAAAGAAAATCACAAATTAAAAATTATTTCTAATGAAACAAGTTGTGCCATTTTTTGTTCGTTCCTTCATGAACGATGATTCAATAGTGCTTATCTTATCAAATATTAGTGAACGTTTACCACCCCAATAAAGAGGATTACACTTCCCCCGTAATAATATTAGTGTTTGTTTAAGTTCCAAGAAGTTTTTGTGTGTAATTTCTGTGCGATGAATTCTAAAACATTGAGTCATAGTCTTGCCAAGATGGCAAAACCTTGTGTTCCACCTAATTATTTCGAAATCAAACTCAACGTGAAGGAAAAATTATTGTGTTATCTACAAATACTTTAACCGTGTGATAAAAGGGTCGTTAATTTAAGTATTCTAGGTTATCTTGAAGTGTAATAGTTATTCTTTTACTATGAAACATTAGACTTTTGCGGTAAAAAAAATATTATCTAAAAAAGCCAAGCTATCGATATTATCAGTGCATATAAAAGATATGCTGATAACAAATCGTTTTTTACGCTGGTTATGTTTGTGGTTGTACATATAAGAAAAAAGGCTACTGAAGTGTAAGAATACATACGAAAACAGAATTGCAAATTCAATTTTCAACGATATTTCGAAATGAGTTGTATACATATGTATATAAAAAATTGTCTGTGTTTTAACTTCATATTCTTGAAAAGTATACTAAAGTTCATTCCAGACAAATGTTAGTATCCAGGAAAAATTGGTTTGTCATAAAAAAAACCATTGAACCAAAATGAGGTTAATTAAATAAGTCACTTTAATTTTTTCGTTTTGCCTTTTTTGATATTGAGGTTAAATTGTAATATTCAAGATTTTTAAGAAAGATCTTTTTGTGTTTAATATTTTGTCGATTTAATATTAATTCAATTCAAAGAAAGCGTGTGTTAAAAATATTAAAAGGTTTTCTTTAACTGTCTTTTTTATGTCAATCATTTTCAAATTTCAATACATGACTCCCTTAGTGTAACAAATGGGGCAACTGTTAGTAATTCAAATGTTAGTGCTAGCACCATAAGCTCCATAATTGTATTATTGGATTTTAATAAAAATGCCGGTCCAGCTGGTATTCCGAATATTTCTTTTTAGCACGAGTACGATATCTTGGCCGCCAAGATTTGATGACGGGTTTTTGTAGAGGGGTTAAAAACAGGCACTTTTTACTATGGGAGGGGGTCTATCACCCCCCTTTGAGGAGGTAAGGGCACTTTTAGAAAAAATGGCTTAAATTGAAAAAAAATATTAAAAAACAACGACATTACTTACAATAAAGTGCTATACTGCATTTGAAAGCCAAAAGTTTGTTCTATAATCCTGCATTTAAATTAAATTACTCATGTCAATGGTTTTTGAGAAAATTGCATTTAAAGACCAAATTTTGATAAAAAACGTGAAAAAAAAGTTTGTTTTCAAAATTGTGATTTGAAATTGTAAATTAGCTTATATGTGTTCCATGTAACTATCAGTTCTTAATCGAACACAAAAACCCGCATGGTTCTATGTCTTCTAGTTTTTGAAAAAATTAAAAATAACTAAAACTACTTTTCTATAAAATTTTTGGTAATTTTTGCTTGCTTACATAAATAAATCAGTGCTAGCTTCCAACATTACAATATATAAACAGTAAAGTATGTAATGCAACCCCCCTGCTTGGCATACTATAGAATTTGAGGTAGGTGCTGGGTTGGGTGCACGCAAAGTTTCTTTTGCATTCACAGAATCTGTATTTAAAAAATTCAAATTTATTCTATTTATCCAATGTCCACTAAATACATAATATATGTATAAGTAGCCCAAAGTTCCAAACTTAAAATTTGCAAATATTAAAATGTAATGCATTATGAAAAATTCACATAACCTAGGCACTACTGCTCGACTGCAGCAAATATATATAATTTCTTAATATGTATGTTTGTGTCTTACATACCTATTTATATAAAGCAACTGAAATGTTCAAAGTATAACAACTTAGATAATAAAAAACCAACACTCCACCATTGACATGAGTAATTTAATTTAAATGCAGGATTATAGAACAAACTTCTGGCTTTCAAATGCAGTATAGCACTTTATTGTAAGTGTTGCCGTTGTTTTTTAATATATTTTTTTTCAATTAAAACCATTTTTTCTAAAAGTGCCCCTACCTCCTAAACGAGGGGAGATAGACCCCCCTCCCATAGTAAAAAATGCTTGTTTTTCACGGCAGTTTCTAACCCAGCGATTACTACACATGATGTAGCAAATTCTTTTAATCGTACATTCCAATTCGACGTGATTTATACAGACGTTTTTAAAGCATTCGATAAAGTTTTTCATGACATAATTTTAAGTAAAATGCAACTGATGGGCTTTGATACTGATAGTGTTCTCTGGTTTAAATCTTATTTGATCAATAGATCACATAAAATTGTGAACACATCGTGTTCATCAAATGAGCTTTCCAACAAATGTAGTATTATCTCTTTTCCCCATCAAAGATTTTCCACAGTTCTTAGATATCGCATAGGAGAAACTGAGTTAACCCTTGTTAGTGAGCAAAAAGATCTTCGAGTAATTTTTGACTCCAACTTTTGTTTGATGTTCACTTTAACCACATAATAAAAATGGGCACGACTGGGTCGCACGTACTTGCTCTTATGTTCCTAATTACATTGGACGGCAAGAGCTTTGACAAAAACAAATAACATTTACGTTGAAAACAACACAGTTTAAACTTAGTAAAAATGAAGAAATGAATTACGCTATCACATGTCTTAAATAACAAAGAATTTATTAAAAAAGTATTTCGAATTTGTAGGACGGATTTTGATAAAATCCGGTTTTTTCTTTTTAGTTTTTTCATATATTTTTTTTTATTTTGGTATGCAGTTTTTTAGAGTTTATTAGTATAAATGTGATTATAAAATTTAAAAAATAATTTTTTGATTATTTTTAAAAATATTGATTTTTCAAAAAAAAAAATCAAAAATAATTTTTTTATTAGAGAAATAAAGTTATTCTCAAAAATGTTCATTAAAATCGTTGGAGCGGTTTTCGAGAAAAATAAGCTTTTCCTAAACGGTCGTATGGCAAGTACCGTTATTTTAGCCCTAAAAATAAAATTTCAACTACCCCTCTGAGGAATGCCAAAAGATAAACACATACCAAATTTGAAGGCAATCGCTTAACCCGTTTAGGCTGCAGCCCGCTATACACCCGGACAGATAGACAGACAGAGGAACATTTTTTGCCAATGACTTTTTTAGGCTTCTCTATGATCGTAATGTCATGTTTGATTGTTATCTGACATTTTTTTATATTCACGAATCCTAAACTTGCCTTATAGTCCCTATAATCGCAAGTAAAAATAGCGGCAAGAACCATAGGTTTTATTTTTAGAACTGGAAAATTCTTCCTTAAAGCTGATACGTTCAAGACACTTTTTAACTCGTTGGTTAGAAGCATTCTTGAATATGCGTCTACATTATGAAATCCAATTTATGTGACACACACACACACTCGTACAAAATAGAAAGCGTTCAAGGAAAATTTAGGCGAATTTTACAGTAAAAAGTTAATAATAGACGTAAGTTCATTAAAAACTTTTAGCTACTTTTATTGAATAAAATAAAAATAAAATTAAAAAATAAATACAATAATAAAATAAAAAAATAGAGATTTTAAAAGGCCTTTACGGTTACCTGATAAAGCTTACATTCGATTTTGTAACCCCAAAAGGTGATAATATTTATATTTATTGGTAAAGGACAAATGACCTTGCCTAGTGCTTTAATGCGACAGCTTTAATTTAACTCTTCAAAATTACTACGAATTTATAAAAGTCTTTGTTGATATGTTGATATGGTCAGAATAAATTTTAAGAACAAAAGCCGGTTTAAAGTAAAATGAACTTCCACGCAGTAAAAAAGTATTATAATAAGTTTTGTTGTCTGGCCGTCGACTTTCCTGGCTTAAGGCCACAGTGAATCCATCTGGTAGTCTAATAGGAAATTTCCTATGAACAGCTAGCCTGACTAATTTCACTTAAATGTCATAATCAGGTCAGAGTTCGATTTCGAATCATCAACTTATCGATACATATAGGGTTTCCTAGGGCATTGAAATCAACCCTCCACAAGTGCATAGATAGAACCGCGACCCTTCTTCTAAAAAAGAACAAGGCAATGGGGTTTTATGGCATACCTGGCAAGTTCTTGAGCGTTCCAGATTCCAAAGTAGCAGCCTGTATTTTGTTTCAACTGGTTAAGGCAGTGGATTTGAAACCTTTCAAAGGGAGTGGAAGGATAAAATTATTTTCAAGATACCAAGAAAGGCGATCTCAAGAACTGCAATAACTGAAATCCTTTCTCTTGTGTATAACTCTGGCAAAATATCGCTTCGCACGAAGCATGAAATCCATGCTGGTCTACGTTCGTAAAACATGCAAATGCTCCGCCAAAATCTCGATTTGGTACACAGGCCTATGGAAATCGCTCTTTGCATTACATCCTAAAGATCCGGTGGACAAAGTCAATTATCAATTTGAGCAGTGAAATAGAACAAACTAAAAGTGGATATTAATATTAAGTAGTAGAAAACAGAGCAAAACAGAGCAAAACAGAGCTTTGAGTGGAATCCTCTAGGGGTACGGTGAGCTGGTGAAGCAAAAATTAATTCGTACAATTTTTTTTTACAGTTATTCGTTGGGATAGTTTAAACTTCGGTTTTCGGGAAAATCGTGCTAGGGCTTTAGCCGTCATTTGAATTTAAAAATTTTGTGTTGACCAATAACTTCACCGTTTTTGATTTCAGATTAAAATAATAAAGGTAAAACTTGTAAGAAATTAAATTCTCTACAACTTTAGTTTTATTATTTTTTTTTTTAAGAAAAGATACTGTTCGCGAGATATTAACGAAAACCTGTTTTGTGACCCCATTCTGGGATCATGAAAATTTTAATTCGTACAATTTCCTCTCACAATTTGTTATGGGGGATCATTAGTAGTCTAAATATCGAATTTCGGAAAAAATCCTGATGGAGCTTCAGCCGCCATCTTGAATTTTATTATTAAAATAAAACCCTTTTCTACACAACAGTGGAGGTTGATTTTTGGGTGTTTTTTTTTTTTTTTTTTTTTGTTGGCGTGGTTTTTCCTGTAGGCCTAATACACGAGTTTTTTTACTTGAAAGAAAATTTACTGGCGCTAAGTATATTTCCTTACTAGTAAAATGTTTTTTTTTTTGTTCATGGTGACGCTAAAGTAACATCATCGGCTCTGTCTTCGAACATGTCAAGTTTTTGTTAATATTTCACGAACAGTAACTTTTTTTGAAATCAAAAATAATAGGATTAAAGTTGTAGAACATTTTGCCTTTCTTATTTTTGACAGAATTCAAAAATGCGGAACTTATTTGCCAAAATAATATTTCATTAATTTCAAAATATCCTAGCGCGGACGGTTAGACTCCTAATGACCCTCCTTCTACCAACGAAAGAAAATTGTACGAATTAATTTTTTTTCCATTTCAGCCTTTTTTTACATTGCTACTGGAATATACAAAAAAACAGATAAAAATATTTCTCTATCATAGTAATTTCATGTTTGATTGTCAATTTCTTTTTAACTGACTTGTCAAATAATTTAGATGGAAGAGCAAACCTTGATTAAATAAAACTTATTATGAAATGTTGGTAATGGCCTATAAAATGATCGATACAACAACCAATTTAAGACCTTTGCCTCATTAAGTACTATAGCAAATACCTTATCGTCGAATAAAATCACGTAAAATCATCTTATCAAAAAACAAGCAATAAATTACCAAACACATTTTTCGATGTTGTAAACTGATTACAAAGTTTAAAAACATCAGTATATATCAACCACATTAATTTTGTTAACAAACAAACAAATCGGCAACACCGCGTGGCACGTACCTGCTTTTATGTGCCCTATTAACACTGGAAAGCAAGATCTTTGACAGAAACAAGTAACATTTACGTTGAAAATAACAAAGTTTGAATTTATAAAAAGTATTAAAACCACAATATTTAACGGTTTTTAGTAAAAATGAAGTACGCCATCACAGGTCTTAAAGAACAAAGACCTTATGAAAATAGTATTTCGAAAATTGTAGTACCGGTTTTAATAAAACCCTGGTTTATATTTTTAGTTTTTTGTTGTTTTTTTTTTAATTTCGGTATGTAGCTTAGAGTTTATCAATTTACACCTGATTTTCAAATCTAAAATATTTTTTTTTGATAAGTTTTAAAAACATTGAATTTTCAAAAAAAAAATTTAAAAAATTAATTAAATAGAAAAAAAATAATTATTCAAATTTTGGTACGCAGAATTAATTTGACTACTTAAAACTTTTCAAATATAAAATTGTATTGAAATCCATTGAGCCGTTACCGATAAAGTCTAAAATTAAAAAAAAACGTTATATGAAAGGTACCGTTAACAGACTTTTAACGGTAAATTTGGTTCTGATTACATAATATACAACAAAAAAACTCAAAAAATGTCATCAAAATCGTTGGAGTGTTCGAGAAAAATAAGCTTTTCCTTACCCGTAGTTTGGAAGGTACCGTTATTTTTAACCCTAAGAATAAAATTTCAGAAACCCCTCTTAGAAATGCCAAAAGATATGCACAATGCACATACTAAATTTGAAGGCAATCGCTTAATCGTTTTAGGCTGCAGCTCGTTATACAACCGGACCGGACAGACAGACAGACAGACTGACAGACAGACAGAAAGACAGACGAACATTTTTGTCAATAACTTTTTTTGGCTTCTCTTTGATCGTAATGTCATGTTTGATTGTTATCTCAATTTTTTTTTATATTCACGAATCCCAAACTTGCCTTACCTATATAGTATGTATAATCGCAAGTAAAAACTACAGTTGACACCGGAAATGGCAACACTTCTGCCATAATTTCATAATAAGGAAACAATTTTCGGTATAGCCAAGAATGACTCAACTTTGGCAAAAGTAAATATTTTTTTTATTTTCAGCTAAGTAATAAGCCGGCAATAAGTGTACTTTTTATTCAATTGGTATGAGTGTACCTTTCGGTAAAATAAAGGTTGAAAAAGAAACCGAATGACACGACTTTCTCGAAAACGGTGATCCGATTACTATCAAAATTGATATTCAAGAAGATGTAGGTAGCCTAAGTAATTTCGCATTAATTTTTTTCGAAACTTTTTTTTGTATTTTTAATAATTAAAAAAATTTTTTTTTGAAAAATCTATATTTTGAAAACGGGAGGTGATTTTGTTTTAATTCTGTTTTTTAAATGTATGTTATTTTTGTGCTTAAAACTGTATTCTTGAAATATTTTTTTTAATTTAAAAAAAAATTGTTGTTGAAATGGCGTTTAAATGATTTTAGCCAATACAATTTAACGTACTTTATTCGAACAATCAAAAGTCATAAGAATCGAATAACTGCTTTGATGTTAACTTTAATTTTCTTAAATTTTATCCTACAATGTGACCGCACATATGAGCAAGTACGTGCGATCCAGTCGTGCAATTTATTTTTTAATAATTCTCGGAACCGTTTCCGAAAAAAATAAGTTTTTACTTAATTTTTATATGGCAGTGATAGAGGAACTTTATTGCTTTGGTGTTGAAATTCGGTATGTCTAGTATATTTTAGCTTCTATTAGCATTCTTTAGAGAGTTAGAGGTATTGAAACTTCTAGTTTCAGTGGTTCAAATTATGCTACTTATCTTCAAGCATTCTGCTCGATTCTTCGTAACGACTTAATAAATTTGTTTGTACGTAAATGTTGAAAAACATAAGAAGAAAATTATTTTTTTTTTAATGCTATGAACAGCGGGCGGCAGTTGTGCAGAAGATATGGTGTTTGCATACTAACCCAGAGATCGCCAATTCGGTACTCAGGTTGGGAAACAATTTTTGTAACTCCTAGTGTAAGCTAGAGCCGCCAGCCCGTGGGTGTTAAGTGAGAAAATAGTCCATCTACTGCGTTGAAAAAATTCTTTCCTATCTTTCTAAATCTTCTAACGAGTCATGCAATATCCAAGCACATAGTTAAATTATTATACATAGTTAAAAAAAAAAAAATATCTGTAAGAATTATAGCAATTAATCTTAAAAATATTTTTTTTTAAACATCTTAAAAATAACAATTTGAATTACAATGTTCATACAGGTTAAGATGCAAGTAAATACAAAAATAGTCACTATCAATGAAGAATTTTGTCATTTTCATCAAAAGTTAACTTCTGGCATTGTTTATTAACTTCATCACAAGAGTCTCCAAGCCGAGTACTATTTTCATAAAATTGTTTTTTCAGTTATTTGATCTGCATATCGCACGACTTTCCATTCCCCACTTTCTTAATCCTTCGTTCTTTTATTATCATCATTACCCACCATCCACTTCCGCAATTAACCTCTAACCAAATTATTTTATATCTTTTTCCATAGATTATCACCATAATGCAGCACCATTTGCTACCTAAGCAATTAATAGCCATCGTTGTGCTCCTCGTCGCCATCGCAACGACTTCAACATGGGCGCAGGAGAATGCCCAACTGCAGATTCCGCCTTCTCTGGTTGAGTGCTACAATACATCTTATTACATGAACCGTGACAATCGATTGCCATCGACAATCAACACGCTCATCGATCTTATCCGCAAGGTGGAAAATAGTCCGAATTTTAATATGGACGCACGACAATTGTCTGTTGCACTTTTGCACAGGTTTCGCCAGGACGGAATTCAAAGAGCGCCAGGTGTACAAGCTGTTCCCGGAGTCCTACCTTACAGTCCAACTGGATTTCAGTTCCCCAAATTCCGTATTCTCTTGTCACGTCTCATCCAGGGAAATGCTAATACATTCCCGAATTCTTCGTTGACACAGGAGGAGCGATGTTCAATGCATTTTATGCTCTCAAGTTCCTATAATCTCCGAGTTCGGGGGGATGAGAGTACCGTATGCAATCGGTTATCCCAATATCGCTTAAATAGATTTGCACGAAGCGTTAATGACAGACCCCATAAGTCCAATTTCTTGGCAGATGTTGAGTTCATCGAAACGCATAAGAGCTCGAAGAAAGATAAGGTGAAGACAAACCCCTACATGGACTTCGATTATGAGGCTGATGTGAATTTTGGTAACGATAATTCAATAAGTCAGTGCCCTGTAGAGAATGGAGTCATTTGGACGCCTTGGGGTACAGTAGCAGCTGGCAATCTGATCGCCGGAGTTGCAGCTGGTCTTCAACCGCAGACTATTCAGTTGAGAACACTTTTGGCACTTTCGCGACGTCCCGGTCAAGCTGGAGCTAGACAAAGCACTCTTACCATAGACAATCGATGGGCTGCCACTTTAGCGGGAGACCTTTCAGAGGTCGCCCTCGTCCAAGTTCCCATGTCGCCAACTGGCAGCGCTTCGGTGGGTGCTGGTGGTGCTTGGAATAGTACAGTCATGGCAAAATGGTATTTTTTGTCTAGAAAGGATAATCAAGAGATGACTGATGCAGAAATTCGTGGGGACTTGGATGGTCTGATTATAGCTATGAATATAGCAAATTGGAAGAATCAGGCTTCAAGCCTGAAACTGAGTCAAGTGCTTTCCATGTATTACTCATTGGCAGGTGTTCTTAACACAGGCATCATGGCTTGCAACAGGCAGCAGCAATTCAACACATTGGCACCTATTAATGATATGATCAGTCAGACAACAGCATTTGCGCAGGTCCTAGATGCAGAAATGCAGCTCAGGGTTACCCTTCAACAACCGGCCATTCAGCAGTTTTCACAGTTAGCGGCCAATGAGCTGGAAAACTATGTTCGTAAGTATAGGTTTATGACTGTCGTTATTAGAACAAATTATCAAACTTTACTCAATTTACAGCTCAATATTTAAATGACCTCTCATGCCAAGCTTCGGTTCCCCCATCAGGTGATGTGTATGAGAAAGTCACAACCATGACAGACATTTTCGTTTTTCTCGATGTATCATGGCAATACAATTCTATCGTAGATTATCTTAGGTAAGTCTCGAATATAATCATCTTTTCATGTTTCTGTAAGACATTCTGTGATCCAATAGCTACGTCTTTGAGAGAATTAATGTTGCGCCATATGCCAGTTCCATAACCTTGCTAAGTGCAGGTGATGGTCTAGTAATCGCAAACACGACCAACCACATGAGTGACGTTTATCAGCAATGGAATGTGACAACTCAATCTTACTGTAATTTCTATATAGACGCAAACTTTGGACCTATTTTTATTTTTATTACTTAAAGATTCACCTGGCTTCAACCTTCCTCTAATCCTTAAGTCTGTGCAAAACCTCACTCAGACCCTCATGGACGGGCAACAGCGAAACAATTCGGTTGGTGGGCGTTCAATGATTGCCCTTTTAGTACCAAACATGGCCACCGTGAACGACGGAGACTCAAACTACGTCCGCATACAGTTACAGTATATCAAGGAACAGATTCCTGATCTCCATTTTATCTACTTCGCTGGTGGCTCATCGATTCGATTTAACTCCTTTGTAGATGATCCATCTAAGGATATTTTCCCTATAAGCCTAGGGCAAAACAATTTTGCATCTCAGGGAAGACCTGTTGTTCAGCGTATCAAAGAAAGTAAATTTCAACCGTTTTAGCTTCCAAAATGTTCTTTTTCAACAAACTTTCATTGCAGTCCAACGCCGCATCATTAATCCTCGCTGTGGATCATACTGGTACACCTCGACTTGGGGACAAGATCAAATGTACCAGTACATTCGGCCGAACTTTATTAATTTCTATCGTTTGATGCCCAACTATTTCTATTTAGCCGGAGGTAGCCGACAAGTAAGCATAAATGGAGCTAGTGGAACAACCTTAACAGTGTGTACATCCCGGTATACAAGAAGGCCCATGCAGAACGCTACTACATCGACATCTGGTCAGAGTGATGTTTCCTGTCAACAATTGACAAATACAGGCAGCAGCATGACGTATGATCTGTCAAATGCATGCAACGGATACTTCTCGATCCATAGTTGTCCTGTACTATATATATCCGTTCAAGCTACATCAACGTACAGCTCTCAGGCTTCGTGTACAGACAGTGCCTGTCAATATCCAGATGAAGTTAGATACCAAGTGAGCGTGCAGAATATGGGTTGCTACAGCGGAGTGGGAAAACTACTTGGTAGCTTGTCAGTTGTTATTGTGGCAGCCATTTTGAAACAAATTTTGGCGTAAGAAGCTGACAATCATGAATGTCAGAGAGAGAGAGAAGAGAGCGCTGGGAATCCTTCCAAGAACAACTTTTTTTTAATTTTATGTTTGTTTGTATTTAAGTGAATTTTTTTTATAAACTAATGCGTATTAAAGAAGTAATCTACCATTAGAATAAGCCACAAAGTTTGTTTTTTTTTTTTTACTTTTGAACATACATATGTCAAGTAACTTATGCAAAGTTCCTAGTTCACATCTCTCTTCACATCTTTTTCGCACGATATGGCTATTCCAGAGGGGCCACCATAGAAAAAAGAAACAAGAACGACAACTAGGAGGATAATTCACTCTTCGTCTACAAGCTGAAAAATACACGTTCATCCACATATGTGTATATATCCCTGTATATGTGGGTACCAAACGTATGGCTGATTGGCTGCTTCTCACACGAATCTCACACGTATTCACATAGGCAAAATAAAATTTCATTGTTTGCAGGGCATGGTCGGTACGAGTCGCAGTTCTTTTTTCGTTGTTGACTTTGAAAGAAAAATAGGTGTTCATTAACCCGATATGAATGCTTATATTAATTATTAAGTGATTATACCCACAGGAGTGTGAGTTTGATTGTCCAGCATGGTTGTTACCAAACTTCGGGAAAACCTAGCTTAACATCAGCTCATAGCTAGTTTTGTCGTTTTTCTTATTTTTTTAATTAAAAAACGCAAGGTTTTGTTAACCAAAATAAAAATGCATTTCTATATTCAACCGCAGACAATCCCCACAATATATATATCTTCGCTATCCACATCCACATTAAGTTCTGGAATTTCCGGAAGAGACCAAACAAACGAACGCCGCCATGGCAAATCTGTCTGAAGATGTTGGGTAAACTTTTGTTAAAGAAAGATTTTTGGCTTTGATGCGTTTCTTCATTGTTATAGGAGACAGAACACATCTGTACAACAGGATAAAGTCCCCTTGAAAGTTATTTCAACGAAAGAAAACTTATATCTTCTAGTAGGATGTAGAACGTAGGAGTATCAGTGTCTGTATGTGAGAATATGGAGTATATGTATAAATGGAGTATCTGTTTCCTGGATATGATGAAAATTGAAATCTTATCTTTGGATTAATTTAAATTTAAAGTTAATGTGATTGATGAAATTCGAAGAGGTCGGGCCATTGCTGCATTCAAGTTCGACAAGTTTATAGTCAAAGTTTGTGTTTGTAATATGATTTGGGTAAATTTAATAAAAAAGGTATACACAAGCTCAAAAGTCACTGAGCTGACTCAGGCTGTTTCTTAAAGCCATTCCCTTAAGATATTAATTGAATAACTTACTCAGCCGACTGGTGCCAAAGAAAGACCTATTAAGAGCTTATGTCCCAACTCCAACCCATCAGGTATTAGGACTTGATGATATGTGAAAATTTAATTTTGATGCTGAATCCATGCGATCACGGTAAGTACATAAATGAAGTTAGTAGCACTTAATGAATGATCTTCCGAGGGTCATTAAAAATGTCAAATATCTTATCCCATTGATTGTTGATGGAACTTAAGGTCATACTCATGCACTGCGGTTTGACTAAGTCAGAGTTGTGTTTTGAATATGAATATTTTTTTATGGTAATTAATCTATTGCAATAATCGAGGGTTAAAAAATTTGCTGTTTTGGCACCAAGTGAAAATCAAGTTGGAGCGAATACTGATTTATCTAAATTTTTTCTACATATAGGAACACTTTAATGCCATTACTTTTTTTCCATCATGGTGACGTTGTTTATGTTAGAAATGATATTGATTGCCAGAGCCTTGCCAGAAAACGTTACAACGCGGACTTCAAATTTTTGCGACTCAAGTTCACTGTCCGCAAGTACATCATTCTTTAATGTTTTATTTACAGGAGCCCAAATCTCGAAAATTGTTTCTCATTGTCCTATATATGCCATTAGTGTAAATTCTCCATTTGACACTTCAGACCATTGTGTCATTTAAGCTAATTTCTCGTCCTCCAATCATCCAGTTAGAGAAAATCTTCCCACCAGGACCGTTTGGCAATACGAGAAAGCCAACTGGACGGCTTGAATAATTTCTTCCGTAACTTTAACTGGGCACTATGCTTCCTAACCACCATAGCACTTAGGTCCCTACTTTACAAGTTCATGGAAACGCTAATTACCGTCAGCTTAAGAAATATCTCGAAGACTTATAGCTACTTCATGCA
>OZ020508.1:117669989-117719989 GCA_963971375.1 Platycheirus rosarum
CTTTTTCAGCCATATATTGTGGATTTTGTCTGGGCCAGGTGCCTTCCAATTACTGCTAGCTTGTATCGCTTCCGTGACTTCTTCAGTAGATATTTCAATGTTTTGCATTTCTCTGTAACCTTTACAATTTTCGAATTCTTTGGCTAGCCAGTTGGTATCAAGATTGATGTTTTTAGGTTTACTCCATATTTCACTCCAGAAACGCGTAACCTCTTCTATGGGTGGAAAGTTAAAGTTATTTTGGTTTTCTTTAGGCTGGTCCAATTGGCGGTAGAATTGTTTTTGATTCCTTTCAAAAAAAGAATTTTTAAATCTTGCGTCTTCTGCTTTCTCTATACCTCGCAAGACGTTTAGCATAGGCCGCTAATTGTTGTTTTTTCCTGTCTTTAATTTCAGTTAACATGCTCTCTGTCAACTCTTGGATTCGAAGAGGTTGTATAATGACTTTTAATATAGTTTTCGGATGTTCCTTGATTTAAAGCCGTTAGAATAGGCTGTGAGTCTACCTAAATCATTCCTTATCTTGTTTATTTTATTGATAAGGCGCCTTTCCCATTCTGGCATGCTGGAAACAATGTTCTGTGATCGAGATCGCGCATTCGGTATTGTCTTTTTTCCCATAGTTTTAATGACAGCAACTGCTCCAGAGTATACAAGGCAGTGTAAATCTTGTATGCTTGTTGCAGAAGCCAGATAATTGGGTAAAATATTCTGGTTGACAATATGTGTAAGTTCGTTTATTCGTTTATTGTTGTAAATTCTAGGAATGCCATCCCTGCGGGATGGGTCACTGTTTTCGTTTTCCGATAAGGCTGCACGAAAGTGTTCGTAGAGCACTGTTGTGATTGGTGTCTGTGTTTGGTTTGATATAGCTTCCGTTGTATTGTTTTCTCTTGGCTGTCCTAAAGGAATTTCTAATATATGATTAGAGTAATCGTTGTTTCCCGATGCTTCTGGTGGATTGTTGTTGATTTCTGGCTGTTCCTCATCTGTTTGAAATTCAACTCGGCGCTCGATTCTTTCCCTAGATGTGGAGATCTGGTTTGATCTGCTTGAAGTTTAATTTCTTCTATTTCATGTGTTGAAAGAAGTTGCTTTACCATGATTGCTCTCCTTCTATCTGCGATATTTTGTTCAGTAATTCTAGACATAGCGGGGAATTGATTTACAAACAGCTCCCTCATTTGCCTCCTGTACACATGCAATTCCGTTTCCATATTGGTTGAAATGAAGTAACAACGTATAACTGATTTATTCATATCTGATGTCCATTTAATACGTTGTCTAGGAAGACCTGCTATCGTGGTTGCCATCGAAATCCTTGGCAAAACACGTCGATGAACAGGCTGTGATGTTTGGGGATTTTCAAAGTCTGGGTTATTGGTGTAGGTTGCTTCTTCGGGTATCCCGGTCAGTGTTCCCACGGGCAGCTGACCACCAACGGCTCGCATGCTGTCACCCCCAGCGTTGGCTCCAGGTGGTGCCCTGACGACCTCGGGCAGCGATAGTTCTTGCGATATATAAATGTTGTTTGTCTCCATGTTAATAAATGGGTTGGGATAGTTTGTTACGTTCAATCTCTGAGTCTGCTTAATTTTGTTTTCAGCATAACAGAATTAAACGCTTAAGCCCCCTCGCCGCGTCAAGGCCTATCCCCGAGGGGGTTATTATTATTATTATTATTATTATTATTATTATTATTATTATTATTATCATTATTATTATTATTATTATTATTATTATTATTATTATTATTATTATTATTATTATTATTATCATTAATACAATTATTATTATTATTATTATTATTATTATTATTATTATTATTATTATTATTATTATTATTATTATTATTATTATTATTATTATTGTTATTATTATTATTATTATTATCATTATTATTATTATTATTATTATTATTATTATTATTATTATTATTATCATTAATACAATTATTATTATTATTATTATTATTATTATTATTGTTATTATTATTATTATTATTATCATTATTATTATTATTATTATTATTATTATTATTATTATTATTATTATTATTGTTATTATTATTATTATTATTATCATTATTATTATTATTATTATTATTATTATTATTATTATTATTATTATTATTATTATTATTATTATTATTATTATTATTATTATTATTATTATTATTATTATCATTATTATTATTATTATTATTATTATTATTATTATTATTATTATTATTATTATTATTATTATTATTATTATTATTATTATTATTATTATTATTATTATTATTATTATCATTATTATTATTATTATTATTATTATTATTATTATTATTATTATTATTATTATTATTATTATTATTATTATTATTATTATTATTATTATTATTATTATTGTTATTATTATTATTATTATTATCATTATTATTATTATTATTATTATTATTATTATTATTATTATTATTATTATTATTATTATTATTATTATTTTTATTATTATTCCTAGCAAGAAGCACTGCCCCTAAAACATTGCTAAAAACATTGGTGGAATTCTAAAAAGTTAGAGTTCAGTCCAAGTTATAGCATTCTTACAGGCTAACTTTTTTATATGCACTCAACATTTTCCAAGTTTTTTACTAATTTTATTTCTTTCGTACTACTCAACTCCTTTTATCAAAACTACACAATACAACGATGAAAAAAAACTCAAATGTGTATAGTCTATTACCATCACTTAAAAAAAAAACTCGTAGGAAAAACTCGAATTCCCTGGCAGGCATAAAAATTCTCCATCTTAGCTTAAAATACCTTAAGCACCAGTGGCTCTATAACTCGCGGAGTTCCCTCCTAATAACTCCACCCAACAATTTAAACAACAATAGAGTCGAACTCCGAGTCATTGTCCACTAATTATATCCACAACAATATCCTTATTAGCCATCATTGTGTTGCACATTGCAATCTCAAAAAGCCTCATAACTACCGACCAACAAGCCGCAACCCATTCAGAGTAGTGACTGCCATTCTCACCAAACTATCATCAAGTCCGATACAAAAGGTAAGCCTCGACTCCGGCTCCGCCATCATCTTATTTATGAAGTTGGGTGCGGAATTTTATATGAACTTGTGCGCAAGTGGACAAAGTATCTTCTCGTATTGTATTTTGTATCCCATTGCGCGCGATCTGCTCCCGTTTCGCATCGCAGACACGATGGGAACGCGGATTATTCGCTTTCGCCGTATGCTGTATGATGGGCGCATAAAAACCAAATTGCACCCCTCCTTCCCGTGCCAGAGGAGAAAACATGAGATATCATTCTATTGTTGTCAAAAATGTTTATCATATAAAGTGGACATATTGTTTGTATGAGTCGTCTTCGTCGTTGTCCTCGGTTGTGGAACTTATCTTGCTCGGCGCAAGCATGAGTGAGGAAATTCACTCTCGGAAACATCGCGTATCCCAGCAGGGAAGACATAACCTATAAAGCAGCGGAAAACAATATGTTTAGTGGCACGCTGATTTATTGCCGTTAATAAACCGCTCTCGGGGATTCAAAAACGAGTGCAAGCTGTAAGTCTTCGTCGGCTTCTCTCCCTTCGCTCGATGTGCGCTGATCTGGTTCGCTTCCGAGAAAGCCAAGTCCTCTGCCACCAGTGACAACAATTCTACAATGATGATGATAGTTCTTGGCAACATAACCGATCCAAAAGACTCATAGGGCCAAGACAATGTCCTTTTTGCATGTAATATATTGATTCTCGAGTCCTAAGCACACGAGTGGAAAGATTGCCACTACATTCTCTTCCGTCTCAAATGGCCGTCCTCGCAGTGCCTCCGAGAAAAAGAGAAAATGTTTTATTCATGGATTTGCGATGTGAACTCTGTCGCGATGGGTGCCATGCTGTCCTCCACCTTTGGAGCGCATCAGTGGACTTGGACAGAAGGGCAGTATGAATGGCTACTATGCGGTTGCATAGCCGCCGGCGGCGCGGCGCAGGAAAAGAACTGCTACAGCTAGGGCAGGTAAATCTTTTTGGGTTTGTGTGGCGGCATGCTACTGTATGTGGACTGCTGCGCACACTCTCGCCTCTTCGTGATCTCAAATTACGAATTTTATTGTGTTCGGAGATTATGTCCGACAATGTCGAGAAGGAATTCGCTTTGCTTTATGCAAATTCCAAACAAATCGATTTGAACGTTTGTATTGAGGCTTTTGTTTTTGTTGTTCTGGGACTTACTCGGAAGAGGGTGTGTATTTTGTAAAAATAAAACAAATTAGGAATATACAATGTAAAGTCGTGTGTTCTTGTAAGTGATTGTTTTAGAAAATAATTGTCTTAAAAAGATTTTAGTTATAATAGTTACAGCACAACCAACGCTACTCCACTAAGGCGAGTTTGAAGCTGGTATTTGGTATTATTTGCACCAAAAACCAGTGTTACCGCAAGTTCAATTTTTTATGAGTGAGGCCAAAAAAATGAGTAATTTTGAAAATAAATGAGTCCTTTTGAAATTTTTTTTTTTAGATTTATGATAAATCTTTTTTTTTCAATAACAAAAATAAATACTTTAAAAACATAAAAATATCATTCAATTCATAAATATTAGTAAACCAACTAATTGTAGGTATATAAATCACATAGGTATTAGGTAAATGTTTTGCAAATATCACAAAAAACAAGTATTTTCACACGTAGTTCACACTATGCAATCTTTTGCAAATTATTTTTTATTCTGAAATTTGATATAAAAGTATTTGAACTTGCAAATTGATTGTATCATATTATGTTAAGTTTTTATTTTTATTCTTAAGAAAATGAGCCAAATCTCAAAAAGATGAGTCCCTGAGCCAAGCTAAAAAAAATGAGTCCCTTTTAACTCAAATGTGTCCCCGCGGTAACTCTGCCAAAAACTGTTGCGCCTTAAGTATCAGTGAAATTATTAAAAAGTTGACACATTCAAAGTGCATTGAGATGTCAATAAGATGTATTGAAGAAAAAAATGGAGCCACTGAGGTCTCCTTGTGGTACTTCAGAAAAACCCGAATTTAGTGGTATTTATATTGATTAGTTTAATGTTGGACTTTCCTTTCTTGGACTTTCTCGAGAAATGGTTAACTGCCTCTCGACCTGTTAATTGGTCAATAATGTCAATTTCACGTAGCCAACTAGTTGATTTCTTGAAGAAAGTGCCTTTTGCGTGCCTACTACAGGACTTGATTGAAGAGCTCACATTAAAGTGCCGCATCCCTTGTCTGAACCCCGTGCATGACGTCTGGAATACCGATATTTGATGGTGGTTCTGCACTTAAAATAATTTTTTTTCAGGATTTGCATTTATCTGAAGCTTAGGCTTATTGTTGATCTTCTTGACTTAACGCCACTCTGGTATGAGCCAATTATAGTATTGCAGAAAGGAGATGTGCTTCTGTTGCCTATATTGTAGATTGTAGTCATCGGGCATCATTTTATCATACAACACTTATGGTTTATAAATTCCGCAGGTAGGAGAATGTGGATTTGTTATTTTTTGTTTAGGTTCTGTATGGCTTTCTTTATCTCTTGAGTACTGGGGGCTAAGACTGGATCTTCATTTACTGTCTTTGCGATTCTTTCTTTTCCTATTAGCTCTCTCTACACAATACCCTTTAAGAAGCTACTGGAAATGCTCCTAAAACATGTTAACAATTCTCTGTTCTCCGGAACTACATATGTTGTTGAGATTCTTCGATTTTCCAGATTTCTGAGCGAATGCAGATGCTATTTTTTTACTCAGTATTTCCTTCTCTTTCCTTTACTTTTTCTCAGTACTTCTTTCTTTTTGCTTTAGTTTTGCGTTGCCTCATTTGCATTCAATTATTATCCGTCTCCTGCACCAGTCATTCTGGAATCATCATCTTATCACGGATTCTTTTTTGAAGTGGTTGTTAGCCCATGGTGGCCTTGGCTACTTTCTTAATGAAATCTCCATACTGGTTTCACTGGTTGATGGCGTTTGTACATCTGTGTTAGTCGGGAAAGGACAAAAATATAATTCCAGACACACATTTGGACTTAAAGGTGGGACATGATACCATTGTCATGCCACATCTAAGTTATTTTCGAACATCCAATTGAAGAAGAATTGTTTTACACGGCCACCACAACGAAATAACTGGTTTAAAATTGAATATCATGAGAGAATGGAGAGCTGTTATTGAAGAAATGAAGTTCGAAAGTTTTGCCCAAAATATAAAATATACGGTAAGATAATGGAAGAATAAGAATCAATGTTGGTATGGCTGCCTGTTTGTTCAATTTGGAGAAGTCTTTCGACATCGTAACCATATGGTGTCAGATTTAAATCTGAATATTGGTTTAAACAGACTGGTAAGAAGCAAACCAATGTTTGTCGTTCATGACCTGCTAAATGGTAGAAAGTTTGATATGAAGATTAGCCTAGACTTCAATTACAATAATCGTCTGCAAGTAAGAGTGCTAAACTTGCAGCGATCTCATTTAAAGTATTACCCAGGCAATTATCTGTTCCGCCAATACAGAATATGTCCAAAGTTTTAGGTTATCAGAATTCTGTGTTTGTTGGAAGCTTATGCTATATTTGGAAGTTAAAAATACACACACTTCAAAAAAATAAACAAAGGTGTTAAACTATCCTGTTTATCCTGTGTCTATAAGGTTACGCGAAAGAACTCGTGCAACAGTAATTATACTTAAAAGAATACAGGCCAAAGAGTTATACACCCTTTCGCATCAAATAAGGCTTTAATCTTCTGAGACATTTTGGTAAAGATTCTTTTCAACAATTGAAGGATAATTGCATAAATGTATAAATTAAATTAAATAAAAGCTTTGTCTTAAGTTTTTTTTATAATATCCGTTTTAGTTATAATGATAATTTGTATAGTATCACATATATCACAAATTTACTTTGACAAAAGTAATAACTACAACAACTTTATGAGGTTTCCCGTCTCTTATATCCTTATTTAAACAGTTACCGTTCTACCAACTTATAAAGCTTCCAATGTTTCACTTAGCTCTCGTTCATAACTTCCATTTAATTTGGCTTCCGAAACGAAAGCAAAATTATTTACAACTCTACCCGTTCCGCTAAAATGACGATGCGAAAATATTTCACATTCTACCTAACAATTCAGTTTAGTTTGTGTCCCCACAATCTCACATATGTCCTTACAGGCATCCTATTGTATGTGTTGGTATATGAAATGATAAATTTGACTACTTAAGTCCTCCCGTTTTTGTACACTCGTATGTTCCGAACACAACCTACGTTGATAAAAATTATTATTTCTACTTATTTTTTTTACCTTGACAGAGCGAATTACAAGTTCCTTTTTTCGGTCTTTTGGGCTTGTGGAAGCCGATGCCACTATTTTACCACTGCGCCACCATTTAATAACTTAACTGTTGTATACAGCGAACTTGCCGCTGCAATGAATTATTATATTTAATTTCCTTGGTACTTTCGTTGCGGTTATTAATATGAAGTTGAAAGTTGACACACACAACAATAAACAAAAAAAAAAACAAGAATAAGAGCTCCCGTAAACCAACAATTGTGGCATAAACCATTGTAAGAGTTGGGGCAGCAGCAGCGGGTGGTTTAACCTATGATGCATGTTACATACTGTATACTACGTGCGTGTAGCGAAGGGATGATAGAAGAGGAAGTCGCTTGGAATTTCACATATTAATTTAAAATGATGCATGTATGTAAGTTTCTGAAGGTTAGACGGGGTTCTTTAGCGTTTTAAATAAGGGCAATTCGAAAAATATTCAACATCATAAATCATTTAAATACTCATTTATAACAAAAATATAAAAATCCTGGTCTCAAAATCTGTGTTTTAACTGGCGATGCCGATTCTAGTATTGCATTAAAAGGAGTCTTAAGTTGAGGTGACAATCGAACATTATGTTAACATAAGGAAAATAAAATATTTTAGTGTGTCCCACGCCAACCGCCTTTTTATATCTAAATGTATCGACGTAAGAAACCAACGGGAAAAATTCTTCAGCAACAAAATGAACACCTGGAACTTCAAGTGTTGGAGCAATCTTCGTCGTCGTCATCTTTGTTGCCGCCTTGACTTCTTCGTTCAGGTCAGAAACCCCAAGCTGAGAACGATAAATTGGTAGCGGTATCAAAGAAACCTCAGAAGCAACCAACAGTTCAATCCAATGATGAGTTTACTGGCGGCCAACCGGTTTCCTCAATAGCTTCCATTACGGATGAGAGGATTTCTGACCCGGCAGGATCCTTATCTGATGGTATTGAACTGTTGCCCTCAACTTCCGCAGTGGTGGGAGAAAGAACCGCAGAGGAATTTGATCTTGTTGCTATGAAAAGACCTTTGCCAATTTTTATTTAAAATTTTCCACAAACAACAAGTGAGTCAATGATATATACGTTTTTATATACTGAAAAAATCACCAAATTTAGACTCATCTTATCTTAATCTTCCCAAAATGAAGCTGAATGCAGATCGGAAATATTTCTCCTTCATAATTGAAACGAAATGCTCAATGAGTTATTTCTCAACATTCTACCAAAAACCAAAATATTGGAGGATTGCAGACAAAACAAAAATCAATTTTTGCATCAAGTCTTACTATCAACATAGTTAGATAAATCTTTTCCGGACAACGAAATACTGTGTACTTCGTACTAAATATGTCGGTGGGATTGCTCTTCTTTAACTAGCATTAAAAAGTCTGGTGTTGGAGTTCTAATTGCCATTAGAAATTTCTACAGCTCAAATCAAGGGCTGTATACAGAAACTACATCAGATCTATGATAAAACCTACTATTGAAAACTTCATCTTTTTGGATATTTTGTTAAAAATAAGAGAAAAGTAGCTGAATTCCAGTCCTATTTATATGAATTTGGATCAAAGATTTCTAAATGATGGCGTTGAAATCTGTGATATGTTTCCAGAACTTTTAAAAGGCATCTACAAATGTAATAATGGGTTACATGGGCTGTATCAAACTACTTTTGATATAAGCATTTCAAATGACTTTTCATTTATTCAAGAAAACGATGTGACAAGTGCAATAAAGAAGCTAACTTATTCACTTTCTACTGGACCTGATAATGTGTCGTCCTGTCATTCCTCGGCCAGTGCTTTATATTTTTATATAAATAAATAAATAAATACATTTAGTAAGTAATAAGTAAGATTCATTTATTAATCTCATAAATGAACTTAATTTACATGATAAAAAAATGAATTATAAGCTATAGCTTTACCGTCAGCTCAGTTTCAATAAATAATTTTAGCAATTTAAAATTTTGGTTTAAGAAATTGATATAACATGAAATATATATTTTTCTAATCAAATTCAATTATCAATAATATTCGCTACTTATAAGCACTTTTTTATAAAAAAAAAAATGGGTCATTAAGAAGATCCACAGTTTCCTGTACCATTAAAGTTTTTGCTCCTAAATATTGTTGTCTTTGTGTTGCATAAGTTGGGCACACTCCAATTAGGTGAGAGCAGTCTTCTTTTGACTGGTGAAAACTTCCATTGTATGGTGTTCTATTAAGTCTAAGGACCTCACATCTGGTTTAAAAAATTAAAGAAATTTGCTTGTAACTTAGCAAGTCGCAAAAATAGTTATCAGCCTCTAGCTTAAAGTTAAGTTTTCGATACAAAAATCTGCTCTCCGACTGCTGAGCTTCCGCTACAAGCAACTCTCTTTGGGTATCTTCAAACTTTTGAATTGTACGATATAACCGATCTTTCAACGTATTTCGATCAACTAAGATTGTGTTCGTACTTCTCCATAGACTTCGCCAAGATTTCGCCATTTCTCCATTCACCAATCCTTATTTCGTATTTCATACTGAAGCATTTTGTTTGCGAATCGTGTTTCGGGGAGTTCGAGCAATTTTATAACATAGGTGGCATATGTTTTATGGAAAACTATTCCTAAACAAACAGCATAATTTGGTGTTTTAATTTGGAAGGTTGAACAATTTTTGATGAAATTTCTCCAGACGGTTACGTTGCAGGAACCAATGATAGTTTTGTGCTAAATTACCTCTATTATTTCTTGAAAAAAACCATTATCTTTGATTTATCTGTGTTTACGATAAGTCCCCACTTTTCACAGAATGAAGCAAGGTCATTTATCATCAACTATAAATTTGCTGGCGTTTTAGATAAAACAACCAAATCATCCGCGTACAGTAGAACATTAATAATGCTGCCTGCGATTCTTACTCCACCAGGTAGTTCGGATACAACATCGTTAATGAAGAGAGCAAATAATAATGCACTAATTGATCATCCCTGTTTCACACCACTATCTGTTTCAAGCAATCTGAGAAAGTAATTCCATCCCAAACAGTGCATTAGTTCGACAATACATTTCTCTGATGATAAGAGTGAATTTAGTAGAGAGCCCTATGCGTGAATGTTTGTACAAAAGTGCGTTTCTATTAACGAGATCAAAAGCCGCCTTAAAATCTACAAAAAGTGCGTACACCTTTTTGTTTCTGGATTGAAAAGCTTTTACCATTGCTGATAGACTAAAGATGTGGTCAATTGTGGAGTAGTCCTTACGAAATCCTGCCTGCAGTTCAGTCATAATGTGGTTTTCATTCACCCATTTTTCAAGTTTAGTCTAGAACAGCACAAAAGAGTTTGCCAATAATATTCATAAAGGAAATGCAACAGTAGTTTTCAGCTCTATAAAATGCGCCTTTTTTGTGTATGGGAACAAATCACAGACCGTTTGAAGCAATTCGGTACAACAGAGTTCGCAAAAATATTGTTATACAATTTTGTGAGATGTATTAGAAAAAGAAGGGATACAGTTTTGAAAAACTCAGACGGGATTCCGTCTTCTCCAGGCGCTTTTCCATTATTTTAGCGTACTCAATATCCACCAAAAATATTTCGCAATCAAGAATATCATCGACGATAAGAGGTTCAGCCGTAATAGATAGATAGAATAGATAGATGTGCTGCAGAAACATAGGTGCCAATTTTAAATCCAGAGCCATTTATTTCCTTTGTTACTTTCCAGAATTATTTTGAGTTTTTAATAGTTGCAAGTTGAATAGCTTGGTTGTTTTAAAAGTTGATTTTCTTCATACGACACATATTTTTGTAAAAGGTGTTGGCCTCAGGATACCATTTTTTTTTAAATTACGGAATCTGTTTCTCTCCATGCGTGTAATAGTGCAAAATATTTTTTTACTTGCGTTCGAACATTCGGAGTCAAACCACTTTTCCTTGTAAAGTTTTACTGCAGGTGCGATTCTTATTGAAGCAGAACTTCTAATGCACGATGTTATTTGCGATGAGTATTCTTCTACCGACTCTTTGTCTGAGGGCATGTTTGAAAAAACGTTATATGTAGCTTGATGATGAGAGCTTTTTTCTTGTCTTCTCCAGTTCATTCTTGAAAGCAAATTTAGGTTTTTTTTTCGACGATTATAGCGTTATTGGTCTGTTCCACAACTATAGGCAAATGATCAGAGTAAGTTTTTGCCTGACCTTCGAACTTTGATATAAGATCTAACCAGTCGTTATTTACTGCACAAAAGTCTATTACAGATTTACCTTGGCCTCCAATGAAAGTATAATGACCTTCAAGATCTCCATTCAAGATGCATCCATTCAAAAGGCATAAATCGTAGGTTTGGAAAACGTCGAGAATTTTTGTTCCATATTGGTTGTAAACGGTGTCTTTGGATGTTGTAAATAGGGGCAAAGTTCCTTTCTTGCAAAGCGGTTGTAGTCTGCGTATTTCCTATCCTAGCGTTTAAATCACCAATCACCATTACGCTTTTATTCGATAGGTGAAATAGAATATTATTTAATTGTTCAGCATCGTCGATCCAATTGTTACAGTTGATATAAAATGGCACTATAAACATATTGTTAGTAAATGTTTAACTAAAGTATATCCGCATAAGTTCACAAAGTCGTATGTTTGTAAAAGTGATTTTCTGATTCCGAAAAGATTTCCGCCACTTGCCCTACCTCTATTTGCGTGTTGCTGCAATAAAATATTTTCTAATTTTAATGGAATGTGCATGTGTTATATGAGTTTCAAATAAAAAAAAGATTTGAAAACTTTATACATATTTAAAAAAATTTACATATAATAATTTACTATTTGAACCTGATATATTATAAGATAAAATATTTTGAAAACTAATAATACTTGAGCTGAAGGTTTCTTCATATCAATTTTGTCTACTTCTTTCTACTCCGTTTCTTAAATAAGTTGACATCCCTGTTGTTGTTGCGCATTCGATTGTTGATTGTTGTGAAAGTTTGACATCATTGTCAGTTTGACAGCTTCGAAATTTAGTTCTCCAAACATTTTCACCAGCACCTGTTCGCCATCCATATAATTGTGTGTTAAATTATTATTATTTGATATATAAAATATATCTTTCCCTATAATTAAGGCGTTGTGCTTTAATAAAAGTTGTGCGTTAGATTGTTTAGATTTTATAACTTTCCTGTAGCTTAGAAGAATCCGTCTTTTGTGCTGCGATTGTTAAGTTAGGTCGCGTTGGTTGTAGAAATGTATTCCTTTCAACTTTTTTTGCATTTTTTAAGCATTCTCGTTGCCAAGAAACCTGAGCCAGTGGACAGTTTGAATTTAATAACTGAGTGATTTTGGCCTAACTGGCCAAATACTGGTTTTGTATTTCTGGCTTCCTTTCTAGGTTATTGTTGCCAGCTTCAATTTGTTAGTTCTTCATTTTGTTTTTTTGATGCGGCTATCTCTGATGTCAAACCTTGAAGGTCATCCTTGGTAGCAAGATTAACGAGTTTCGTTGTGATCTTTGCATCGATTGAATTATCAATAATTGATTTTATTTTGATTAAATCCATATCAGAAATTGACATTTTTGCTGAAGATTTGAATATTTTTGCGAATTGATTGGAATTTTCTTCTGCGTTAGAAATAAATTATAATTCCAGTTTTTAAATCAGGAAGCCGATGCAATATGCGTGACTACAGATGTAATGCAGCAATCAGCGTTTTTCCTAAGATGATGGAATCCAAAATAGTCGATAAGTTGATTCATGGAGTAAAATCGCATCTAAAAATAAATAAATTTATTGGCACGACAGCTCCTTAAGGAACCAAGGCCTAGTGACTTATACTCTCAACCATTCCTGTGTATGTGTTGTTACTCTGCAAGAATGGAAGGGACCTACAGTTTACCGCCGAGTCCGAACGGCTACATGAGATGCACTTTTTCGAGACAAATTTTACTCTTGGAGGTTTTGTCAGTTCCTCGCAAGAGGCAGTACCCCAGAAAAAAAGGTGGCTATGAGCTGGATTTGAACCCAGGTTTTTTTCGCTTAGCAGTCCGACACACTAACCACTAAGCCACGGGGCACTACTATCGCATCTATCGGACAAAAAACATGGATTCTTTAAGGGCAAATCTACCATTACAAATCTGTTGAAACTTGTATAACAAAGGGATTCATGAATGGTCATTAAACGGATGTGGTATACACTGACTTCTGCAAACCTTTCAATCAACTTAATCATCAGCTGCTTGTTAGAAAATTCACTTTTCGGTTGGTCTCCAAAACTTGGATTGCAAGTTATTTATCATCTCGTTCTTAAAATGTTAAATTTAAGTCTCATTTATGCAACGCAATAGATGCCAAGGGGGTGCCTCAAGGAAGCCACCTGGGACCACTGCTATTGGTGATTTTTATAAATCATTTACCCTCTGGGATAAAATACTGAGATATATAACTCTATGCTACTTTCAACTGCAATCTAATATTGATCATTTGCAGGAATGGCGTAACAACAATGATCCCACACTGAACTCTAAGAAATGCATAGTAATGACCTTTGCTGGTGTAAACATTTTTTTCATTAATGAATAAATAACTCAAAACTTGAAAGAGTTAATTATTTTGTGGACTTGGGAGTAATATTTGATTCAAAATGAGAATTCAGAATGCACATCGATTCAATTACTTCAAAAGCTTCTGTTCGTCTGGGAATAATTAAACGATGGTCAAAAGAGTTCTACGAGCCTTATGTGTCAAAAAGTCTATTTTTTGGACTCGTGCGTTCAATCTTGGAATATGATTGCCAAGTTTGGTGCCTATATTAATCCTGTTACATTGTGCGCATAGAACCCATTCAAAAACAGATTCTATTATTCGCTCTTCGTCATCTTAACTGGGATAATCATCATCATCTTCCACCACGATTTTTCGTTCGCGACTTTTACTGATTGGTCTTCTTAATACGCTCAAGGACAGGAGGTCATCACTCAATGCTGCATTCATATTTAAACTTTAGAACGATGATATAAGTTCTCCTTATTTGTTTTCCTTAATAAAAATAAATGTGCCATTTCGTCCGAGTCGAAATTATAAAATTTTGCGAACAAATGAAACAGTTTTAAACTACTTTAATAATGAAACGTTCTCTCTCTTATGTAAACAATTCAATAATTATAATTCTTTCGTAGATTTTAATATTACATTATTGAAATTAAAAAAAAATATACTCATATACAATTTAAATCGTCACTAATTTTGTAATATTACTTTAAATATCCAAATAATTGTGATCAATTATGTATCTTATAGTCAAATAAAAAAAAATAAAAAAATTCAAGCTGGTATAGTTCCAAATAGATCCATACAGACAGACAGAATTTTGCCACTAACTCAAATATAATATATATATATATAATATAATATAATGTTATGTTTGATTGTTATCTCGATTTTTAATCTGCACAGGGCCTACAAATTGTTCCAAATTCGTATGGTGCGAATAAAAAAGAATCGCTGTACTTATCAGTGTAAATCCGAATTTTTGCGCTCGAGGGTAAACTGATTGTCATTCCAATGTACTGGAGCATTCATTGTTTGAAAAATAGCGACAATAAAATGATAAATGAAACACACATTAAATTTATTGTCCATACATTGCCTATCAATTTTCGTACTCTTTTTTTAATTTGATCCAAAAAAGCTTAAGTCCATTATTAGATCACAGTGAACAGTGAACTATACTTCTTGGCCTTGGTCGAATATACGCTTTGTAGGTAAAGTGGTTAACTTTATTTTCCAAAAAATATAAGTACATACATATATATTTCTTGTAATATTTATGTATATTTTAAGAAAAATGTTTGTTTTCATTAAGGACGGCTACAAACAACAAATTTCGATGATCTCGGGGTATATGGAAATGCATCCCGGGCTGGCCATATCCTACAATGCCCTCTCAAGCTATTATGTACATATGTATCTTAAAAGTATTAAATGGGAGCAGTATGTTAGATCCTTGAACGTAAATATGCCGCCAACAATTTTTTTGCAGAATGTAAAAATATTTGTTTTGTTTCTTAAGTTAGTTTGAAGCAATTGAACTTTTGTTATAATTATCTCCTATCTCGTTGTAGTTTGAAGTATAAATTACCACATTTTACAGTTTTTGCTTAAAATTTGATAATTTTTTCACTATTTTTCATAAAAAAATCGAAATATAATAGAATTCAAGTCGACACAATTTATTTTTCCCACAAATTTTATACACAAATGTATGAAGGTGACAACTAAATAGCTGTCACCCGCAAACCAAGCAAAAAGGTGATGGTCACTTTGATAATCACCTTACGTGGAGTAAAAGCATTATTTTTGATGATTAACAATCAACTATCACCTTAGCGGATTCCACCCCAGGATAAACTTATACACTATATGCACAACCTCCACAAACATTTTCTATTTCCTTCTAAAATGTCCTGCAGGGAAATAAAGACGCATCCTTTAACAACGATGAAAACACAACCGGAAGCCAGATAAAATGAAAACATCCCTGAATCCCTGCCAGGAAAACGATTACATATAAAAATACAGCAAATTTAGGTTTTCCTTAACTCGCTTGATCTCATCGGTATCAGGCTTGCAATTTTACCGCATAAACACAATCTCTTTTTCCAGGATACTTAGAACTCCATGACATTGCACGCACAGCATCCTGGATAAACTAAATTAGATTTTACAGAATTATGAAAACTTCTTTCATGCTCCGTTTAACATCATCAAAAGGCTCACAAAATGATAAAATAGAAATAAAAAAAACGTTTTTTTTTAATGTCGATGTTGCAAATGCAGAATGGAAAGAAAAAGAAGGAAAAAGCTTGAAAAAGATACACCAAATGGAACAAGGTGTTATCACTATAGAGACTATCTATCTTTTTTTTAGTCTAAAGGCGAATCCTTAAGCGAATATAGTGTTGAGAGTCTGTGGTTAAAGCGGAGCATAAGAATAAGAACCGGAAATAAGTTATATCACATCCCACTGAAGAAAGAGGAAAAATAAGAAGGAAACACACCCGAAGCCTAAAGGAGTTGGGTTGGATAACTGCATTACAGTTGGTATGATTTGCCGCCTATTCGTTTTAAGAAAAATGCGGTTACATTGCTGCGGGTCAAATCGTTTTTCTTTCGAGTTTTCCTTATTATCTGTTTTTTTTTTTCTCGTCACACTTTCTTATTTGTGTGTCGATTTCGATGGTTTAACACAATTTTGAAGGATATTTTCCGCTTGATAAATAATTCTTAGATTCGGGCGCCAATTTTATTTATATTTGAATTTTATATCTTTTTTTTGTGAAAATGAGTTATCGATTGGAAGTTGCAATTTGAACTGAAGACTTATTTCTTCGGCGAGGTGAATGAGCTTATGAAACCTCCAGTTTTGGGACGTTTTGATTTAAGCTCTTAAAATTTATCCTTCATTCAGTGACATTTGTATAGACTGGCAGTCGATAGGCATGAATGGGTGAAATATATATTATTTTACGTACGTCATACATGCACATGTATGTAGATATGTCCACAACGGAACGTTTGTGAACGATTCGTTGAACGGTTGAACCCCATTTTCGATAACTTGGCCACATTATGTCAACTTAAACGAAACATCAAATTTTGGCTTTGAAATCCTCTTGATATGCTGGCTTGTTGACATCATAGACCAATGATTTAAGATAGCCCCATAAGAAAAGCCTTGGAGTTCTTACTCCAGACGATCAAGCAAAGCCAGGTCACTGGACCAATAATCAACAATTAATTTAAAAAATAAATTGCACGATTGGATCGCACGTACTTGCTCATATGTGAGGTCACATCGTCGAATAAAGTTGAAAAAAAAATGCACGAATGGGTCGCACGAACTTGTTCTGACGCTAGATAATTGCTTAGTGGCTGCATATGTATATATTTAAATAAAAAAATTATTTTTTTCAAAAATTCTTTCATGTTTTTAATAAGTTTAATAGTTTTTTTTGCAAAAAAAACTAAGTAAATTGGAAAATTAAATGTCTATCGAAGAAAAAATATATTGAAAATCGTTCGACCAGTTTTTTTTAAAGTATGGGAAAATTATTTAAAAAAAATTCAATCCGTTTTCAAAATATTTCTAATAATACTACCGAGATACTACCAAATAAATACTAACTACCAAGTTTGAAGAAAATCGGCCCATCCGTTTAGGCTGTAGAGATGCGAACAGACAGACAGACAGACGGATTGACGGACGAAATTTCCGGACCCACTTTTTCGACTTCTTTATCATCGTAATGTCATGTTTGAGCGAGCGAGCAACGTCTGCAAACTATAAAAATTTTCTACCGAAATTCGGAGTCAGTGACCGCAACTTTAAGAGCGTTAACTCCAATTTTCGGTCGTAATTCTCGCCCAAGTAGACAGGCAATAACAAGTTTAGTGCAAACTGAGTCTATGTACATATTCGTTGTTCATTTTGCCGTGTCAGTGAGACAACGGGTTGGTCGAAGTGTCGAAAATATCGCTGCCCTTCAGGCGTCCGTTGCAAACGATTCAAATCAGTCAATTCCACATCGCTCAGAATACATCGTGGCGTATTTTGCGTAAGGATCTTGGCTTACACCCATACAAGATCAAGCTGGCTTAAGAATTGAAGCCGATGGACCATTTGAAGCGACGTACGCGCCAAGATGATGAATTTCATCGCAAAATCATCTCATTTTAGGCTCAATGGGTTCGTCAATAAGCAAAATATACGTTATTGGTCGGGTGAAAATCCACATTTGCTTCATGAATCACCACTTCATCCATAAAAAATAACTGTTCGGGGCGGTTTGCATGCCGGCGGCGTTATTGGGCCATATTTTTTCGTCGACGATAACGATCGTCACATTACTGTGAATGGCCAGCGTTATCGCTACATGATTACCGATTATTTTTGGCCCGAATTGTGAGACATGGACTACCACATGTGGTTTCAACAGAAATGTGCCACAAGCCACACAGCACTCCTTACAATCGATTTATTGAAGAGTTTGTTGAGCGTGTTATCTCAAGAAATGATCCAGTCGATTAGCCGCCTTGTTCGTGCGATTTAACGCCTCTACATTAAGTCATTGGTTTATGCCAACAAGCCGACGACGCAATAAAACAATAATAACATATGATAGTGAATTTAGGAAATACTAAGATGGCGATTTGTATTGCATCATACCTACATGCATACCCGGTATTTCTGTGTATTTCTCTATATAATATAGCACTTGGAGACACGGTGTTAATGTAGCTTAAAATAAAAAGTACCACACGGGTCATGTTCAAGTTATCACGCAGTAATTGTGTGAGAAAACAAAATGTAAGCAAAATCAGCACAAGCGATATTGTAATAATATTTCAGCGCGTGTGCTGATTCTGCATATTATAATGCAATATCAAATTATTCTTGTGTACTGAAATTTGTAAAGGTTCACATCAAATTAGCTATAAATAGTAAGCAAAATGTATCTAGTATTAAGCTGACTTTCAATCAATAAAGAATTAAAAATTATTTTTTTAAATAAACAAAGTAAACATTAAATAACTGGCGCCCGAGCAGTTAACCTGATTTTGAAGCAAGGAAATTCTTTTTAACTTTGTGAAACGGTTAAAGTGCGGTGAAGTACAAGTAAAAAATAAACGCAATAACTGTCAAGGATAAAATCCAAAAGTAACAGACTGATCATAACTTCGTGAAGCAAATTAAAAAAGTGAAGTACAAGTTAAAGTCAGTGCGTGTAGTCCAGAAAATAACATCCAGTTACAAACTGGTTATTACTTCGTGAAGCAAAGGCACAAGTGAAGTACAAGTGAAAAGAATTCCGGCGTATAATCAAGGGAAATCCGAACGTGACAGACGAGTGTCCCAGTAAGGCCCACCAAACTCAACGGCGGACACTAAAAAGGAGTAACACGAAGCTGTTCGATGGAGATTTATTTAAAAAATTGTATGATATCGTAAGTCTTAATTACTCATTTAATTTGTAAGAAGAAAATATTTTATATCTACAAAGTGAATATTGAAAAAATATACCAGACAAAAAGTCATAAGTCTTAATTACTCATTTAATTTGTAAGAAGAAAATATTTTATATCTACAAAGTGAATATTGAAAAAATATACCAGACAAAAAGTGAAAAAAAACCATTCCAAATATAGATTAAAATATTAGATTAAATACATATAACCAAAATATAGAAAGTTATCGTTTAGAAATAAAAACGAAACATACAATTAAATATTTAAATTTAATTCTAAAATATACTCAAAAAAAAAAACAATTGAACAAATTTATCTAAAAGTTTAATCAAAAGAAATCTTATAAAAAATCTAAAATTTTAAGTTACCTAAAAGAAAAAATCTAAATATTATTTTACAAATCCTTTCTCTTACTTAAGACAAAATCATCAAATATTCCAAACATCTGAACATTCTATTAACTGCCAAACTATTGGGAAAGGGTAAAGAAAACATTTTTTATCTATCAATTCAGTTCTGAAAAAAAAAATATATATTTCCTCTTTAATTTTTTAAATCAAAAATAATTCGAAATGGAAGCCAAAATAGAAGCCTTACAAGTTGCAATCACGCAATTGACAGATGCAATCAACTCTCAGATCGAAAATACTCAAAATCTTCAAAGAAGATTAACCGCATTAGAAACAGTACGTGCGATTCCTGTATTAACACCTTCTCCACCAGGTCCTAAGACTGAAAAGGAGCTGCAGGAAATAAGCAGGTTACCCGATTGCGTAAAAGAATTACATGTCTTTGACGGTAATCCCGTCCAATACATCTCATGGATTCATAATGTCGAATCAATTTTAAAAGATTATGAAATTGTAAGAAATAAGCCAATCTATAGGTCTATACTCCAAAGTATAAGACAAAAAATAAGAGGCGGTGCGGATACAGCCTTGGTGTCGTATAATATTTTCGACGATGATTGGTTGTCAATCAAAAAATGTCTCTCTCTGCACTATGCAGATAAAAGGGATATTCGTACCTTAGAGCACCAACTAAATAGCCTCACTCAAGGTTCTTCAGGTATTGATGAGTTCTACGCAACTGTTAACCATCAATTCTCCCTAATCATTAATAAAATAAAAACGGAAGACTACAGTTTAGAAACTGTAAACGCACTCAACGAGAGCTATAGAAATCGTGCTCTTGACGTTTTCATACGCGGCCTTAACGGCGATCTTTCGAAAATATTAATGATACAGAAACCACAAAACTTGCCCGAGGCATATGCATCCTGCCTTGAAGCGCAAAACCTTAATTTTAGGAATATGTCCTTACACTTAAAAGCAGGCTCCAATACAGTGACTGCCCCAGTCAACCAGATAATGTCACAATTCAAGAATCAACCTAGACCTGTAAAACCGCATTATAATAATCCTTCTCAACTCAATCTTCCAAACAGAAACATGGCCTATAATATCCAACACAATGATTATCAACGTAATAACGCTCCTAGATTCCCTAATAGATATCCTCCACCGCCAAGGCCAACTCAACCAAAACCTCCAATCCCTATGGAAGTTGATAGGTCAATAAACTCTAGACAGGTCAATTACATGAACAGACCTTATAATAACCAAAATTTTAATCATAACTTTGGAAACAATACCCCAAATTCCGATAATCTTCCTCAAAAACGCCAACGTCTTTACCACACTGACGTCCTTGACGAAGAAGAATATCTTCAAAAATATGCAGAAGAATTCGAGGAGGAACCACTCCTTGCCGTGGATGAAGACACAGAAGAAAATCACGAAGAAGGACAAATAAATTTTATGATAGAGGGAAGTCAAGCATCCCCTACATAGAATATTTTACAAAAAAACAATAAAACACTAAAGTTTTTAATCGACACAGGTGCGAATAAAAACTTCATCAAACCTGAATTGGCTACAAAAGCACTCCCAACGAATGAGCCTTTTTCAGTACAATCAGCTGGAGGATCAATTAAAATAAACAAAAAAATTTCTGCAAAATTCTTTAAAAGTATTGGAAACGATACAATTTTCGAATTTTACTTATTACCAGGACTCAGAACTTTTGACGGTATCATCGGTGATGATACATTGAAAGAGCTTGAGGCGGTTATAGATAGGAAAGAAAACTTTTTGAAAATCAAACCTGATATTAAAATTCCATTAAAACAGAAAGAATCTAAACAAGTAAATAACATTGAAATAAGAGACACACATTTACCAGAGAATACAGCTTAGAACAATTTTAGAAAAATATAAAAATGTATTTGGTCCTGTAAATGATGAAGATACAATTGACACAAACATTAGAGCGGAAATTAAAACGTCAACCGACGATGCAATATATACGAAATCCTATCCATATCCGATTCATATGAGAGAAGAAGTTGACACTCAAATCCGAAAGCTTCTGAAGGATGGAATAATAAGGCCCTCGAAGAGTCCGTACAACTCTCCATTGTGGGTTGTGCCGAAAAAATCGGACGCTAGTGGAAAAAGAAAATTCAGATTGGTCCAGGATTATCGCAGATTAAACAGTGTCACAATTTCTGGCACCTATCCTATACCAGACATTCAGACAACAATTGCAAGCCTTTTAAAAGCGAAATATTTTACAACAGTAGACTTAACGTTCGGGTTCCATCAAATTAAAATTAAAGAAAGTGATATCCAAAAAACAGCATTTTCCACAATGAACGGAAAATGGGAATATACTCGACTCCCATTTGGGTTACGAAACGCACCAGCTATTTTCCAAAGAATAATTGATGACGTTTTAAGAGAGTATATTGGGAAAATATGCTTCGTCTATATAGACGACATCATCATTTATGGATCATCAATTGAGGAACATTTTGAAAATTTAGAACTCATACTACAGAAACTAAAACAAGCCAATTTTAAAGTAAATTTAGACAAAACTGAATTTCTAAAAGAAGAAGTTGAATTTTTGGGTTATCTGATAACAAACAAAGGAATTAAACCTGACCCTAAAAAAGTTGAGGCAATTCAGAAAATGAAACCTCTAGAAAATCTAAAAGAACTTAAAGGATTTCTTGGCTTAACTTCATATTACCGTAGATTCATTAAGGATTTTGCTAAAATTGCAAAACTATTAACGAATCTCACTAGAGGGGAGAAGGCTCAAATAAAAGTAAAATCAAGATTCAACTAACTGAAGTAGAACTAAAAGCGTTTAGAAACTTAAAAGAACTATTAACCTCATCTGAAATTTTAATTTTTCCCGACTTTGAGAAACCATTCATTTTAACAACGGATGCGTCAAACACCGCTATAGGAGCTGTCCTTTCACAAGGCGAAATGGGTAAAGACCGACCCATAACTTTTATTTCCAGATCACTAAATAGAACGGAGGAAAGCTATGCGACGAACGAAAAAGAAATGCTCGCCATAGTTTGGGCTCTCGAAAACTTAAGAAGCTATTTATATGGTGCAAAGAAAATAAAGATTCGGACCATCAACTCCTGACATTCTCGTTTAGCAATAGAAACAACAACGCTAAATTAAAAAGATGGAAATCGAGAATCGAGGAGTACAATTATGAACTTGTCTACAAGCCAGTAATAACGAATAAAGTCGCAGACGCGTTATCGAGACTAAAGTTAGAAGTTAATAACTTAACTGGCTCAAGTTCAGCAACAATGCACAGTGCTGAAGAGGATAATTCAGATCTTATCCCACACTGTGAAGCACCAGTAAATGTTTTTAAAAATCAACTCATTTTTAGTGAAGGGAATAACATGCAAATATTCGAACAACCTCACCCGAATTACCACCGACATTTTATTAAACTCCAACAAATCAATAAAGAAAATATAATCGAAGTCCTTAAACAAAAGTTGAATCCCAATATCCTTAATGGTATAAAAATTTCGGAAAATCATCTTCAACTCTTACAAGAAGTCTACAAAGAATTTTTTAGTAAGTTCAAAATACGAATCTCTCAAAAACTGGCTCAAGATATAGCAAATGAAAACAATAAGATTGAAATAATTCAAAAGGAACATAATAGAGCTCATCGAAATTATAAAGAAAACAAAGAACAAATACTAGAAAATTACTTTTTTCCAGGCATGATAAATCTTATAAAAAAGTATACAAAAAACTGTGATATTTGCAATTCAAGCAAATACGATAGAAATCCCCACAAACCAGAACTCCAAGAAACACCTATTCCTACCTATCCCTCAGAAATAATTCACATGGATATTTTTGAAATAGATCATGAAAAATTTGTTTCTTGTATAGATAAATTTTCAAAATTTTCTAAATTCTTCCACATAAAAGAAAAATCTGTATTATATTTAAGGCAAAAAATAATAAAAAATTTACACTATTTCACAGTCCCTAAAATCTTAGTAAGCGATAACGAAAGCAGCTTCATAAGTCCTATTATATCAAATTATATAAAAACATTAGGGATTCAATTATACCTTACACCCCCACAGAAAAGTGACTCAACTCAACTATTATTGAATTGAGCCGCTGTTTAAAGAAAGAATACCCAGATTTTACTACAAAAGAAATTATATACATAGCTGTAGATCGGTATAATAATTCAATTCATTCAGTTACGAAAAAGAAACCTAGTGACGTATTTTTAGGGAAGGCTCAAAGATTAAACTATCAAAACCTTATTGATTTTCAATCAAAAGTAAACGAGGATTTGTTAGAACGTATAAAAAAGAATCAAAAAAATAAACTAAAAAGACCAAACCGAAATAGACACAAACCTAAAACTTATCAAGTTGGAGATACAGTTTATGCTGCAATTAAACGCAGAGATGGAAAGCAAAAACCTCTTTTTTCTAAGGAAATTGTAGTAAAAGACAACAGAGTTACAATACTAACTGAAAGTGGAAAAAAGATCCACAAATCTCAGTTAAAAAATATGTCTCCATAAAACTATTTTCTTTTCTTCTAGGTTACTTTTATACTTAACTTCAGCTGCGGACAATATATTCGAATACAACACTCCTTTAATTGAAGTCAAACAGGGAAATGGAAAAATATTACATGGTCATTTTAAAATGATACATGTTATTAATCTAACAAAATATGAAGACTTCATATTGAATATTAGGCCTACTATTGAAAAAGAAATAGACAAAATCAGTATTCTTTACCCACAACTTCTTAACCAACTTACAGACTCAGAGAACTTATTGCAAAAACTACAAATAAGAGTTAGAGGCAAAAGATCCATAGACTGGATAGGCTCTGCCTGGAAATGGATCGCTGGAAACCCGGATGCCACAGACTGGGATAGCATACTAAAATCTCAAAATGCAATAATCGAAAATAACAACAATCAATATAAGATTAACAATGAACTAAAATCAGTCACACAAGAATTAATAGAAAACTACAATAAAATCATTCGGCGAGAAGACAGATCAAATATAGACAAATACGAACAGATGCTATTTAATAAATTAATTATCTTCAAACAGGAACTCAAGGAAATTATATCAGCGAACCATTTGGCAAAAACAGGAATTATTAACACAAATCTATTAGACAAAACAGAAATACAAAAAATGGTTTCGGAAATAGAAACGCTTCCCTACGAAAATGAAATAGAAGCTATAGAATATGCCGAACCATTGATAATTCAAAAAGATTCTATTATGCTTTACATAATATCTCTTCCAAAAACTGTAAACAAGGTATATAATCATGTAATAATACGAGCTTATGTAATTGGAAATAAAAGGATACATTTAGAAAGTAATGAAATACTGACATCCCACGACGAGACATTCTTTATTATGGAAAAGTGCGATTCAATAAGAAAAACTTCTTTATGTAGAGAAAATCAACTTAAGAAAGTAACACCTGACCATTGCCTGAGTCAACTCAAAAACGGATTAAATGCTTCTTGTGACTTCCAATTTTATAAAAAAACCCATTATAGAATTAATAATAGATAATACTGCTTTTATTTCAAATTTTAGAGGAAATCTCAAACATAATGAAAAAACGATAGTCTTAAAGGGTACATATCTGGTTCAATTTAATAATGATTCAATTGATATAGATGGAAAAAATTACTCGAATACAGAAATGACTAGTTTTCAAATTCTACCCCCAATATTAAAAGGAAATTTATCAGAAAAAAGTTTAAAATTAGATCTGGAATATTTACATGATTTACATCTAGAAAATATAAAAAAACTTAACATTTTTACAAAATTTAAAGAAATATCTACATTGTCAAATCTTCTATTATATATATTTGCATCTGTAATTTGTATTGTATTAATTTATAAAAAATGTAAAAATAAAAAACCAAAGAATATTGAATTTAAACTTCCTGTCATTTTACCCCAGGTAAATGACTTTAGAGAGGGAAGAGTTATCACGCCGTAATTGTGTGAGAAAACAAAATGTAAGCAAAATCAGCACAAGCGATATTGTAATAATATTTCAGCGCGTGTGCTGATTCTGCATATTATAATGCAATATCAAATTATTCTTGTGAACTGAAATTTGTAAAGGTTCACATCAAATTAGCTATAAATATTAGTCAGTAAGCAAAATGTATCTAGTATTAAGCTGACTTTCAATCAATAAAGAATTTAAAATTATTTTTTTAAATAAACAAAGTAAACATTAAATAACTTTCACTTAGTAAAGTGTAGTCAGTTATCAAGTTTGAATCATCACGTCTTCTGAAGATAGTGATTTGATTGCTTGAGCTTTAATTTTAAAACGAAAAAAAGTTAGGAAAATACCTAGTATCTGGTCTAAAGACTGGCTTTTAAAAGAAAAAAATGAGCACGACTGGGTCGCACGTACTTGCTCTTATATGCCTAATTACATTGGAAGACGAGATCTTTGACAGAAACAAGTAAAATTTATGTTGAAAATAACACAGTTAGAATATTGATCTTCCAAAAAAAAAAAATGTCAAAAATTAATTTTAATTAGAAAAAAAAAGTTAATCAAAATTTTAATATCCAGAATTAGATTGGCTATCTAAATCTTTTAAAATATTAATTTTGATAGAAATCCAAGCCAAAAATTAAAAAAACGTTATATGAAAGGTCCCGTTAATAGACTTTTCCCGAATATGTGGTTCTAATAAAATGATAGCCAATATGAACAAAAAAATTCTCAAAAATGTTCATCAAAATCGTTGAAACCGTTTTCGAGGAAAATAAGCTTTTCCTAAACTGTCGTATGGCAAGTGCCGTTATTTTTGGCCCTAAAAATTAAATTTCAATTTCCTCTGGGAAATGCCAAAAAAATAAAACCCACCAAAAAAAGATAATACCTCAAGCCGTTTAGGCTGCAGCTCGTTATACATACTGACAGACAAGACAGGCAGACATTTTTTCTCGATCACTCTTTTAGACTCCTCTATGATCGTAATGTCATGTTTCATTGTTATCTCAATTTTGTTTATATTCACGAATCCTAAGCTTGCCTTATAGTCCCTATAATCGCAAGTAAGAATACATATTCATACCAAGTTGTATGATGAGTTGAAAATATACATATGTACATATCCTCGTAATTGGCACAACTATTGTTGCTGTATATACATACATACATATGTACATATAGAGTTTCAGTCGAACAGACGATTATTTTAGAATACTTATTTTTCGTAAAAATTAAACTTTATTAAAAAACATAATTTAAATTAACATGTAATTAGATTATTAAGAAGAATAAATATACCTTAAAAATTAAAAAAAAGTCTTCTTCGTATCGAATTTTCTTCATACAGCTTCACGAACATTCTAATTTTATTTTGACATTTGAATCAAAGTTTGCCTACGATATTATTATTACAAATTACAAACTAACTGGGGTACTGATGTTTAGCAACAATGGTCTGAACCCTTAAAACCCCCACAAGCGCCTGCTTGTGCAATAATATTGCGTGGTGTAAAGACGACATTAAAGCTGATAAGAAAAAAAAAAACAAAAGTCTTTTCTTTCGATATGAATTTCAAACCCGCAACCATGTAAATGAAAAACGCTTTAGAACGAAGTTCATTAAACGTCGATCGAGAATCTAGATTTTTCCTTGTTTCAAAATGTCAGCAGAATTTCTTTCAGGAATCACTTTTGAAAGACCAGCGATTATGGCCAATAAGGCTCAGCTTAAGCTATGGATTTGTTTTTAATTTGAAATTGAAAATATTGTAAAGCTTACTGAATATGTTGAAATGTCAGCGATTGGAATAAACCGTTTTGTTTAAACCGATTAAACCTCAAGCCAAAAACAATCAATATTAAGATACCAAACCTTGGCTGTCATTCCATTCGAATTTATCGGCTGACACCAACATATAGAAAGTTGAGATCAATTCACCATGTAAAAAGGAAAAAATCATAGATTCAACGGGTATATTTTGAGACGACGCCCGACGCGACACGGTTTGAACTTTGAAGAGGAGTATTCATCAATTTCTGTTTTCGCAGGCAAAACTGCTAGAATCTGAATTATTCGCTTTACAGATATCAAGTGCTTCGAGTTAATTTGCTGAGTTTGCCCAAATGTTAAGGAAATCATCTTCCAAAATTTAAGAGTATGGTTCAACCAACATTTTGAATTTTTGTGGAGAAAGAACCATGCGAAATATATGATGTTGAAGAAAGCAAATTGAAGGATTGATTGGAGATGGGTATAATTTTTTTCTTGAAGCTTATGCACTTGATGCACTCCTACCTTCTAAAAAAAAAAAAAAAAAAACAACAATAAAAAAAACAAAATCATGCAGCTATTTGGTTATAGTAAACGAAAAAAGAAAAGATTCTAATACTTTCCACCATGAACGATGTAAAATGTTCATTTTTATTTTTTCTTTATTCTATTAGATACCTTTTATTCAACGTTGATGTTGATTTCTACATTTTGTTTTTTTTTTTCTTTAAAATGTATATAATTTGTAAAAGGTATAAAAGATATTTTTCAGAATTTTCTTGATGCATTTTGACCAATTTCATGAAACTTTATTATTCTTTGTTGCTCGGACGTTGAGACAAAAATGTTTTGACGTTTTAAAAACATGTCAATGTTATTTTCATTGAAAAGCCGACTTATTTAAGGAATTTGCCCACCCCGTAGAATTCACATCCGTATTAAAATAAATTGCACGACTGGATCGCACGTACTTGCTCTCATGTGCGGTCACAGCTTGCAATAAAATTTGAAAAATATTAAGGGAACTACAAAGATTATATTCGATTTTTCTGACTTTTGATTGTTTTAAAAAAGTACGTAAAATAGTTTTCAGCGGAAAAATTTAAACGCTATTTTATTTCTTTAGAAAATGTGAAAAAGTCTGAATTTTTTTTAAAAATCGTTAGAGCCGTTTTTAAATAAAATGGTTTTTTTTTAACTTTTAAAAAAAAAATTTTAAAAAATAATTCAACAATACAAACTTAAGCACAAAAATAACGTACATTTATAAACAAAATTTAAAAAAAATTCACTTACCCGTTTTTAAAAAAAAATAAAAAAATTATTAAAAATGCAAAAAAAAGTTTTCGAAAAAAATTAATGCAAAATTACTCAAGCTACCTACATCTTCTTGAATATCAATTTGTATTGTAATCGGATCACCAGTTTTCGAAAAAGTCGAAGAAAAAAAACCGGTCCTATGGGAGGTACCGTTTTTACCCCACCATATTAAATTTTTTTCTTCACCAAAATATAATGCATACCTACAGTAGTACACTGATTTTTTTTATAAAAATTCTTGGAGCCGTTTTCGAGAAAAATAAGCTTTTACATAACGGTTGTATGACAGGTACCGTTAATATTTGAGCTTAAAAAAAAAATTGAAAAAAAATCCTCTGTAGAATGTCAAAAGAACCTTAAGTTCAAAATTTGAAGACGATTGGACAAACCGTTAAGGCTGCAGTCCAAAATACATCCGTACAGACAGACAGACAAACGACAGAATTTTGCCAGTAACTCAAATATGTTTCTCTATCATCGTAATGTCAGGTTTGATTGTTATCTCAAAATTTTTAATCTGCACGAATGCATAACTTGCATTATAGTACCTACCTATGATCGCAAGTAAAAATGGGCATGATTGAGCCGCATGTACTTGCTCTTATGTGCCTAATCACATTGGAAGGCAAGATTTTTGATAGAAACAAGTAACATTTACGTAAAAAATTGCACCTTCCGAACCTATAAAAAGTGTTAATACCACAACACTTAACGATTTTCGGTAAAAATTTATTATGCAATCAAACTTCTTAAATAACAAAGAATTTATGAAAGATTTCGAAAATTGTAGGACGGATTTTGACAATTTTTTAATTTTTTTTTTCGATTTTGTTATAATCATAAAATTTTAAATATATTTTTGATTAGTTTTGAAAATACATATTGTGTTATAAAAAATTAATTTTTGAAGATAGCCAATACCTAAAAAAAAAATCTCAAAATTTTTTATCAAAATCGTTTTAGAGAAAATTAAGCTTTTCCTTTCGGTTAAATAAGTGAAATTATAAATTATTAAAACACAAAAAAAAACTTAAAGTATTTAATTACCTAATTTATGTTTTGTATCTTTTTAGAAAGTTTGAAACTTTACAAAAAACTAAAGAAAAAAAATTAACTTTTAATAGATTATAATAAAACTAGGCTTAAGAACTTAAATTTATATTGAAAACGGGCAGTCAAAATCATAGTAGTCTTGCTAGATATAACCAAAGAGTTGTTATCAAAATAGCCTACTTACTTCAAAGCCTTTAATAGTACCTACTTATAACTCATTTAAACATTAACATTTGGTTGCGTGTTGCGTGAATTTTGTTTGTTATCAGCGGTGCAGCGGCGTTGCATATAGAATTAATTAGAATCAATCTGGTTTTTTACAAATTTCTATGGATATTGATGTTCAAGCATCCCAAATCTTTTGCCCAAAGGTCGAGTTATTTGTTGGTTTGGCTCATTATTTTAATGTCACACCACAAATACTCAATAGGAGTAGGATCAGGTAAATGCAGAGGCCATTCTAACACGTTGAAGCTGTTTTTATCGATCCACTCTTTCGCAAGCTTGCTGGTGTTTTGAGTTAATTGTATTATTTGAAGATCCAAATCAATGACATTCCTTCATTCGCAAATGGAAGCAGAACTTTCTGCGTATTTTTACGTAAAAGAGTCTACTATTTTTACTATTGAATTTTTCTATCCGACAGGAGCCACAGACTATAATAATTTTTCTCGTGTTTAAAAGCCGAGTTTGGTGGCCTGCCGGACATTATTATCATGAGCCTTTGCCACCTTGTAACACATATTAAAATTCGTCAACCCTAGTTCCCCCTTTTATACCTGATGTGGAGCTCTTGTTCTGGTTGTTCGCTGAATATCCTTTAATTAAGTCTTACCCTCACTTCTACTGGCAGATGGTCGGAATCACTATCGTGTGCTAGGCAATTGTAGTTCCGTAGTTGAAGCTGATGCTCCAACATTCTCGAAAAAGATTCCTGGTTGAGACTGTAATGGCTGGACATTGACTGGGGTACCTGCTATCATAGGTATTAATATGAATACCAAAAGCATAACAAGTGTTGATGACAAAAGTGAAGGCTTGATCCCCTTTTTTGGAACTGGTTCATCGTCAGGCTTGGATGGTGGACGTGTTAAAGTTGATGAGCAATGGGCCGCAGGATTATTTTCTCTCGTATTAGTTTCATCACCCTGACTTGAAATTGGAAGCGGAGCCAATCTGTGTATTGCAATGGCGAAATGTCCTATTGACTGTCCGTACATCGGCTACTCGAACCAACCCATCATCACCAGTTATAACGTTCGTGATACGTCCAAGCGGCCATTTCAAACTTGGGATGTTATCTTCCTTTATTATAACCATCATTCCGGGCTCTGCATTCTGGCATCGTTCCTTCCATTTATACCTGTGCTTAACCTGATTAAGATAATCGCGGTACCAGCGGCGCCAGAACTCATCTTTAAGATGGCTTACAAGGTTCCAACGGGCAAGTAAGCCTTTATTGTTTGGTACAGCTGTGGAATCAATTCAATTCGGGGAGGATGACATAGGAGTTATGCGTCTTGAATTGAGTATGGCTTCAACTTCAGTGACGACTGTTTCCAGTTCTTCGTAGGTTAACGATGCTCCTTTAAGAGTGTGCTGTAGAAGATGTATTAATAACTTTAGAGCAGCCTCCACAAGCCTCCGAAGTCCGAAGTGGGGTGAACGAGGTGGAATAAAGTGAAAGTCGCATCCCTTGCTTATACATGAAGAAGGAGCCACCGACTATAATAATTTTTCTCGTGTTTAAAAGCCGAGTTTGGTGGCCTGCCGGACATTATCATCATGAGCCTTTGCCACCTTGTAACACATATTAAAATTCGTCACGTTCGAGTGGTTTTATCCCGCCGGAGGCTTTCCTATACCTTGATAGTCGAGGGCTGATTTAGGATAGATCGGCGATTCCGTTGATCTACAACGTCGGCCGCAGAACAGTCGATAGGCGGCTCCTCTACGACCGAGACATAGTCGCTGGGAGCGAAGCAGAGCGCCTCCGTTTCAGTAGGGCCGTGCCCGACCGGGATCGGAAGGAAGCCCGTGATCAGGTCCACCAATTCTGGTGGCTCAGTTAAAACCGATTTTTCAGTCGGCAAAAAGATCCCGCTATTTTCAGTCGTCATAGACGAAATATCGTCTATGGCCGACCTATAATTATCTTAGGTTTCTTTAGGTTAAGTTAGGTAGGGCAGTTGCGGCGGCACCAAAAAAAAAAAATGTATATAAAAATTCAAAAATCCAACAAAAAAAATTTTAAAATACAAAAAAGCTTGCTGTTGCTGATCTAATTTTACGTATTTTAGGTTTATTTTAAGTCATTTTAAGTTTATTTTTAGTTTATTTTAAGTTAGTTGTTAAGTAGTTTAAGATAGATTAAGAAATCGATAGTCACCCCGTTTTTTTTATTTTCTGGGTAAAAAATAAAATCCGTTAGAGATAAGATAAAATTAAGTTATTTTTAGGCCGAAAGGCAATTAAAATTAAGTTAGAGATTAATTTAGAGCGCCCGCATAGGGCCAGTAAGTTAATTAAGTTGATATTTTTAGCTAGTTTTAAGATTTTTGTCTAGCATTTAAGTTGTTATAAGATAAAGATCAATAAAAAATCTATATATATATAAAAAAAAAAAAAAATTTAAATTCGTCTGACTATAAAATATTTGCCCATTTCTCAATAGACTTATACTTATAGGTACTTTTGTTGAACTACGAAGCGAAACGAAAATCACGACAATAAGAGAATTTAAACATATTTAGTAGTGTAAGTTGTATGTAAGTTATGCATTGGTGCAAAAAAAAAAAAAAATTAGGATAACAATCAAACATGACACTACGATGATAGAGAAACATATTTGAGTTACTGTAAAAATTCTGTCTGTTTGCCTGTCTGTCTGTCTGTACGGATGTATTTATTTAGGATTACAGTTTAAACGGTTGGGCCAATCGTCTTAAAATTTAGAACTTAAGCTTATTTTGACATTCTACAAAGGACCTTTTTTTTAATTTTTAGCTCAAATAATAACGGTACCTGCCACCTTCTTTTACGGGGTGCTGCCTCTTGCGAGGAACTGACAAAATCTCCAAGAGTAAAAATTTGTCTCGAAAAAGTGCATCTCATGTTGTCGTTCGGACTCGGCGGTAAATTGTAGGTCTCTTCCATTCTTGCAGATTAACAACACACAAATACAGGTATGGTTGAGAGTACAAGTGGGCTCCTTAATGAGCTGTCGCGCCAATAAATTTATTTATTATTTTAAATAAAAAAACATTTTAATTTAAAAACCGTTCCTACGACTTTGAAAAAAAACTTTTCAAATTTCCACATTTCATAAAGAAATAAAATGGCGATTCCGCTGAACACTATTTTACGTACTTTTTTCGAACAATTAAGTCACAAAAAATCATATAAAAAAATTAAAGTTCCCTTTATAGTTTCGCGATATTGTCGCGCAATTAATTTTTTATATTCACGAAGTCTAAACTTGCCTTATCCCTTATTGTACCTATAACTGCAAGTAATGAAGAGGAACTTTCTATTAAAGCATTGATTTGGTTTTCACCGCCGCCGCTCATTTGCTGAAATGACACAGATGTGCTTTGGATCAACAATCAGTATATCGGTTATAAGTTTTTAATTTTCATAACCCAATACGGACTTGGATACATTTATAAATTGGATTTGACGATTGATCTCATCACATTTCTCCGAGTTAAGGATATTTAATTCCTTTTTTATTCCAAACCAATCTTTGAAAATTTCGGGTTTTATTCATACTAGTCGATTATTTCTTCAACTCTCAAATTTATTAATGTAGCTTGCTTAATTTGCCGACTCGTAAAATTCGTGGGGGTGACACACCCCACATCCCCGTCGGTCGGTACGTTTCTGGATGTTGGCAATAAATTTTGCAAAAAAAGGTGTGCTTTATATTCTTCATACTAATTTAAATTTGTTTAGCCTAAATTATAACGCCACATGCAATTCAACCTATTTACTTCGTCAACCGCTATGCGAATATTACCTATGTATATTTGTTATATATTGTTATATATTGTTGAATTGAAAAAGGGAAAATCTGATAAAGACTTTCGGCTATACTATTACTATACCAAGTATGAAGTTAACAATTAAAGGAATCAGTCTTAATTAATTAATAATTAATTTTAGAAGAATATTATGAACTAGTTTTATGTTGATTTCTGAGATAGATGATAAAAGTGATTGTTTATATGATTGGGTGTTTATTCTGGAATCACGGCTCAACGACTTAATGGATTTCAATGGAATATAGTTAGATAAATTAAGTTCTTGATTGAAAATTATGATACTTTTTGTCCCAGAAGGATTCGCATAAAAGTAGACTTTTGTATTACTAGAGATTTTTTTTCTGTTTTGTCACCTCAATGATAGAACGAACGCGAATGATAGGTAAGCTATTTAGTTGGTTTGGTAGATGGATGGGGCACGGTTGCTATGGGTGAGATTTTAATAATAATTTTCATCTTGATCTTTATTATGTTTTTGCAGAGAACCCTCGTGTTAGGAGTGAAAGCGAGTTTTTCTCGGGGTAAACTTCACACATTGAACACAATTAGCGGTAACTCGGAAGAGGGCACTATCTTTTTATCTGTAGCTATTTTTTATTGACTGTCAGCTTCATTAACGAAAAAAGCCCAATGACACCACCGACGTGAAAATAGTATTTCTTGAATCCCATGACGGATTTCTGTTCGTTGACGATGCGACGAAATTGGCCATCACCAATATTTCTGGGGCTCAATCCGAGAACGGACCTTCGTTTTTTGTTTCTCTCTTTTTATAATTAACGCACGCACAAGGGACTATTTGTTTCCCTTTTAATGTAGAACACAATGCGCGGGAATTAGGTAGATAGGGAAGTGTCGATTAACATTAGTTTTGAATGTTTGCAGATCAAAATGGCAAGGGAAAAATCTCGCCGGGTAAACTATTCCAATTGTTCGGCTAAAAAAAGAATCCCTATATTTCACGGTACGTCCGAAATTGGGCTCGAAGGTGAAGTGATGGGCGTTCCTTGCGAGACGAGTATTACGGGAGAAACTTTTAAGGAGAGGAATGCAGCTGGCTACTTCAATTGAACATTTTTTATAAAAGAAACGATAAAATAAGGAAAAACATGAAACATTGCGTCGTTGTTGGAGAGGGGCAACAAGCAGGTGAAGCGATGTTTTTGAAGCACCTGCCCAGAGGTGGGAGTTATACTCGAGTTTAGGGCGAATAAACACTTAATAAATTGTAGCCAGATCAGATGGGGAAAAATACTTCTTACACCGATACAGAAAACCAAATCACTTGCAGCATTCTTAGCGATCTCAAATATATGGTCGTTCCAACGGAGATCGTCGTTGACACACATACCGAGTACTGAGAGCTTTTCGGTTTCTACGATGTAAGTGCCATTCATGGACAATGGCATTGGGGGAATGTTTACCTTTAACGATAAAATAAGGAAAGACATGAAACATTGCGTCGGTGTTCGAGTGGGGCAATTGTTTCAGCGGCAGTTCTATTTCCTATCAATCTTAACGCTCGATTTTGTATTCCATTAAGCAGGTGAAGCGATGTTTGCGAAGCACCTGCCCAGAGGTGGGAGTTATACTCGAGTTTAGGGCGTATAAACGCTTTATAAATTGTAGCCAGATCAGATGGGGAAAAATACTTCTTACACCGATACAGAAAACCAAATCACTTTGCAGCATTCTTAGCGATCTCAAATATATGGTCGTTCCAACGGAGGTCGTCGTTGACACACATACCGGGTACTGAGAGCTTTTCGGTTTCTTCGATGTAAGTGCCATTCATGGACAATGGCATTGGGGGTATGTTTAGCTTTAACGAGAGAAGACAGCATTGAGTTTTCGAAGCAATAAACTCCACACGATTGCTATTACCCCATTTGGCAATGCTGTATAGATCGGAGTTTAATGAGCTTGACATACGGTACCGTTGAAATTGTACATCCGAAAGCTAAGGAATTGAATTATCGAACGAATATGAAAAGCTAAGAGTAGAGTCGTTTGCAAAACAGTTAAGTGGATTAGAAGTAACAGACAGAAGATCATTTATAAAAATGAGGAAAAGAGTTGAAAACAGAACTGAGGCCTGGGGCATACCAGCATTTATTTTGTGGGAATCAGACTTGAATCCGTCCAATACAACTGTATTGAACGGTCCAGAAGATGCTTCTAATCCAACGATCATCGATCCCAAAAGCACGCATTTTCGATAAGAGAGCTTCATGACAAACTCTATCAAATGCCTTGGAGATATCAAGAGCAATAATCTTACTTTCACCAAAGCGATGTAGAGATTAGTTCCACTGTTCGGTAAGATATGCCATCAGATCACCAGTGGAACGGTTGCTGCGGAAGCCATAATGACGGTCATGGAAAAGCTTACGATCTTCGAGATATTCCTTAAGCTGACGGTTAATCAGCGTTTCCATGACCTTTGAAAGAAGGGATGTTAGTGCTATGGGTCGGTCGGAGGATGGGGAGGATGGGTCACCTTTATTAGGGAAATATTCCAGAAGATGTGTTTGGCTTTAGTTCTAAAGTCAACTTCATCTTCTAAGGGGCAGGTTAAAATCTGTTCCTAAATTTCAGTATGGTATGGCCTTAGCGATGGCCAATTCTTGAAATCACAATGGAATTAACTCGATATTTTTCGTGATGTTTGTGAGCATCACGAAAAATAAGCAATGTTCTCGGAATTCGTCCAACCCCGCCTCTCATGGGCACGGGAACATTCAGAAGCGAACATTAAGCTAAAGTTCCCGACACTTGCTCCGAATTGTGGAAATACATTTTAATTATTCGAATGATTATCTATTCTTCGTTCATGAACTTCATGATGGGAACGTAATTTTTACCAAAATGTTTTTGATAATGAAAGATTGTGCTTGATGCGCGTAGTTTACAGTTAGAATGTGAAAAAAAACTTTTTAATACCTCCGCCTTCAGTGTCTATTATTGCATTCGTTTTGCTGAAGTAACAGTGTATTCTAGCAGTCATTAACTTCAAAATCTTGGATTTTCAAGACATAACTACTTAAAAATATTGGATTTTCCCTATTTGAAGACATTTTCGATTCAGAATTTGTATCAATACGGTCCGACGGCTAATTAGTAAGCAACGATGGCGTTCGCCGCGGATTCCTTTTTTTTCGTAAAAAGCTTGCGCCGGTGATTCGTATTTTCGTTTTCGTGTTGAATCTGCATATGGGAGTCTTCATTTTGGAAGTACCCCGTCGGGTTCTTAATTTAAATTATATTTTTTCCGTATTTTCCGCATCGAGTTATTGAAAATTAAACATGAAACACCAGTATACAAAGGAATGCTGCTAGAAAGATGGACAATCTAATTAGACAACGTTGAACAGTATCGCGTAAGAATTAAACGGAATCATAAAATGGAACGTTCTTTGGTAAAAAAAACACGTTTATAAGCTAATAGAGGTTTCTACTCTTCGGTGCTGTATGAGGAACACACAGATGTGTTTGGAGTTTGGATTGTATTGTCCGATATATTTGGCACATTTTGGCTGGATTTTCCCGAAAATCATATGTCATATAATCCACCAATAACGTTATCACAGGGCAAACTTGTAAAGCTTGAGCAGCGACTATATTGCGTGATTGTGACATGTTGGGAACCTTTTACGGTTTTGTATAGAAAAACAGTGGGTAGTTAATACGTTATAGATACATTTTCCATGACATTATATCAAGCTCAATGAAGATAGCTTGAAGCTGGCACTTTTTACTTATGTAAATAGACCATTGTATAAATTAATTTTCCGAAATGATATCGAAAACTTTAACCTAAGCGCTAAGCCAACCTCAATGTTCAGGGGATGAGTCCGAGAAATAAAATTACATATTTCAAGAAATATTTTGAAGTCAAACTTGAAAGACATGGGTAATACCTACCGAAGAAAAACTTGAGTTTGGAAAAGAACTTTACACTATACGTTTTGGCTTACCGTTTATGAACATCATAAATGGGTTCCTGAATTTTAAATCAATCCGTCGGAAAAAAATTACTTCCAAAATTTGTCCGTCCGTCGGATACCGACCTATTCAAAAGATAGAACATAAAATGGGTACCTAGGAGAAATTTCTGGGGGCAGAACTCGTAGTTTTTAAAAAAGTTCATTGGCAAAGTTGTTTAAACAATAATCTTAGAGTTTAAAGACACCTAGTGGTTAGTATACTTTTTAAGTTTTAGGTTAAATGTGTATACCTAGGATATAGGCTGTATTAAACATAGTGCCTATGTATGTTAAAGATAGACAACAAGCTTAAGTTAGTTAGGTTTCATAGATATATTCATGACAATTCTTACTCTGCTTGGAAAAGGGCGTTGATTTCTAAGAGCTTCGTGCAATCCCGATGCTGCTTCCGATAACACAACCAAGGCTTGCGAAGGCAAATGATTTCCGCCAAAAGTATTACTTTCCATAATAAAAATAATCCCTTCTAGTTTACTAGTTTTTTTTTTCTCTAGATAGGTATCTCAAACTAAATCCATTCTATCCAAATCGATTGAAATGTGTCATTCTGTGCAACATATTTTTTGCGGCAACACACAAAAATTAGCCTTTTATTAAAAGTACCTATAGATAGAGGTATATTCAGTAATGCTAATTCACTTCACTTTCACTCACGTCCACATAAATCACAATGCATTTAAACGCTCCTCACACCTGGCTGCAACAAATAAATAAACACCACACACCTTCTTTTGTATCTATATGTATCTATAACCCACGCGCGTTAGCCATATCAATATCGATATCACAAAATTTAATTTATTATCCGTTATGGGGTTCCACACAGTATTAAATGCAAATCACCAAATGATTATCAAAACTGCAATAGAATATAACACAACAATAATCCGCGATAAATAAAAAAACACGTTGCGGCCGAGACAGGGAACAAAAAAATCAACAAAAACGATACAAAAGAATCTGTAATGCAATCCAACACACCCGTTCGAGGGTTCAGCATTAACTGGATCGCCGCGCAAAAACCAGTAGTCGATGCCATAAGCTACCTTTGGTGCTGCATTCAAGATGAAAGGATTCCCATTTGGATTCATTGTACGGCTGCTGCGCAGTGGGCAACGCCTCCGTATCTCCCAGAAACATTTGCCCTCTCTGGCCAATTGTGTGAGTGTGCGATGGGATTGGTTGGCTAAACCGGTTTGCAGTTTATTGTTCCATCGACCAATGACAGAGATTAAGCAGGTGAAGTTGTTGTTGGATTTTTTTTTTCAAAATGGAACCTACCGCAAGTTACACGAGGGAGAGAAAGATACTTAAGTATCTGAACAGTTGGAGTAGAGTATCCCCAGTTGAGTGGGGGGGTGACAGAGACAGAGTTGAGGGAAAAAACTAGGCGTAGGAAGTTGTCTGCATCTAAAAGTGATTTTAGTGCCGTCCGAGAGTGTGTTAACATGGAGATAACTAAATAAAGTATCTTCTAGAGTTGTAGGTACTGTTTTTTTTTTATTTTTTTATTCCTGGTTTGTTTGTGTCCGTTTTTGGATAATTCTACTTTTGTATGGATTCTATGGGTTGATATGTATGAAAGTATATCTAGCTATAGTGAATTGCTTGGCAACCCATTCCATGGATAACAAAGTATCCTATAGATATGTAACGGAATCGCAGTATGGGCTGTGTCTGTATAGAGAATTGGGATTGGGAACGGGGTATGGTTGGTAATTTAGCTTTAACCGAACCAAACAATTTCTTGCTCATTAACTCGACGAATAAATGACATTAATTTGCTGAATTATGTGGAAGTTTGTTATGGATTCCATGTTGGCATGTAATGTCTTCGAGATACTCGATAAATTTCCAATAAAAACAATACCACTGCCATGTTTTGAAGGCAAGAAAATAAGTAGGTACCTATAGAAAAAAACGAATGTCTTGCGCATGAGTATCTTTTGCAATATTAAAAGTATTTTTTTATGTAACTAGGTGTTCCTACCTACATAAGAAAAGTGAGGTGTGCCTTCTTTATCTGATTCTTGGGAGAATATTAAATATACTAGGTACCTACTCTGTTGGTATGGCAAAAGTTCCAACTACTACTTCCACCAACCTAGCCACTACCTTGCCTATACTCGGACTTTGTTTTCGTCTTATTTATATTCTCCCTCTTATACTGGGTGTCATTTTGTTTTTTATTTGGCACTAAATACTTGATACTTGGCAGCTAATTTATAGAGTGACCAACAACTTTTGGGTAGATATATGTATTTTGTATAGGTATCTATACAAAACGTACTTATATAGCTTATAGGTATATCTACTTACCTATATGAAAAAGTATATAAATTCTTATTTTGGATGGAAAATGGCTAACCAAATAACTCCAGCTAAGTCATATAGGTACAGGCAGGGAAAAGAAGAATATACTAAATATCTTGATTTAGAATGTAGTAGATAAAAAATTACACATTTGAAATATTTAATCAATGGTGGTATATATCATCAAAATGAATAAATTATTATGAATATTATTAACTCATGTCATAATTTATAATATAAGTAGGGGCAGGATAGATCTTTGTTTTAACATCCATATATGTTTGTTCATAAAAGTGTGCTGGTTGCTGGCTAACAGATTTTTGACTAAAATGTATTTTTTTCTGTTTTTAACGCTTAATTGAAGCAAAATAACGGTTTTTTGAAAATGCTTCATGAACATCGAGTGTAGCTTCGGCTGTGTGGCACGTAACGCCGTCCTATTAAAACCAACTGTTGCCAATTTCCTTTTTTCTTCAATTTTTGTGAACAAAAATTCGTTCAACATGGCCCGATAACGATCGCCATTGACTGTAACGGCCACTCATTTTCGAAAAAATGGCTCAATTATGCCTCTGGACTAAAATCCGCACCAAACAGTGACTCGTTTTGGGTGTATCGGCTTTCCAATGTATGCGTGCGGATTTTCTGTGCCCCAAATGCGACAATTTTGCTTGTTTACATACCCGCCAAGATCAAAATGATTTTCATCTGAAAAGATGATTTTTTTTTGGCAAAATCGGCATCTTCTCTAAGTCGATCGCAGGCAGTAATGTCGCAATATTTCAAGCGTATACACAACCATATTCGTTCATCGGAAGGATAAATCTAATTACCTGTCAAATCAGACATGAACTAAGTGTTACCATTCACGAAATAAGCACTAGTTGAAAAAAAAAACTTGGTTTGGTCTTGGTTTGGTTGGTTCTATGTTGTTTGGTTGCGGCTAATAGTCAATTTATTGTTTAATGCAACACTAAATAAGTAGCCACAGGTTATTTTTTGTATAATTGTAAGCAAATTCATACATTTCCTAGAAAATGGCGAAACTGTATGAAGAGACTAAAAAAATGCCAACTATTCTTATACTATATTTTGCCTTTTAAATAAAATAACTAAAAACTAACTAAGCTACCACAAACCAGCTACAATCCCAGCGAAGTTAGAAAAAAATTGAAAGAAACGAATAACGTTCGTACGGGTGGTTATAGAAATAAGTAAAGTTATGTATATCAGATTTCAATAATCAAATAACAACCACACCAGCCACAACCTTAAATTTGTTTAATCATATAAAAAGCTTCATGTAATTTTTTACTGATGAGTGGAGCCGTAAAAAAATTAACCACAGAAAACTGTAGGTAAATAACGACATGTTCCATATTTTTGTGGATTGATCATCAGCGGTCCTCGGTAAAATAAATAAATGCTATTTTTTTTTTACAAATAATACTGTTTCCTGTAATAATTTTTTTGTCCGAAAAAATATTTCAATTTATTTGTCATCGATTGGTATCCGTTTTTTTGGCTTAAATCTTTTTCTAACACATGAAATTATCTAAATAAGTTTTTTACTGGTGGTTTTTACTGATCGCTCAGTGTTTACTGTGTTTCTTTATGTGCATCTGCAATGCAAGCTTTTTTCGAAAACCAGCTGCGTGCTGTTGACATGTGTTATGTGTGTTTTCTGTTTTTCCGTCCTCTTTCTATCTTCTGTTATGTCCTGTATCAATGTCGTCTTGTGTGTTGTCTTGTAATTGTCTGAGCCGATGGCCTCAGTAGCCAGTGCTCATAAGTGTGTCTGCTTCGTAGATTTATCTACGGAGCAGATCAATATGTAATGTAATGTAACATTTAGATTTTAACTCGGTGACACGAACAGACTTTCCTGCAAGATAATACTGGAAGGAGAACCGGGTTGTAAACGAAAATCCTATACCTATCGGTCTATAGGTACAGACGGTTCAAAAACGGAAGCAGGTGTAGGGTCTAGTTTCATTCATAAAACTACCAATACCTAAATATATCTATAAGCTGCCAAACTTTTGAAGTGCTTGTGAGGCAAATGTACTCGCAGTAGGCGAAGTTGCAAAGCACCATTTATGTTTTAACATTGAGAATAAAAATGTTGATATTTTCTAAGACAGCCAGACGGCAATCAAGGATAGACCGCTGTTTCAATAATCTGCAACAAATCAGTGAAACAAGTCTTGTTACTCTCCGATGGGTCCCCGGACACTCGACTCGACGGTGTGAAATTCACGGAAATGAAAGGAGTGATGAACCAAAAACGGTTCATCCATGGAACTAAGCCATGGGTATTTAAGCCAGTGGAAAATAAGAAACTGTCGGGTCACAAGAAGTCTTTGGCCAAACCTTTCAACGAAAAATAAAAAACACATTCAAAAGCTATGTATAGACCTCAACTGTCCTTTTTGGTTGGCATTATTACGGGTCACAACTCAATAGGGTCGATCTTAAGCTCGTAGAGGCCGGACGTCGAGGTGCGCGCACAAATAATTAAAAAAAATCAAAAAAATAATTATTGCGCGTTGTTATCGCGAGTGTTTTAAAAAAATAATAAAATTACACACTCGTTAGAGAAATTGGAAAAAAACCCTCGCGTGTGCTGTAAAAAAATAATAATATTCACTCGCGTCGTAAGATGAATGATAAAGATGCCCACTCGCGTTGAGGAAGAAAAAAAAATAAATAAAACGCATTCGCATAGCAAATTATCCTCTTATCTGTCCCAAGACCTTTGCGCTTAACTGCCTCTTTCTTATCTACTGTAGGCATCGTATGACCATACAATGCTTGCGGTAAATAGATAATGGCATCTGAATTTGTCCTATTGTGCTGAATGTTTAAATTGATTTTTTGTAAACAAGCTGTCTTATGGGCATAACACCTAAGACAGTTTGATTATTACAGAAGTAAATTTGGATTTTCACTGCGCAGTTTGACTTAGTCAGAATTGTGTTTGTGTCGTGTATTCTAATGTTCGTGGTTTAAGAAAGAATTTCTTTCACGTGTAGGTCTACACTGTTCAATACAGGTCAGCTGTTTTGGCATTAAGTGAAACTCAGGTTGGTGTAAATACTGATTTATCAGAATTTGTTCTACATGGGTATAGCGTGGTGCCATTACTCTTTTCCCATCATGGTCTCGTGGTCTATGTTAGGAATGATATTGCTTGCCAGAGCCTTCCCCAATATGGGCAATGTTCCAACACGGACTTTAACTTCTTGTGGCTCAAATTCACTATCCGCAAGCATGTCATTCATTATTGTTTTATTTACAGGAGTCCAAATCTCGACAGTAATTCGACTTGTAACGAGTTTGATGCGCTGTCTGATTCCATCTCGAAAATTGTTTCCCTTTGTCCTCGCACTGAAATCGTTATTGCGGGCGATTTTAATGTACACAATTCCAATTGGCTCCGCTATTCTGGTCAGACAACACCCGAAGGAAGATATGTCGAGCTCTTTGCCGGGTTATATCACCTTACCCAACTGATCAAAGTGCCAACGCGTATACCGGATGTTGCTGGGCAAGCCGCCCATACTCTTGACTTGTTTCTTACTTCTCACCCTGATAAATACACCATTAGTGTAACTTCTCCATTTGGCACTTCAGACCATTGTGTCATTTCAGCTAATAGGTTTGTTCGATGTTCCCCGCCCCAGTGCGCACTGGGGAATGTCAGTGCATCAAGTCAAACTGCCAAAAAACTGCATAGCTGCTCCGGTGTTGATTTAACATCGAACAACTCAGTGCAACATCTCTATTTTTTGACATTTCTTTCATTTAAATCTGTTTTCTTTAAACGGTGGCAAATAAATAGAAGTTAATAAAATGACCCACGAAAGCAATATTTTGTCTATACATTAATAACTAATAAAAGCTAAACCTAAAATCTACGAAATATTTCATATCATAAAATAGCACACCAAATTAGCAAATAAATTCCTCAATTCTCTGAAAACGAACTTCTGCCAACAGCTGATTGGTTTAATTTTGACAGCTCCGATATCTTACACCAAGAAAATACCTGGGGTGCATTAGGGTGCAAAAACACTGGGGCGAAAAAAGTGTCACATAAAACACTTCAGTGCGATTTCAGGGTACACCAGTGCGCCCCAGTGCTGACATCGAACAAAGCTAATTTCTCATCCTCCACCCATCCAGTTAAAGAAAAACTTCCCACCAGGACCGTTTGGCAATACGAGAAAGCCAACTGGGACGGCCTGAATATTTTTTTCAGAAACTTTAACTGGTCACTATGCTTCCTCGATAGTGACATTGATGCCAGTGCTGAAATGATCACAAATGTGATTCTTCTAGGGATACGTGCTTTTATTCCTAACAGAGCAAAAAGCATCAAACCTAAAGAAAAGTCTTGGTTTAATTCTGAGTGTAAAGAAGCTATCAACCTCAAAGAAGTAAGTTTCCGTTCTTACAAAGCCAACCCTTCAGAGGAAAATCGGAAAAAGCACAAACAAGCAAGAAACTCATGCAACTCCGTTATTGAAAGAAGCAAATTTTTCCATGACCAAAAATTACGGCAAAAAATTCTGCAGTGTCCCAAAGGCAGTAAAAATTGTTGGTCATTTGTAAAAAATATAAAAAACTCCTCGACATCTTCGGTTCCAACGCTCATCGACAATAACAAACCAATTGCTTACTCTTCAGAGAACGCAAACTTGCTCGCCGCCCATTTCGCTGCCAGCTCCACGCTGCCTTAAAGCAACGCTGCCCCTCCTGTACTTGAGAATGTAAATTTTTCCATGGAACAGATTTTTTTCCGCACCCGTACAGTAGCAAGAGTTCTCAAAGATCTCGATATACACAAATCCGCTGGCCCGGATGGTATACCCCCGATTCTTCTGAAGAGGTGTTCTTCCACATTGGCAAAGCCACTGCGTAAGCTTTTCCATCGCTCCTACTCTTCTGGAATCTTTCCTAGAAAATGGAAAACAGCATTTGTCCAGCCTGTCCCTAAGAAAGGTGACCCATCCTCCCCTTCTCCTACCGACCCACAGCGCTGACATCCCTTCTATCTAAGGTCATGGAAACACTGATTAACCGTCAGCTTAAGGAATATCTCGAAGATCGAAAGCTTCTCCATGACCGTCAGTATGGCTTCCGCAGCAACCGTTCTACTGGTGATCTGATGGCATATCTCACCGAACAGTGGAACAAATCTTTACATCGCTTTGGTGAAAGTAAGATTATTGCTCTTGATATCTCCAAGGCATTTGATAGAGTTTGGCATGAAGCTCTCTTATCGAAAATGCGTGATTTGGGATCGATGATACTCTTGTTCGTTGTATTAGAAGCTATCTTCTGGACCGTTCAATACAAGTTGTATTGGACGGATTCAAGTCTGATTCGCACAAAATAAATACTGGTGTGCCCCAGGGCTCTGTTCTGTCTCCGACTCTTTTCCTCATTTTTATAAATGATCTTCTGTCTGTTACTTCTAATCCACTTAACTGTTTTGCTGACGACTCTACCTTCAGCTTTTCATATTCGTTCGATAATTCACGTCCTTCGCCTTCGGACGTACAATTGCAACGATACAGTATGTCAAGTTCATTAAACTCCGATTTATAAAGCATTGTGAAATGGGGTAATAGGAATCGTATGGAGCTTAATGCTTCAAAAACTCAATGCTGTCTTCTGTCGTTAAAGCTAAACATACCCCCAATGCCATTGTCCATGAATGGCTTTCACATCGAAGAAACCGAAAAGCTCTCAGTACTCGGTATGTGTGTCAACGACGACCTCCGTTGGAACGACCATATATTTGAGATCGCTAAGAATGCTGCTAAGTGCTTAGGTTTTCTGTATCGATGTAAGAAATATTTTTCCCCATCTGATCTGGCTACAATTTATAAAGCGTTTATACGCCCTAAACTCGAGTATAACTCCCACCTCTGAGCAGGTGCTTCGCAATCATCGCTTCACCTGCTTGATAGAATACAAAATCAAGCGATAAGATTGATAGGAAATAGAACTGCCGCTGAAACAATGGCCCCACTCGAACACCGACGCAATGTTTCATGTCTTTCTTTATTTTATCGTTTCTTTTACAAAAAATGTTCACTCGAAGTAGCCAGTTGCATTCCTCTCCTTAAAAGTTTCTCCTGTGATACTCGTCTCGCAGGGAATGCCCATCAGTTCACCCTTGTCAATTTCTTTGTGAATGCCCCAGCCTAGCCCAGACCAGAAAAACAGACCTTCAGAGAATACTTCTTCGACGAACTGAGCGACGTTTCAAAAAAGCCATTTAAAAACATTCTGAAATTCATCAATTTTTCAGGATGGCTTAAGGAGGCACCCAACAACTAAATTTTCCCCCCGAATACCCCTCTCTCACCACACATCCTACTCGTACTCCTGGATACCGCAATGGATTCTTGAGATCCGAGTGAAATGAATCGACTGCAGAATCATCATCCCATCCAACCTCACCTAACCTATAATAGTTTTTACATGAAAAATTTCAGTCGATATTTCCTATGTCACGGCAACAGCATATTTCTAATCACAACTCGTTGTGGCATTCATGATATCACCTTCTTTCATCTTTTGAAACCTCCATAAAAAAGAAAAAATCTACAACATTTTAACCACGGAAAATCTATGATTGATTCCTGATATCATCTCTCTTGAATCCGATTTCTTCTCCAGAATTGTCTTTGCCTTCAATGTCAAATGTTTTTTTTCTGAAAAGCAGGTAATGTTTTCGATGTTTGATTTCGCAAAAGCAAAAAGAAAAAATCTACAACATTTTAACCACGGAAAATCTATGATTGATTCCTGATATCATCTCTCTTGAATCCGATTTCTTCTCCAGAATTGTCTTTGCCTTCAATGTCAAGTGTTTTTTTTTTCTGAAAAGCAGGTAATGTTTTCGATGTTTGATTTCGCAAAAGCTCCAAATCCTTGAGAACGCTGCCGAAATGTTTTACTTCAATATCTATGGTCGCGTCTATGGCCTGCTGTAGAAGACTTCTACCATTGATGGCGTTGAAAATTTAATTAAATTAAATTCAGTTGTCTCAGAAAAAATAAAAGTACCTATTAATAGTAATTGAGGAGACCCTTCGAAGAACTTCGGGCCCTCTAAAAAGTACGGACCCAGGGGTAATCCACCCGTTATCCCCCTTCTCAACAGCCTGTTTTACTGATCGCTATAACTGGTCCCTTACTAAAGTTTATTTTTGGATCCTTTAGTTTAGAGACTTGAAGAGCAAATTAAAATAAAATAATTTAATATTTAAGAAATTAGGCACTTTGAGCCTAGAGCACTGAATTAATTATATGGATATGGATCAGTTGTTTAAATTTTGTACATTGAATGCCAAAGGCCTCTTTTCTAAAATAGACAAATTATTACATGTATTACATTTGCCAAACGAAAAATATGTACCTACATTGGTATGTATATGCCTGATTTCTGAAACGCACTTAAAAAAGAAAACTTATATTAATAGGTATGAAAGGATATTCTGTGTATCATACAAAGTCATCCATTTAATAAATAAAGAAAGAATAGTGGATCTTCCATATTTATAAGGGAACCATTCTTTATAAAGACAAAAATCGAGCTTGGCATACAACAAATCTGGGCAATCAATATAAAATACATACATTCCTTCATATATTTTCTCTTAGATGCAAAATGTAGATAAAACAGATTTTACCTTATCTTTGATGGCGCTACAATCCGGAGTGGACCTGTGGATCTAGGCTTAAACCAAGAAGTTTCTCCACCCATCTCGGTGCCCTAGCTAGCTTTCTCCATTTTTACAGTTATAAATCTTTTTGAAGCTCTCGAATTGAAGTTTTAGGCATCAATTTGAAGACATCTTTCGGAGCTTGCATGGAATCCTGTGTTAACTTTTAATCGACCGGAAAAGGTACTTTGCCTAACCGAACTGTCCAAAACGCCAGATCTTCTTTTTTTATCGCAAAAGGATTTAATAAAAACTTTACCAAGATTGAGGAGAGCTTTGATTTTTCTACTGGTCACTCACCGGTTATGTTGACGCTAAGAGAAAACCTACTTATAAAGGAAAGTGCGCCACATCTAACAAACTAAGTAGCTTAGAAGGTTTGGTGCAGATGGCGAAGAAACTTATAAGTCCTAATAAAACTGTTTTGAATAACCTCTTCAGTAATCAATGCCTTTACTCAAAAATACAATCCGATATTGGATTGCTCAAACATTATTTTATGTGGAGATTTCAATTGCAATCTTTTATGTTAAAATCTCTTTTCGAGTTGGGGTCAAAATTCAGCCGGGGTCAAAACTCTGCCGGGGTCAAAATTCTTTTAACAAAATTCTGCTTTCAAAATTCTGCTTTTAAAACTCTGCTTTTGAAATTCTGTTTTTCAAAATTCTGCTTATAAAAACTCTGCAAATAATAAAGAAAACAACTTTGTTTTTTTTTTTATTATTTGCAGAGTTTTGATTAGCAAAGCCATGCTCTTACTTTCTTAAGACTTTAATAAAAAAATAGTTTTTTTTTGTTTCTTATCTATATATGTACATATGTATGTAGTCGCTCAACTTCTTAAGGCAATTGTTTTATTTTTTTTCCCGTTGCTATTGGTAATGCAAAAAAAGTGAATTAAAAATTCAAAAAAAAAATATAAGCAAAATTTTTGAGAAGCAGAATTTTTAGAAGCAGGAAAAATGAAAAAAAGCAGAATTTTCATTTTAAAAGCAGAATTTTGAAAAAGCAGTATTTTGAAGCCAGAATTTTGACCCGCTCCTTCTCTTTTCTGATGAGATAAGACAATATATTAAGTCAATATATTGACTCCAACCCACTATTTTGGCGGAGATCCAACGCTCCTTGATTTGTTTTTGGTGAATGATAAAAAACAAAGACTTTCTGCACCTGGCTTCTCCAAACACGAACTTATTTTTGTGACGATCAGTTTTATTCTTAAGCCGAAAGCTGTCACATATAAATAACGCGATTTTAAAAACATTGATTATATCCAACTTGAGGCAGATACTAGAAATACTTCTGACGTCCTCTGCACAGCTACGGTATATATGTATATATGATAATCTTGCTCAACTTTTTAATACTCTTAAAAACTAAACAAAACAAATCAAAAAGTCCCGACTGTTTCACCCATGCAATTCGCGTTTTAATATTGCATCGGGATCGAGCTTACAATTCCTGGAAAAAACCATATCGTATACCTGAACTTAGACAAATTATATCAATCACTTCCCAACAGAGTTGTGATGAAAATTCGTTTAGCTAAGGCTTGTTCGTTTGCTGCCAAACTGAATAATTCCTATAATGCTCGACAGTTGTGGAATAATTTGCGTAGTTATGGGCTTGATAAGTTCAAACACAATCTCATCATTAATGTTGACGCCAATTTTTTAAAAAGGAAATTTGTTACCACTTCTACAATATACCTTGTTCCTTTAACCCTTTAATTCCAGTTAACTATTCATCTTGTCAAAATAATTGTTCTAGTTTTGCATAGGCTGCAGCCTTGGTCTTATGGAAGAACAAGGACCAAGAAAAACTCTCACAATGGGCTCAAAATAATGGATTAACTTAAATCCCATCTTAGTCAAAAGGTTTGATTATATCTAAAAAGCTTCTGGATTTGTCATATTTCCCAAATATTTTGTTAAATAATACTTTTGTTGACTATGTAGATT